>JAZEWU010000046.1:4936324-4951634 GCA_036362915.1 Geotria australis | reverse complement strand
CTGCGAATTCTACCAAACACTTCGAAGCCAAGCTGAAAGACAACGATGTCCAGAAGCTAGCCATCGTGCTTCGAAGAATCGCAAAGAAGAAGACCTCTGCACCACCCCTACCACCCTCGTGTCAGTGCCGCTGTGCGGCCTTCAATGGACACGTGTGTAATAGACACGTGTGTAATAGACACGTGTGTAATAGACACGTGTGTAATAGACACGTGTGTATTAGACACGTGTGTATTAGACACGTGTGTAATAGACACGTTTCGGACAAATTACTCTAAGTATGTTTAGTTATTTATTTACGTATTCACCTTTGTCCCCGATTCTCCAACCTCGTTCCACGCTGGTCACGTTTAGAATATAAACGCTACACGGCATCTACTCGTTAAAAGTTCAACTTTTTTTTTTTTAACAAACTAAACTACGTGTTATGCTCACCTGTTCTTCGTGGGCCGCACACTGTCTGTCACTGCTGCACACCATCTGTGAGTCGCGCGCACTATCTGTGCGTGCGTGTGTGTGGCCTTACACGGGAACGTCTGACAACTCAGAGCTGCTCTTTCGGGATAGCCGCATCGAGGAGTTTCCCCTCTCTCCTTCGCCGGGAGGAGAGAGCAATTCCTCACGCGTCGAGCCGTTAAATCCTACGTCGATATATATACTCACTGTTAGAGTAGAAAGTTGTGAAAAACTTTATGGTGTACCCGATGTACTACTACTGCTGTAGGTTTTCGCAGTGTCAGAACGCCTGTGGATGCCTCCAACGTGGGAGGCGAAACGTCGCGAAGGAGAGAAGGCGAGCGCTCAGTGACACGGCTATCCCGAAAGAGCAGCTTTGGAGAGCGCTTCCAGATTATGTTCCAGTTCGCTTGATCACAGGCAGCTTGCAAGGGTTCGATTCCCTACCAGAGGCGGTTCCACTCCCGCCTCGGGCATGTGTGTGTGTACATGGATGAGCACACGGGGGCTGACGGCACTTGACCGTATAGTCTGTTAAGGCTATACGGGGGATCTTTGTCTTTGCACACGCGGGACCGCGTGTCTGTGTGTATGGTGGGGACCTCCTGTCGGCGAGCCTTCGACACTTCACGTGGCCTCAAGGTGCACCTGGCCTGGCACAGGCGCCGTGGTGACGTCACCGCCACTTAGTGGCGAATGGCGGTTGTTGTTGTTGGTGGGGAGCGGTGGCGCAGCGGTGAGCACACTGCGCCACGAACACGGCGACACGAGTTCGAATCCCGCTCACGGACATCAACACCGGTGACGATTTTCTGAACCGGTCCTGGGCCTAGCCTGGGTCGATTCGGTCTCAAATGAGTACCTGGTGGGTTGTGTAAACATCGCCACTAGGGAGACAAAGGCGGCCGGGCGTGGTGCTGGTCACCCATCCCCTCGTGTGCCGTCTTGACCTTCATACGGGTGCAACGCGCCCGGAGAATATGCGCGCGTTACAATTATATTTTGTTATCAAAGGTGCGCGCTAACGGCACTTGACCCTACAGTCTGTTAAGGCTATACAGGAGATCTTTGTCTTTGCTTAACAGTTTATGATGTACACGTATACCGCGAAGTAAATGTTGATGCTTGTCACATTCGTGATCTTTGTCGATGCGTCATACACGTTTGTTTATAATACACGTTACAAGTCAATATGCCTAAGTGTGTATATATATGTGTATATCTAATGTAGAATATACGAGGTTTAACCCTTTCCGGCAGTGAGAAAAAAGTGTGAAGATCTTTAAACACTAAATGGACACCTTTATGCAAAGGTTCCAGTTTGCAAGCAGCCACACTACATGCTTGTGGAAAAAACATGCAAATGAATGCTATGATAATCCATTGTCTTTCAAACGTATTAGCCAAACACTAATTGCTGCCAAAAGGCAGCAATTGGCTAACACACAGACTGGGCTACTAAAAAAGCTGTCTGGTGTTTGGTCAATAAGTTTGAAGGACAGTGCATTCATTTGCATGTTTTTGCCACAAGCATGTAGTGTGGCTGCTTGCAAACTGGAACCTTTGCAAAAAGGTGTCCATTTCGTGTTTAAAGATCTTAACACTTTTTTCTCATTGCCGGAAAGGGTTAAACCTCATATATTCTACATTATTTGTACAACGGCAAAAAAGGTCCAATATGTATATCTAGTTTATATATTTACATGTTCATGCTACCTATGTAATGATGGCCCAAGTAATTCATGCATGTCTACTTATTTTTTTTTAACAGCTGTCCAGCGGGGAGGGTTAAGCAAGTTACAACATCTCAGGGCGCCGCGGGCAATTTAGTCAGGGCGGTTAACCTAGGTAGCATCAGCAGCAGCAGCGTGTCGTTGGACTGCGAGAGGAAAGCGGAGTAACCTGGCGAAAACCCACGCGGACACGGGGAGAGAGAACACGCCAAGTCTACACAGAACGGCGGCGCCGCCCTTCACTGAGATTAACTGTGAGAAGGAATCGCAACGAAGCACGTGGCGTCATAAAGTTAAACGGCTTGACCCTCACTGGTAAAAAAAATACAAGTGTACTTGTGTAGGTTCGTCACGGCTCGATCCATGACGGTTGCTCTGTGTAACCGGCGCGCACAGCCGCCTTTGTCTCTCTTCACTAGAGACCAACCGGCTGGCGCTTCGGTTAGACACAAAATGTTGACCGGGTTGACGCCGCGCGTGTGTACGCACCGGAGGACATGTAGATGGTCAAGTTCTGCGTTGTGTATTTGTTGTTCATTTATCCCCTCGTGCTCCGCGCACACGCCGCTGTGATGGATTTCTTCGCCCACCAAACACTTGAATCCACACGAATCTTCTCTCCGCTTTATATTTATTAACACTGCAGACACGGCGTCTGCGAAAACACGCCACGAGTCAGTCTGATAACGCATTCACTTTTCCCGCTGCTCTCAAGACGTTCCGCTCACGACTAACGCACTGTCTGCAAAGGCGGGCACGGTCAACCGCACGTGGTCGTGTGTAATGACAATAACATGAACATATTGCTATTAACATATTATTACCTTATTATCATGTGCGATTTGCATAAGGGCAACTCGTCAGTTAACACTGGTCACACTCTCCACAGATGTTATATCGGGATAGCCGTGTCACCGAGAGCTCTCCATCTCTCTCCTTCGCGACGTTTCGTCTCCCACGTTGGAGGCATTCGAATATATCTACCTGAACTTCTGTGAATATGTAAACAGAGCAATGTACGCGTGTGGCATTGCGGCTATCGAAGCGGATTGTGTGTGTGTGGGTACACGGTGCACCTAGCCTGGCACTCGGTGGCGAGCGGCGGTCGTTGGTGTGCGGGGTAGGTGCTCGCTAACGGCACTTGACCCCACGGTCTCTAAGCCTTTACGGGGGATGAAGCCGTCGCGACGTCGCTATAATTGTACAGAAGCGTTGAGTTCAATTCCCACTCGCAGCCAGCACCAGTACCGAATTTCTGAACCTGTCCTGGACCTCGCCTAGGTCGACTCAACCTCCAAATTGATTTAGTTATTTTTGTCCTAAGCTGGAAGGAACCGTTGTTCTTTGTGTATCTCTCTTTGACCAGTTGTCCAGCTGGCTCGGAGTAAGCGAGTTCCAACATCTCAGGGCACCTGGAGAAATTTCATCGGGACGATAAACGTAGGCAGCGGCGTGTCTTTGGACTGTGGGAGGAAACTAGAATACCCGGCGAAAACCCACGTGGGCACGGGGAGTACATGCAAAACTGCAGACAGAAAGGCACCCGAGTCGGGAATTGAACCCAGGTTGTTTTTTGCTGTTGAGCGGCAGCGCTACTCAACGCTACGCCACCGTGCCGCTCATATTCGATGATCATTGACAAATCCTGTCGTTTTTTTCCTTTTAAGGCTACACAACAACCACAACAACGGCCGTTCGCCACTAAGTGGCGGTGACGTCTCCACGGGGCCTGTGCCAGGCCAGGTGCACCTCGAGACCACGCCACACACACATGCGCGCGCGGTGATGTTATTGACAAATGTGTTTTGTTTTGTTGTATTATTTTCGGATTATAAGACGCACCTCGCACTTCTCCGCACAACGCAGTGGCAGCGACTCACAGAGAGAAGGTCCTGCCCGGGGCGGTTCGATTCCCGCCTCGGGCGCCTTTCTCGGTGTGAAGTGTGTGCGTTCTTTCCCCCTGTTCTGCGTGGGTTTCCTCTGGCTTCTCCGGTTTCCTCCCACAAACTAATATAGACTCATTAATTAATCGGCCGATAACATCGAAATATACAGGACACAGTGTCTGGCGGGTTGGCGCCGGCTAACCGCGTAGCTGCCTTCCCGCCTCCCTACCTCTCCGCGGTTTCCTCGCGCCTCTGAGTCGTTCTCTCTTCGAATGAATTCCTTGAAAATTCGAATGACTCTATATATGCCACGCGATATAAACGGCATTTATTTATTCGCGGGGCGGCACGGTGGCGAGTAGGTTTTAATTCGAAGAGACAGCTTACTCAGAGGCGCGATGACACCGCAGAGAGACGGTGGGAAGGAGGGGACGCTGCCTCGCGGTCAGCCGGCGCCAAAATGTCTCCACACACTGCGTCCTCGACATATTGATGTAGAATTTCCACCGCTTGTCGGGGCGCTTGTGACTGAGCGCTTCTCAGGCCTGAGCGTGTGTGTTTGTACCATAACTATACAGTATGTGTATTCGGTACACGATTGTGTATATATACACTGCTCACTTCGACGAGCAACCTAGACACGCACGCGTGTTGGGCTCTTAGAAAATTGTGGGGTTTTTTTTTTAAATCACGAATTGCTGAGAACAGGCCTGAAAGGCCCCGTAACGCAGAGCGGTCAGCGACGAACAGCACTTTGAGGTGCAGTTGCTGCGAGTTGACACGGGTGTTGGATTCCGCGCGCGTTGTGTGAGTTTGGGGAGGAGCGGTGGCACAGCGGTTGCCGCGTCGCGCGAAGAACCCGGCTCACAGTCGGTACGATGCCCCCCCCCCTAGGTCAGCTCAGCCTTAAGCGAGTAACAATAGTACCTGTTTGTAGTGTAAACACAAAGACGTGAGCAGTGGCGAGACAAAGCGGCCACACCACCAACACCACCTATGTGCCGTAGCGGCCTTAATAGGCGCTCGCTAACAGCACTTGCCCCAACAGTCTGCTAAGGCTACACGGAGCGGTGAGTGTATAGTTGGGGAACTTTGTCTTTGGTGTGCAGGCTGTACAGACTGTATTTAATCAACACGGCGAAACTTCCATGGGCTGTTGTATATTTTTTTATTTGTCAAAAAAACGTTTCTTAAAAATCAAACTGCTAGTTTTGTTTACGTTGCCTTAACAACAATGATGATGATGATGATAATGATGACGCTTAGTATCAGCGAACACTGCAAGCTTGTACACGTAACTGACACTGTCGGTCACGCACGCCGACTCACTGTGCCAACACGCGAGCGAGACTTCCAAAGAATGTTTGATCCAGGTAGACAGCCAGGTAGACATACAGGTAGACAGCCGTCATTGCTTTTGTCCAGGCTGCCTGCCTGGTCTGTTCGTCTCTCTGTCAGGCCGTGTGGCATTTATTCGCAATTAGCTTCAAATGTCACTGATGTCGTACGTTTTGTTGGGAGTGGTGTGAATGGACAACATCTGATGATGATGATGATGATTGTGTTGATTGTGATCTGTCCGGCGGTTTGGATCGGTCCCGGAATTATGTGAATAGTCTCTTACGAACCACACTGAAGTCAAATCCGCGCCTCTTCCAGCATTGATCCGGATAGACAGTTGCCTGACCGCGCCTCGTCTACGCGGGTCACAGTCCACACACAGTCTTGTATTTATTTTTTTCAAACTTGATGCAAACTTTTTATTTTGGTTTCAGCGATCGACGACTACTATCGATAATTTTTTCACAATTAAAAAACTTTACAAACCTCCTGCGCCTGTGTTCTCTCCATGTATCTTTCTCCGACTCTCCTCTTGTTATCGCGACACGAGAGTGTTAGAGACAGGAGCCAGTGTTAAAGTCAGGAGCCAGTGTTAAAGTCAGGAGCCAGTGTTAAAGACAGGAGCCAGTGTTATAGACAGGAGCCAGTGTTAGAAACAGGAGCCAGTGTTTGGGACATGATCCAGTGTTAGAGACAGGAGCCAGTGTTAGAGGGAGGAGTCGAACCGCCTCGGGCAGGACCTTCGTTCTGTAAGGCGCAGATGTTACCGCCGCATAGACACCCTGCCGCTTAATCGGGATTCACTAAAGAGCTTAGCGAAGTCGCGAGCAAAGGGCGAGCTCACGACAAGTCACAGTCACTCCCACCCACTTAGATAAACACAGGCGTGTGTGTGTGTGTGTGGGGCGGCACCGTGGCGGGATAAGTAAGTAGCGCCGCCGCCTCGCAGCTACAAACCCCCGGGTTTGATTCCTGGCTGGCCCAGTGGCATATGCCGGCTATGGCGACCCATTCGGATACCGATAATGACGATGATGATCGTAAAATTAACTCGAAGGCTTTCGTGACCAATGGTTATTCATAGTGAGGTTCTGTTTGTGAGTTTAGGTCGTGTGAAGGAGGTGTGTAAGTGAAGTGCACCCGTCGATATACCGGAGCAAACGAAAGAGCACAAATCTCACTTTACTCAAAAGATGGTACCGACGTTTCACTGGCATTACAGCTGGCATCATCAGCTTTTGGCCTAAATCTGACCTCTTTCACTGATCCTACCCTAACCCTTCCGTGACCTAAGTCAGCCTTAGCTTAACCATTCCGTAACCTAACCCGGTCTCACCCCAAAACTTAACCCAGTTCTAGTCTAACCCTTCCGTGACCTAACCCGCTCTATCTCTGACCCTACCGTGACCTTACCCGTTTATTACCTGAACCCTACCACGCGCTAGACAGAAGGATGATTCCCCGAAACGTCGCCTATTATATACATTCCTTTTGAGGCGACGCCGTTACTGATTGCTAGACCGAGTGTTCTAAATACACAAACACACGCATGCATCGATATAGCAGACATCGAATTATCCGGAAAGTAGTAAGACGCACTTCGGGCGAAGTATTATTTTTAAATCGATTTCGTATAAGACGCACCTCCGATTGATCGTTGGGTGTGTGTGTGTGTGTGCACGGTGGGGAGCACAGGTGGTACATCTACGAGTCATCTCAGTCAGCCACCCCATGGCACCTGGCTTTGTCCCGTGACACACTCAGGTGCCGTCACCGCTACTTAGTGGCGAACGGTGGCTGTTGTCGCCTGTGTGTGGGGAGCGGTGGTGCAGCGGTTAGCGCGAACCCGGGTCGCGAGTTCGATTTCCGCTCGCGGCCATTTTCTGAACCGGTCCTGGGCCTCTCCAACGTCGACTCAGCCTCAAACGAGTAGCAGGTGCAGCGTGTAAACATCTCCACTTTGGGAGACAAAGGCGGCCGGGCGCGCGTTGCTGGTCGCCCACCCGCTCGCGTGCCGTGCCGGCCTTGCATAGGTGCTACTCGCGAACGGCACTTGACCCTACAGCCCGTTAACGCCATACGGGACGGGGGATCTTTGTGTTTGCGCGCGAGCAGCTATGCGTCTTACTTTCCGGCGCGTCTTATACACCGGAGAGTACGGTGTCGCGGCCACGATGCGTGCCGACCCGAGTCGTTGCGTGTGTCCCGCAAATTGAATGGGAGGGAGGGAGGCAGGGTGTGAGAGGCAGGGCGAGGGGAGGGAGTGCTGCTGCGAGGGATTTCTAAAGAGAGCGAGAAGCGAACTGGGTTATCCCCCNNNNTCCACCAGCCCCGCCCCTCAGCCCATGTGGTGCTTCACCCACGCTTGCAGTCTGTGCTTGTCACGCAATGTTAACCATTTAGTCGCCAGCCTCGCATCGCGGGCGCGTTACGTTCCCGCTGCCATCGCAAATACATAACGGCGATCCCTTATGGCGACTGTGATCGTTATGAGGCTCCGATTGTTAGTGAGAGAAGTAACGGTGCGGATCGGGTGGATTTTAATAATATTAATAATAATAGCATTTATATACCGATTAATGGTGTACAGCGTCGCAGTGAGCCGGAGTCTATCCCGGAAAAACGCAGGGCGCAAGGCAGAGCTATTCCCTGGATGGGACGCCAGTCCATCACAGGGCACCGGGGGCAATTTAGTCCGGAGGACAATTAACCTGTGCAGCGGCATGTCTTTGGACTGTGGGGGGGAAACCGGAGTGCCCGGCTAAAACCCACGCGGACACGGGGAGAGAACATACAAACGCCAGGCAGGAACGATAATAATAATAGCATTTAAAGAGCGCCTTTCACCCGAGGGTCACAAAGCGCTACACAAGGCTGTGGAGAGAACGGCATGTCAATATCATCAAGACAGATTTAACTGAGAGTCAAGCAATAGCGATAAATTATAGGACGTAGGACATAAAGACAGCAGAAATAAATAATAATAATTCTACAACAAGCAAGGAGGTAACAGATGTACCCGAGCAGACGCAGATCGGAAGAGAGAGAGAGAGAGCCAACGTCTCGGCACGGCACCACTGACCCGCACCAGCAGTCCAAACCAGAGTAAGGAATAAATGTTCCCATGAAGGCGCAGGTAGGAAGAGAGCCAACATCCTTGCACGACAGCAATTAAGCCGCATCAGTAGTCATAGCCGGAGGACTTGAAAGCTTTGCGGAACTCGGGACGTTCATGCTGTGAGGCGGAAGCGCTAGTCAGCCCACCACCGTGGGCTGGGGATTGCAACCAGGTTAATCTTGGTCATAATAATAGCATTTTATAGAGCGCCTTTCACACGAGGGTCACAAAGCGCTGCACGCGGGCCGCGGAGAGAACGGCATGTCAACAACGACAGGAAAAAAAAAACTCATGAAAACCAAAGCAACAAAAAATAAATGATTAAGGCTGCTTCGAATACACTGAAAGGTCGTGAAACCGGCAATCTTAAGAGCGGCAAAAATCTGGCAGCGTCCCCTAAGATGGCCGTCACTTCCTTAAAGACAAACACGGAGGGAGACAGGGAGGAGAGAGGGTGAGCGACAGGGGGAGACACAGGGACACAGAAACAGAGACAGACATGAGGGGGTAACAACGACAATCTAAACGAAACAATTAACATTGAAGCACAAGAACATATACACAGACGCAGCATGGCCGCTCCTGCCATGAATTCACTTTGAACAAAAGGCGGTTTACATCCCACCATCATCTGGCCTCCTGCCTTCATCATCTCACGCTCACACATTCCAAGTGTCTCAGCACCGAACAAAGTTTTAAAAGCTAAAGACGAACAGAGAAAAAAAAAGACCGGATTAAGTGGCTTATTTCACGCTACGAAGCCGGCGTTGCGTGTGATTTATCAGTATTACGTCACGGCCATTAGCGCCGCCAACGAGACAGATCCGAACGGAGGAGCCGCGAGAACAGCCCCGAGGTGGAACGTGAGACGGGATTGGAGCGCCGCGGAGAGGCAGCGGGGAGACACGGGGAGCGACGGGGACAGAGACAGATAGATGACCAGAGAACCGAGCCTGGGTTATGTGACTGGTGGCGCAGTGGGTAGCGCTGCCGCCTCACAGTTGAAAGCATCCGGGTTCGACTCTCGTCTCGGGGAGTCTATGTGGAAGTTTACATGTTCTCTCTTCCTCGTGTCCGCGTGGGTTTTCGCCGGGTGCTCCGGTTTCCTCCCACAGTCTAAAGACACGCTGCCACTCACTCACTCACTCACCCACTCACTCACTTACTCACCCACTCATTAATTGAACCGGAGCCTATCCCGGCAGACTCTAGTTCGTCGCAGGACACCGGGGCCAATTTAGTCAGCGGGTCGATTAACCTACACGGCAGCGAGTGTTTGGACCGTGGGAAGAAACCGGAGTGCGGAAACCCACGCGGACACGGGGAGAACATGCAAATTGCACACGGAAAGGCACCCGAGCCGGGAATCGAACCCCGGGTATTCTTGCTGTGAGGCGGCCGCCCTCCTCACAGCTACGCCACCGCGCTTCGCGGGCCTGTCAACTCGTTTTGATAAAATACACGCTGGGGTTTAATTAATACCTTCACTAAACTTATAAGTCTTCTACAACTTAGTCTTAGCGGTAACACGAGGTAATGATATCATTTGTAAAGCGCGAAAAGTCCACGCCTGGCTATTGACCAGACAGGGATACGGAGGCGTAGCGAGGACACGGCAGAGAGGGGGGAGGAGTCAGCCAGGCGGTCACCCGGCGCCAACACGCAACAAACTGAGCCCTCTATATTACCATGTCGGTTGCTCTTCGGAGCTGTTCTTTCGGGAAAAGCCGTGATGCTTCCAAACGTGGGAGGCGAAACGTCGCGAGGGAGAGATAGGGAGAGCGCTCGGTGACACGGCTATCCCGAAAGAACAGCTCTGAAGAGCAACCGTCATGAATCGAGGCGTGAAAACTTCCACCATTAATTATCTTTAACCGTGGGGAAAAACCGGAAAATCCGGATGAAACGCATTCAGACGAGGGGGAGAGAACACACAAACTCCACACAGGCGGGAATCGAACTGCCTGGGGCAGGACTTTCTTTCATGTGAGGAGGCGCGGATGTTAGCGCTGCTCTGCTGCACAAACTCCCTGGATGCCGGGGTGAGATTCGGGTGAGTGGTGGCGACTCGAGCGGGTTGGTGTTTTACGCAATACTGTTTTATATTAAACTTTAAAAAGTGCAACAGATTGCTCCGGTAGACAGAACAGACTGTTGGGTCTCGTGCCGTCAGCGAGCAGCGCCTGTGAAGGCCGGCACGGCACACGTAGGTGTGGGTGGCCAGCACCACGCACACGTACAACCACACACACATACAACACACAACTCTAGATTAACACAACGCAGGCGCGCGTTATGGACACAAACATATATACAACTGTTTAAGACTGCGGTATTCTCAATTACACGAAGCGCGACGTCAGTGAGTTAGTCTGTGCTCTACTACCCAACCTCTGCAGCTCAAAAGACCTTGCGGAGTTCAATGAAAATGCAAGGCTGCTGTGTAAGAAAATGGGAAACTGTAATTTAACATCGCGCTTCGAAGAATCGCAAAGAAGAAGAAGAAGTGAGTTAGTTCGTCGCGACAACTGCAATCATCGTTGTAAATAGTAAGGTCGCCGGTGCTGTTCAACGGACTAATCTTTTCGGGAATGTCTCTAAAGAGCTGCTGTTTCGGGATAGCGGAGGAACGCTCACCGCGGTCATCCCGAAACGGCAGCCTTTAAGAGCAAATAACAACAACAATAATAATAACGACGACACAATGCATCGCGCTCCACGGTGCTTATCCCACGCCTAGTCATGGACGAGACACGCGTACGGAGGCGAAGTGAGGAACCCGCAGAGAGGGGGAGAGGCGGCCGGCGCCAACCTGACAAACACTGATTTCCTATATAAAATAATAATACTATTATATATAGAGCGCCTTTCACCCGAGGGTCACAAAGCGCTGCACACGGCTGATGGTTGTCGGTCAATTAATTAACGAGTGGGGGGTTTTTTTTGTTGTGGGAGGAAACCGGAGAACGCGGCGACAACCCACGCAAAACAGACAGAGGGGGAGAGAACACACACACTCCACGCAGAAAGGCGCCCGAGGTGGGAATCGAACCGCTCCGGGCATGACTTTCTGTGAGATGCAGATCCTCAAACAGCGAGGCGTGAAAACCTACATCTATACAATGATTATTTAGACGTGACGATTTCAAACCGCTCGTTTGTAAACGTGCAACGCCTTTCAGTTCTTTGTTTTTGTTTGGTTGATTTGTTATTTGTATGTGTTCTCATATTTTTTTGTTAATTCGCGTGTTTGTTGTGTTGCGGGAATTCCGTAAGGAGCTTGCAGGCTCACCGGGTATTTTTCTACTTCAATAATAATAATAATCACCTATTTATCTAAATCGGCGCAGTGTGTGCAGCGCAAGCTCCCAGAAAAAAGAATATCGACTCAATCTCTGCGGCGTCTCGAATTCTCTACCGTGTAGAGGGGTCATCACCCGAAGCGTCTACGTACTAAGGTACCGTATGTATGCCTAGATATAGTTATTTAGCGGCAGAGCTGATCACCAATGTTTGTGCGCGGCGACGCCACTTAAATATATCTGTATAAAACTTTAGTTTAGTTTGTGGAACTTATATATATATACTACGCGCGGTGTAATACTCCGGTTAAGTGTGCGATGTTATATTTTCAACTATTTTGAGAAGTTCATTTCTGACGTAGGTTGTCACGGCTCGGTGCGTGATAGTTGCTTTTCAAAGATGTTCTTTCGGGATAGCCGTGTCGAGCGTTCCTCCTCTCTCTGCTTCGCGACGTTTCGCCTTCAGCGTTGGAGGCGTCCTCAGGCGTTCTGAAGGAGAGAGTGACACGGCTAATACGAAAGAGCAGCTTTGGGAAGCAATTCTCACGCGCCGCGCCGTGAAAACCTACTTCACTACAAGTTCAATTTGATTCGGACAAATCTTGCCAATAGTATACATTTTCTTGCATCGCGATGTATACGAGAGCGCGGTGCGTGTGGTTTGATGGTACAGTACGGTACTGTATGCCGCTGTTGTTGTGATACGCTTTCATCCAGCAGTGGATTGATTGACAGGCGTTGCCTGTGTACACTGCGTTTTCAAGTGATTCTGTTGCGTCCGTTAAACACAGATGCAATGCGTTAGAACGCGTGCGTTGTAACACTCAAAGACAAAGATCCCCCGTATAGCCTTAACAGACTGTAGGGTCAAGCGCTGTGAGCGAGTAGCACCTTTGAAGGCCAGCATAGCACCCGAGCGGGGAGTGGCTAGCACCACGCCCGGCCGCCTTTGTCTCGCTAGTGGCGATGTTTACACACCGCACCAGCTACTCATTTGAGGTCGAGTCTGGTGTTGGCTCGAGCTGACCGTGAGCGGGAATCGAACTCTGGTCGCGGGGTTCCGTAGCGCGCTAACTGCTGCACCGCCGCTCCCCAGACTCTAACGCCGCATCTCGGTCTAACACCCGACGCGTTCTAACACCCGCGCTCAGCATAACGTTACGCCTTGTCTCCAAAAGCCATACTTCCTCACGCTGGTCAGTGCGGATCGTGGGTGGGGGAGATTTGCCAGGACTCGGTCACTGACGTGAGCCGTGAATCGAACTCAGGCGGCCGGGTTCGTAGTGAGCAAACCGCTGTGCCACCGCTCCTCCCAGCCGTAGCGTCAAGTCAGCCGCCACGCCACTCACTCCGTTTGTATTGAAGCTGGAGGGAACCGTTGAGCTGTGAAGCTCTTCTTAACAGTTGTCCAGCGGGGAAGGGGTAAGCGAGTTACAACATCTCAGGGCACGGGGGACAATTTAGTCAGCAGGACAATTAATCTAGGCGGCAGCAGCGGCATGTCTTTTGGACTGTGGGAGCAAACCGGAGGACCTGGCGAAAACCCACGCGGACACGGGGAGAGAGAGAGAGAACACGCAAACTCCACACAGACAGGCGGCACCCGAGCTGGGATTCGAAGCCGGGGGCTTCTTGCCGTGAGGCGGCAGCGCTACTCACCGCTACTCACCGCAAGAAGAACTTGGGTTTGACTCGCGGCTCGGGTGCCACCTTTCTGCGTGGAGTTTGCACGTTCTCTCCCCCGCGTCCGCGTAGGTTTTCGCCGGGTACTCCGGTTTGCTCCCACAATGTAAATGCATGCTGCCACTCACCCCGACTCACCCACCCACCAGGTACTCCTCCCTCACTCCGAAGACGAGCCGCTGCTGCCTAGGGTTAATCGGCCTGCTGACTAAATTACCCCGTGTGCCCCGCGATGGACTGGCATCCCATCTTGGGCACAGCCCTGCCTTGCGCCCTGCGTCTGCCGGGATAGGCTCCGGTGTCCTCCTCCACAGGCATCATCAGCCTGATCATTCCTAACGATGCCGGCACACGGGGGGGGGGAAGGGGGGGCGAAACGTCACGACGCAGAGAGAGTGAGACAGGACGATCTTCAAGGAACAGCGCCGTAGAGCAAATTCATTCAACCATTCATTCATTGTCAGAAACCGCTCAATCCTGTACGATTGTACGGGGTGGAGGTGAGTCGGGAGCCCATCCGGGCAGACACACGGGGCGCAAGGCAGGGCCACACCCAGGGTGAGACGCCGGTCCATCACGGTGGCAGGAGAGCGATTCCCGGAACTTCTTCTTCTTTGCGATTCTTCGAAGCACGATGGTCAGCTTCTGGACATCGTTGTCTTTCAGCTCCTCGGCCTCGGCGTGTTTGGTAGAATTCGCAGGCAACACCAAGTATTACCTGAGAGGGATCGCGACGTGAATGCCTCTACCTCGACCCCCATTGCCGGAACAGAAAAATACAACTCAAAATTACTCGTTAATTAATTTGGGGAGAGAAAAAAAAATGCTGTGACGAGTGAGCGCGTTCATGATGTACGATTGGTTTCCCTCGCGGGGCAGGGTCAGCGCAAGGGTCGCCCGCGCTTTCACTCCACAACAGTTGCCCGGCATGAAATCCAGATCAGCAGTGAAGCGAGCCGCTCGTCTCCCGCGGCGAGTGACGGTTAATCCGATGGCCGGGTTTCACCCGGACATGCATTCTACACGTGACTAAAATGGCCACTGTGTTCGTGTGGATTCGAGAGTTTCGGGATAGCCGTGTCACCGAGAAGTTGGCTCCTCTCTCGTTCGCGACGTTTCGCCTCGCACTTTGTGGAGGCATCTTCAGGCGTTCTGAGACTGTCTCCGAACGCCTGTTGGTCGCGAGCGGGATTCGAACTCGGGTCATAGCCAGGTTTGTGGCCCAGCGCGCGAACACCTGAGCTACCGCTCCCCATGCCAACACCACCCTCGCCCTGACCACCACCCTCACCACACCCACCACCCTCAACAACCGCCTTTCGCCACTAAGTTGCGGTGACGTCACCACGGCGCCTGTGCCACGCCATATGCACCTTTAGGCCACGTGAAGTGTCGAAGGCTCGCCGACAGGAGGTCACAGGACAGACCCAGGCGTCATGGGCTGCCTGACCGAGATGACCGGCAGATGCACCACCTGAGCTCCCTCCTGTGCAAACTTGCTTTGCTTTGGCCGCTCGGCGCTCGGCTCGCCGTTGTGAGCGTCGCTCCTCCGCCCTCCGTTGTTGCCGGAGGGCGACTGCCTCCAACTGCACAGGAGCTTCTTTCACGAACCTCCTCCACAGAGGTCGATCTTGACACCGCCGGTACCAGTTTGCAGCAAGTCCACCCAGCTCCAGCTCCTCGTGTGCCGCATCGGTCCATCTCTTCTCCAGCCCACCAGCCTCACCCCCCCTCACCGAACCCCTCACCACTCCCACCCTCCTCCACCCGCCCACGCAGGACCCAGCCCCC
>JAZEWU010000046.1:4884854-4927064 GCA_036362915.1 Geotria australis | reverse complement strand
AACACGGACATTCTCAGCGGCTGGGTCGCGACCCATCAGCGGGTCGCTAGCGTCGCCGAGCGGCCCGTGGAGGCCAGACCCACCCGCGTGGGCCAAGTGGGCCTCGAGATGCGCACCGGTTGGGAAGCCCCTGCCGCGCACACCTGGGCCAGCTGGCTTAGTGTCTGACGTAGTCCCACTTACACACACACACCTGGTGTGCAGAGCAGTGAGTCCATCAATCCATTTCCTGAAACCACTTAAATCCTGTACAGGGTCGCGGCGAGCCGGAGCCCATCCCGGCAAACACAGGTATGGCCGTGAGTGAGTGATTGACTGACTCGGTGAGTTTAACACCGAAGGCTTTCGTGACCAATGTTATCCCATAGTCTAGTTCTGTTTATGAGTTAGGTCACGTGAATAGTGGATAGGTGTCGTAAACCCGCCTCCAACCCGTCCGGTACGGTGGAGAGCGAGCCCACAACACCTACAATGAAGGTACGACGTTTCGCTGGCGGTTGCAATCAGCTTCATCAGGAACAAGGATCACGTGATCTAACTCGTAAAAATAACTAGACCTATGCGTGGCTGAGTGTTTCAGTGAGTGACCGAGCGGGTGAGCGATTAAGTGAGTGACTGAGACAGCGCTTTAGTCAACTCCGAATGTCTCCGAACGAAGGGCACAGCAGATGACCTGAGCGACGAGCGAGTGGATGCGTGAGCGAGCCACCACTGCAGACAATCTCGGGCTGTGAGACGTTCTTGAAACAGAGCTCCTGAGCGCAAAGCAGCCTCGCCAGCTGAAATAATACAGACCGAGTTCTGATACAAAGTGCAATTATCTTCTAGCGTTTCCTCGTGACTGATGTAGATTTTAACGAGGTTGATCATATTCTAGAAGCGCTCAGGGAGCTGGAATTGGGCCACAAGTACACATTCACCGCGTCATTCATTATGGCCGATAACATTACAGTATACAGGACGCGGTGTCTGGCGGGTTGGCGCCGGCTAACCGCGCGGCTTGACTCCCTCTGCAGGTTACCCCGCGCCTCTCAGTCGTTCTCTCTCTGAATTAATACCTTTGAGAATTGCACGAATATGTGCCGCGCGTTAGAAATGGTATTTACCAATTACATTTTCATCTACACGTTTCTTGCCGTCTCTCTCTCTCTCTCTCAGTCGCTAATTCACTCATCGACTTAGTCATGCAGTCACTCAGTGCGCCAAGTACTCATTTAAGGTTGAGTCAGCCTAGGGGAGGCCCAGGACCGGTTGAGATGGTCGTCACCGATGTTGACTGTGTGTGAGCGGGAACCGAACTGCAGTGGCTGTTAATCGGAGCGCAGTGCGCTAACCACTGCGCCACCGCTCGCCACTCACAGGCAAACACAACGACAAAGATCCCCCGTATAGCCTTAACAGACTGTCGGGTCAAGTGCTGCCAACGAGCACCTATAGAGGCCAGCACGACACATGAGAGGGTGGGTGACCAGCACCACGCCCGGCCGCCTTTGTCTCCCTGGTGGCAATGTTTACACACAACGCGAGGTTCACATTTGCGGTATGTACTTTAGATGCGTGCGTGCGTGCGGGGAGAGAAGAGACGACGAGCCCCACGACTCGCCGTCTCACGCGGCTCCCTCTTCCCCGCTTCTGTCTCCCCCCCCCAATCGCCCCCGCTTGTTCATTCTCTCATCCGCACACTGCAGTGTTATCATTGCTCATAAGTGATTTCCTGCTGCGCTAAGCACTCAGTGCATCACCGACCGTCCGCCTCCTCCGAGCACGACAAGCGACCCCCTTTTCCATCGCTCGCGTAACACACGCGCAGGCAGCGACGTTGCCGGCCTCCGAGTCACCTTTGCGTGTTGCGTATGATGACACCTGCTGCTCTTTACTCGATGCTGCTGGTTAATGTCCTGATGCGGGTTCGTCGCGGCTCGATGCATGATCGTTGTTTTTCAAAGATGTTCTTTCGGGATAATGATAATAATAATAGCGTTTTATATAGCGCCTTTCACCCGAGGGTCACAAAGCGCTGCACAAGGGCCACGAAGAGAACGGGATGTCAACAATGAAAAAAAATAAAAACCAAAGGAACTAAAATAAATCAATGATTAAGGCTGCTTATAATATACTGAAAGATCGTGAAACTGGCAATCTTAAGAGCGGCAAAAATCTCCCTCTCTCGCCTTCGCGACGTTTCGCCGATAACGCAGCAGGAGAGAGGGGGAGCGCTCAGTGACACGGCTTTCCCGATCGAACAGCTTGGAAAAGCAATGATCGTTATGGTTATTGATAGCTGCTCTTCGGAGCTGTTCTTTCGGGATAGCCGTGTCGAGGGATCTCAATCTTTCTCCCGCGATGTTTCGCCTCCCACGTTTGATCATCATCGTGTGAGGCAAAACAATGAAAACGCATAAGGAAGCCTGAGACCACCTATCAATGTATCAATTGCAGCCAGGCAGAACATTTAATTATCCTGCTGACTAAATTTTCCCCGGGTGCCCTGCGATGGACTAGCGTCCTATCCTGGGTATAGCCCTGCCTTGCGCCCTGTGTCTGCCGGGATAGGCACCGGCCACCCGCGACCCTCCACACGATGAAGCGGGTACTGATAACGAAGGTTAATGGTCCACCGGTTGTTTCGCGTTGTACGAGCGCCACCTCGTGGACAGCGTGAGACCAGCAGGATTAAGCGGTTTCTCGCAATGGATGGCGGAGCGGCGAGTCGCGCTGCCGCCCGGTTCGTATCCCGGCTCGGGTGCCTTTCTGTGTGGAATTTGCATGTTCTCCCCGTGTCCGCGTGCGTTTTCGCCGGGCACTTCGGTTTCCTTCCACAGTCCAAAGACATGCTGCATAGGTTAATTGGCCTGATGACTAAATTGCCCGCGGTGCCCTGTGATGGACTGGCGTCACATCCTGGGCATAGCCCTGCCTTGCGCCGTGCGTCTGCCGGGATAGGCTCCGGCTCACCGCGACCCGGTACAGGATGAAGCGGTTTCTGCCACTGGATGGATGAATTCGGGGAATGCCCTCGTGGGGCTCGACACAGCTCCTCCGCGAGGGGGCTTTCAAGGTCACTCGACCTTGCCAAGCGCCCGCCTTGAGAATGCACGAGCGGCCAATGGGATGTGGGGACGCGTGGGCCTCGCTACGTGCCACACCGCACAGCCACACACACACACCCCAACGCAAAGACGAAGATCCCCCGTATAGACTGAACAGACTGTAGGGTCAAGTGCCGTTAGCGAGCACCTACGAAGGCACACGAGCGGGTGGGTGACCAGCACCACGCCCGGCCGCCTTTGTCTCCCTAGTGGCAATGTTTCCACACCGCACTAGGTACAGTACTCATTTGAGGCAGAGCCGACCTAGGGGAGACCCAGAACCCGTTCAGAACACAACATTCACAACACACACACATACATAGCAACCCACCCCCATACACACACCAACAACAACAACCGGCGTATATCACTAAGCAGCGGTGAGGTCACCACGGTGTGTGTGCCAGGCCAGGTGCACCAGGCGGGCACACGCCCTACACACAGACACGTCACACACAGAACCATCACTCACACAGAAGGCAAGGTCGGTCAATTAACCCCCCTCTCGCCATCCAGCCTAATGGTACATCCCAAATTATAACCCTGACAGATCAACGCCGAATTAACTTACAAGACGGAATAAACTAACAACACTCAATGCTTCATCCGAACGACACGTGTATGAGTGTGTGAGTGTTTAAATCGTCACGATTATTCACTCTCGTTAAAAATCTGTCCACCCCTCTGTAGACATAGAACAATCCAGACCCGACGTCACCCATCCGCATTGTGTTACAAGGTGGCGAGGAAGTGTTGTGTGTGTACACTGTGCGCTGTGTATGTACTCTGCAACACACACACACATCTGCAGGACGTGTAAACAGTCTAGCAGTGGGTAGTGCTTGAACGGGGATTGTAAGTGTGGGATTCGCATCTCTGCAATAACGCAAGACACGATCGCAAATCGATTCCTGTGCTGAAGACGTTAAGGCGCGGACTGACTAGCTGTCACGTACTGCACACCACGGTGAGTGAGTGTATCGCACACCTCGCTCATCGGACGAGGGTGTGATCAGGCTGCAGGAGATCGCTCTCTCGTCGCTAATTCCGATGCCGGAGCCTATCCCGGCAGACACAGGGGCCCAAGTCAGGGCTGTACTGCACTGTACCCTGCATGGGACGCCAGACCATCGCAGGGGCACCGTGGGCAAGTTAGTTAACAGGTCAGTTAAGCTAGGCAAGCAGCGTGGCTTTGGACTGTGGGAGGAAACCGGAGTACCCGGCGAAAACCCACGCGGACACGCGGAGAGAGAGAACACACGCAAACACCACGCAGAAAGGGATTCGAACCAGGGTGCGTCTTGCTGTGAGGCGACAGTGCCAGTCATGCCGCCCCGGGGGAGGTGTGGAAGGTATTCATCCAGCAGTGGATTGAGCAGGGCCTGGGCTGGTGACGAAAAGCAGGCGGCGGGGTGGGGTGCGAGCGGAGGCAGCGGGGTCACGTTTCAGTCTTGCAATGCCGACACACGCTGGCGTTATATTTTTAGCAGGCAGTGTGCGTGGCGTGCTGCTGGTCACCCACCCCCTCTGTGTGTGCCGCGTCGACCTTCATAGGTGCTCGCTAACGGCACTTGCCCCTACAGTCTGTTAAGGCTATACGGGGGATCTTTGTCTTTGTGGGCGGAGGAGCGAAGCTCGCAACAGCGAGCCGAACGCCGGGCGGGTAAAACTCAGCAATCTGGCACGGTGGGGAGCACAGGTGGTGCCACAGCCAGTCATCTCAGGTTAGGCAGCCGAACGGCACCCGGGTCTGTCCCGTGACTTCCTGGCGGTGAGCCTTCGACACTCTGCCGTGATGGCGTCAAGGTCCACCTGGCCTGGCACAGTCGCCGTGGTGACGTCACCGCCACTTAGTGGCGAAGCGCGGTTGCTGTTGTGTACGTGTGTGCGTGTACCTGGGCCTCCCCTCGGTCAAATCAGCCTCAAATGAGTACCTGCTGCTGTGTGTAAACATTGCAACTCGGGAGACAAAGGCAGTCGGGCATAGTGCTGGCCACCGACCTCACACGTGCTACTCGCTAACAGCACTTGCCCCTACAGTCTTTTAAGGCTATACGGGGGACCTTTGCGAACGTGTGTGCGTGTGGGCGTGGTGCTGGCCACCCACCCTCCAGCGTGCCGTGCCGGCCCTTCATAGGTGCCACTCACTAAACGACACTTGACCCTGCAGCCTGTCAAGGCTACACGGGGGATCTTTGTATCGGTTTGCTATATAAGCGCGCGAGGCCGGACCTCGGGCGACACTGGAGGGCGCCGCGCGTTCGCGAGAGAAGCTTCGCGGATCTCGTTCACGTCTCCCCGCCGCAGGTCGTTCGCCATGGCCGCTCACAAGGTGGTGCGGGTGCCCACCAAGCCGTACGACGACCAGAAGCCGGGCACCAGCGGCCTGCGCAAGCGCGTCTCCGTCTTCCAGAGCAAGGAGCACTACGCGGAGAACTTCGTGCAGGCCGTGCTGGGCTCGCTGGCGCCGGCGGAGCGCGCCGGCGCCACGCTGCTCTGCGGCGGAGACGGTCGCTTCTACATGGGCCACGCCATCGCGATCATCGCGCAGATCGCCGCCGCCAACGGGGTGCGTGCGTGTGCGTGTGTCGTCGCGGGTGTTGCGACACCCGCACTTTTACAGAAACATGATTCCATCCCCCTCACTTTTTCATGCAAAACCCGCGGCTGTGACGCGCCTGGTGTCGTGTGTGGGCATGTGTGGGGCGTGTGGTAGCTCGGTGGTTAACGCGCTGGGCTACAAACCTGGCGATCAGAGTTGGAATCCCGGTCACGGCCACCAACACCGGTAACGAGTTTCTGAACCGGTCCTGGGCCCTCCCCTAGGTCGACTCAGCCTCAAATGAGTACCTAGTGTTGTGTGTAAACATTGCCACTGGGGAGACAAAGGCGGCCGGTCGTGGTGCTGTTCACCCGTGTCGGTCGTCATAGGTGCTCGCTGACGGCACTTGACCCGACAGTCTGTTAAGGCTATACAGCAGATCTTTGTATCTTTGTGTGTTGTGTGTGTGGCATAGCGGTGGTGTAGCCTCAAGATGCCTCCCACGTTGGGGAGTGCTCAGCGACAAACCGGGTACTCCGGTTTCCTTCCTGACCCAATTGTCCACTTCACGAGGCGTCCCCGGGAACGTAACTCTGTCTCACGCGGGGTGCACCCGTCCTGGCGCGGCGTGCGGGCGCGTGCATGTATAGCGCTGACCTTTCCCGCTCGGCGCTCGCCGCGGTTAAAATTAACCGCGCGGGAGCCTGCGCGGAGAGGTTCCGCGCTGCCGCTGATTTACCGAACCCGCTTATAGACCGCGGTGTATAAGCGGTCTATAAACCTATGGAGGCCGAGACGGCCTTGCCGCTGCAGTCTGTTAAGGCTATACGGGGGATCTTTTGCGAGGCGGGGTGTGCGCTAGAGGGGGTGTGCTGTCGAAGGGGTGTGAGCGTAACCGGGGAAACCCCTTTGCGGACACGGGGAGAGAACGCGCGGTGACGCGGGGTGACGCGGGGTGACGCGAGGTGACGCAGGGTGACGCTGGCTGTCGCGACAGATCGGGCGCCTGGTCATCGGCCAGAAAGGCATCTTCTCCACGCCGGCCGTGTCCAACGTGATCCGCAAGCGCAAGGCGGTGGGCGGCATCATCCTGACGGCCAGCCACAACCCCGGCGGCCCCAACGGAGACTTCGGCATCAAGTTCAACACGGCCAACGGAGGTCAGGAGGTCGCTGCGTTCCCCCGCGCCCGCTTTGCGCGTCGTCGGCTCGCGCGGTCGGGTCGACCGCCCCCGGGGGGAAATTTCGTTCAAACTCAAAAAAGTAAAAAACCGTTAGCGGCCCTCGTGCGTAACGGGAAGCCGTGTCGGGCTGACGTTGGCGGCGGGTTACGGCGCGGCTGCCTTCCCCGCTCGCCCGGCCGGCTCTCTGTGGTTGCTCTCCGCGCATCCGAGTCGTACGCTGTCAGTCTTCGAGAGGAAATGGATGTTGAGCACGTTTGCCCGACGTGTCGAGATACGTTCATTTTCAAAGCCAGCATGGCTTAGAGACAGACTCCAGCTCCTCCCGGGGGATTCCAAGACGTTCGCCGCGCCGTTCGCCGCGTTTCTCGGTCAGACAGCCGAGCGATGTTTGCGTCGCCCGCGGCAGGTCCCGCGCCTGAGGGAGTGACGACCAAGATCTACGAGCTGAGCAAGACCCTGAAGGAGTTCCTCACCTGCCCGGACATCCACGTGGACCTGACGACGCTCGGCACGCAGACCTTCGGCGTGGAGGGCAGCGCGCATCCCTTCGTCGGTAACCGGCGACGCTCCGGCCCTCGCTCGCTCCGTCGTAACGTACAACAGCAACACCCTGTTATACAGGGTGTCCCGTGTAGATGGGACCGTGAGGAATGCACACTTGCGACGACGCCTCATGCTCGCCATGTATAGTTCCGCGTGCAGTCTCTCCTCGGCTTACGACATACGCGAATCTGAAGGCCCGGTGACGCCGGCAAGCCGTGACGACGCCTGGGCGCGCGCGCGCGCGTGCGCGTGTGTCACCCGCAGTGGAGATCGTGGACCCCGTGGAGGATTACCTCCTCATGCTTCAGGACATCTTCGACCTGCCGGCCATCAAGTCGCTGCTCAGCGGGCCGGGCGCGCTGCGGCTCCGCATCGACGCCATGCACGGAGGTGAGCGGGGGGGGACCCTAAGGGGGGGCGCGGGGGAGCGGGGGGACAGAGAGTCGGACGCTGCGGAGGAATCGCTCGCGCGCTGCCTGGGTACTTTCTGCCGTAGTAACAAACGCCGTAAACACGCGTGTTGTTGACGTGTGATCACCCTTCCCCACCCCCCCTTGTCCAGTGATGGGTCCGTACGTGCGCCGGGTGCTGGTGAAGGAGCTGGGCGCCCCGGCCGACTCGGCGGTGAGCTGCGAGCCCCTCGAGGATTTCGGGGGGCACCACCCCGACCCAAACCTGACCTACGCCGCCGAGCTGGTGACCGCCATGAAGAGCGGCGACTTCGGCTTCGGCGCCGCCTTCGACGGAGACGGGGTGAGGCTGCCGACGCGGCCGATGCCGCGCCTTCACGGGTTGCTCTTCGGTAGCTGTTCTTTCGGGATAGCCGCGTCACAGAGCGATCTCCGGCTCTCCCTCGCGACGTTTCGCCTCCCACCGTTGGAAGCGAAACGTCGCGAGGGAGAGATGGAGACTCTAGCAGGAGTGCTGGACTCCGGGTTCCCCAAGCTCTGCGGTTCTTTGGAACGGGCAAACCCCTCCAGCACGATAAGGTAACGATCCACGGCCGGGGTGAGGCGTGGAAG
The DNA here is from genome assembly GCA_036362915.1 of Geotria australis. Lineage (NCBI taxonomy): Eukaryota > Metazoa > Chordata > Hyperoartia > Petromyzontiformes > Geotriidae > Geotria > Geotria australis. The sequence continues at coordinate 4,918,685 of JAZEWU010000046.1, read as the reverse complement.
CGGTTGGGCGGCTTGCACCGGTGGGACAAACAGCCCGAGTTGGTGCTACTTGGTGCCGCGTTCCCGCCCCGTGATCGCCCGCGGTTGTGCCCCCCCGTGCGGTGCGGCGCGGTGCAGGATCGCAACATGATCCTGGGACACAAGGGCTTCTTCGTGAACCCGTCGGACTCGGTGGCCGTGATCGCCGCCAACGTCGCCTGCATCCCGTTCTTCCAGCGCTCGGGCACCAAGGGCTTCGCCCGCAGCATGCCCACGAGCGGCGCCATCGACCGGTATGCGTATCGAGATCTACAAACCGTTCGGTTCTTCCCGTTGCGTCTTCCGTTGCGCAAGCCTGTCCGCAACGGCGTTCGCAATCGGTTACGGCGATGGCCGGTGTCCGGTGGCGCCCGGCCAGGGCGCGTGAACACGCGCGCACACGCGCGCCGCTTGTTTGCGAGACCGCGGAGCATGTGGTGCGTGTTAGGAGCACAGTGGGCGGCTGTGTCGACGCGACGCGGTGACGAGGCGGGGGTTGTAACTTGTAACCGCCCGTCGCTCGGCCACGGTGGGGGGTGGGCACGAGGGATTGACCAATCGCGGGCGAGTCGAGGAGACGGGCGCCGCTGCCCGTCTCCCCCGTGGTTTCCGAGCGCTTGGTTCCAATTGCGGCTCCGATAGCTCCGTGCCGATCGCGCGCCGCACCTCCGATAGCCGGCGGACGAATGAATGGAATGCCCTGTCCGCGCGGCCAAAACGAATAATTTTCGGCATCGTTTTCAGGTCCCGCTGAATCCTGTTAGAGGAGCGGTTCGCAACCTTCGGCCCACTCGGGTCTGGTCTCCACGGGCCGCCAGGTGGCGTTCGCGGCCCACTGATGGGTCGCGACCCACCGGACCGTTGAGAACGGCGGCTCTAGAGGCTGGTGGTGAGCCGGAGCCTATGCCGGCAGACATGCTGCACGCTGTAGGTTTATCGGCCTCAAAGCGACCCTGTACAGGATCGAGCGGTGTCCGACGACGGACGGACGGACGGACGGACGGACGGACGGACGGACGGACGGACGGACGGACGGACGGACGGACGGACGGACGGACGGAGAAAACCCACGACGAGATTCGCGACGCGGTGCCCGGTCGCGGGCTCGCGACGGGCCGAGCGGCGGGGGGGGATGACGCCGGGACTCGCCCGCAGGGTGGCGGAGGTGGAGAAGGTGGCGCTGTACGAGGTGCCCACGGGATGGAAGTTCTTCGGGAACCTGATGGACGCGGGCAAGCTGTCGCTGTGCGGGGAGGAGAGCTTCGGCACCGGTACGTCGGAGGCCGCCGAGCCGCGCACGGATGCCCCCCCCGCGGCGGTTCTGAGATCGACCGGCGGAGTGGCGGTCTTCTTCTTTGCGATTCTTCGAAGCACGATGGTCAGCCTCTGGACGTCGTTGTCTTTCAACTCGGCCTCGAAGTGTTCGGTAGAATTCGCAGGCAATACCAAGTATTACCTGACAAGGATCGCGACGTGAATGCTGTGAACGGAGTAGCTGCGAACGTTCTGTACTGCTTCAGCGCTCCTCTGTGCCCTGTCGTCCCGTCGGAGCGCAGGCTCGGACCACATCCGCGAGAAGGACGGCATGTGGGCCGTGCTGGCCTGGCTCTCCATCCTCGCCTCGCGCAAGGAGGGCATCGAGCAGATCATGAAGTCGCACTGGGCCAAATACGGACGCAACTTCTTCACTCGGTAAATGCAGAGGCAACGGTCTCCCCCCCCCCGGGTAGCTCTGGCAGGCCGTAGGGTCAAGTGCTGTTAGAGAACGGCACCAAGGAAGGGCGGCACGGCGTGCGAGGGGGTTAGGTGTCCAGCGCCGCGCCCGGCTGTCTTTGTATCACTAGTGGCGATGTTTACACGCTGTACCGGGAACTCATTTGAGGCTGAGTCGACCTAGGGGTGGCCCAGGACCGGTTCAGAAATTCGTGACTGGTGTTGGCCGTGAGCGGGAATTGATCTCGGGTGCATAGCGCCGTGAGCTTACCACCACACACACCACACCACACCATCCCGCATTCATTCACAATCACGGCTCGATTCATGACGGTTGCTTTTCAAAGCTGCTCTTTCGAGATAGCCGTGTCGAGCGATCCCCCTCTCTCCCTCGCGACTCAACGCCTGACGATGCCTCCAACGCGGGGGGACGAAACGTCGCGAGGGAGAGACAGAGCGAGAGCACTCAGCCACACGGCCGTGCCGACAAAACAGCTGTGAAGAGCAACCATCGATCGCGACACCGCCGTCCGGCGAACGCGACCGACGAGGTGTGACGTCGCCCCCCCGCAGCTACGACTACGAGGAGGTGGACTCGGGCGCCGCCAACGCGATGATGGCCGACCTGGAGAAGAAGCTGTTCGACCCGGCGTTCGTGGGCAAGGCCTTCGCCGAGGGAGACAAGACCTTCACGGTCGCCAAGTCCGACAACTTCTCCTACACGGACCCCGTGGACGGCAGCGTCTCCAAGAACCAGGTTCGCTACCGCGGCGAGCGAGCCGGCGACTAGGGAAACATTGCAGAGATTTGCGAACGTCAGCCAAATCGATCGTCCGCATCTCTGCCGGGGTGCGGTGCCCGGCGCGCCCCGTGCGGCCCAGACGGTGGTCGGGGCCGATCGGATGTCGGCGCGAATATTCGGGGGTGTCGTCTTGCGCCGACGTATGCAGATTAGCGGCGGGAGCGGCCGCCACCCCCTTATACGGTGCAGGGGTTAAGCGGCGGCCCGAGCGGCGGGGCTCCACATTGCGGTCATGTTTTCGCCAGCTGCCTAAATATGCACGCTCGCCGCGCGGTGACCCGTGGCTCGCCGCGGTTTTTTGCCGCGGTGCGTTAATTAAACTCGCTCCTCGCCCAGCCGTGTCGCGCGCGCTGAAGGCTTTTGCAAAGTCAAAGGGGACTTCTTTTTCCCGTCGTCCCCCCCCAAAGCGGACGCGTCAGCGGCGGGGTCGACGGCGCGGCGGGCGTCCTGCACCGTTCGCTCGCTCCGCCGCGCGGTTAAAATTAGCGCGCTGGCCTTTCGCGAGGCCAAAGTATTTTTAAATAGTTCTCGGTTGTAATGCCGTGCCATGTGGCACAGTTTCGCGTGTTAATCTACCCTGGCTGGTAAGCGTCATGGCGAATGCCGCAGCGTCGTTAGTCTCGATTAAGCGCAACACAAACGCCGCGTTTTACGTTATCCGTGGCTGGACTGTGCGGGTTTGGCCCGTGAGCGGGGTTTGGCCCGTGAGCAGGGTTGCGCCGTCACGGTTTGTCAACAAGTGTCCACTGTTTACCGCTCGCCGTCCGTGATAAATGTCACAGACGTAGAGAGCGGGAGTTGTCACACCCCAGCTCGCCACGGGATGTCGAGCAGCCTCGTCCAGCAGTGGATCGATGACGCACGCGTGCGTTGGTGAGGAGTGCGGGGTGTAAGCTGCGTCTGCGTGCGTCCGCAGGGTCTCCGCCTCATCTTCACCGACGGCTCGCGCATCATCTTCCGGTTGAGCGGAACGGGCAGTGCCGGGGCGACCATCAGACTCTACATAGACAGCTATGAGAAGGACCCCGCCAAGATTTACCAGGACCCACAGGTACGCTCGGTGATTGGCCGATAGCGTCGTCATGTGTATAGGACGCAGCGTGCGGAGAATGTTGCCGCCGGATTACCGCATGGCTGCCTTCTCCCTCGTATGTGCCGTGATCACGATGACCAAGGCGGCAGTATTAAAACAAACGAGACGAAAACAACGCGTCGCTGTTCACGGCTCGATGTGCGAGAGTCACTCTCGACAGCCGGCTCTTCCGGCATGGCCGCATCGAGCGTGCCTCCTCTCTCGTCGGGACACAACCGGCGTTAACAACCTGCGCCGTGTATGTTTTGCAGGTGATGCTGGCCCCCCTGGTGGCCATCTCGCAGAAGCTGTCCGACATCCACGGGCGCACCGGGCGCACAGGCCCCACGGTCATCACATAAAGTCATAAACCATCGCGCGCGGTGGTGGCGGCGGCGGCAGAGGCGGCGACAAGCACAGAGAACGCAACACACACGGAGCACGGTCCGCCACTCGCTCGCGGCTCGCTTCCCCGACCCATGTGACCCTCTAACCCTTGACCCAGGGAAGACGCCGTTTGTGGTGCTGTCTGTTCCGATAACTGTTGTCCAGTGTAGTCTAAAGCAGCCGGCGAAAACGTAAACGTCTCGTAGGAAATAAAGGTACGCTCGCGGGCAAAGCCATGGGTCCTGCTGCAAAACTGTATTATGCACTAGTTCATTTCACAAATATGCACTGCAGCCAACGTTGGCACGAGGTCAGTTGAGAATCGAAAGGAGCATCAAGTTTGTTGCGTTAAAGTGAAGAGGCAGCAGTTTAAACAGGCTTTATTCTAGATTGGCAATTATATTTAAAATAGGATTTATTTTAATTTGTCGGTAATTTTTTTAGCTGAATTAGCGTTTCAATTACTTTCACTGTATGACATCGAATCTGGAGCTGCATATATGTATTGTGTGTGTTCGTCAAACACTGATTTAACTCAGTCAGACCGCTAGTGTTTTAAGCTCGCCAGCAAACACGGCAGTACTCCGTATGAGGAGGTTGACGGCTAGTTATCGTGTCAGTTTCAATGAGTACGCTGCTCTGTTCTCTTGAAATGCTGTGCAATTCGGTGAATGTTTAATCCTCGCAGATTTTAGCATGATGCAGAGTCCTAAATAGGCACCACCTGATTGTAATACAACCATGTTCAGTGTTTCACTTAACCGAACAGGGGCAACGTTTATTTCAACATGTAAACGCTCAATGGCTTGTCATTTCAGTCCACGGGACAACAATAATTAATGTGAACCGCGGTGGAGCTGACAATAAATGCTCTTGGTGAGATACCGTGTAGGTCGCTACATCGTCAAATGTTTGACTCCAAACCATCTACAATCCGGCCTGGAATGTTCTCCAGCTCTCACATGTTTTGCACAAACTGGTAACGATTCAGTTGGTTTGCGAAATTAATATGTATCTTAAGGTGTATATTAACTCAAATGGGGTACATGACGGTTGGCACGTTTTTTGTTCACGTGACAAACCTTACTAATTGGCCGTGTCAGGTAGAGACGGGTTTACGTCACCTATTTATTATGCTACCCAACAACCCATCCATCCATCTATTGTCGGAAACTGCTCAATGCTGTACAGGGTCGCGGTAAGTCGGAGCCTATCCCGACAGGCACAGGGCGCAAGGCAGGGCTATACCCAGGATAGTACACCAGTCCATCACAGGGCACCGGGGGCAATTTAGTCCGCAGGCCAATTAACCTATGCAGCAGGATGTCATTGGACTGTGGGAGGAAACCGGAGTGCCCGGAAGAAAACCGAACGGACACGGGGAGAACACAGACAGGCACCCGAGTCAAGATAAGTATATCAGGGGATTTTTTTTAATGGCAGTTAATGTAAAGAGTGATACAGTGTGTAACACGCCACCGCGCAAATTCCACGTCTGGTCATGGACGAGACACGGATAGGGAGGCGTCGCGAGCAAACAGCCAGGCGGTCAGCCGGCGACAACCCGACAGTCATGGCTTCCTATATATTATCGAACGATTAATTACTTAGTGTTACTTTCAACTGGGTCATTGCCCGAAATGTCGCCAAATATGAATATGTAATTTTATTAATTTAAAATATGTGTTGGGTTTTATAAGAATGTAGGCATCGGGGTCGACACCAGGTCGTGACGTCCCCACGTCAAGGTTGACGGGCTGTCATCGCGTGACTCAGGACCCCTCGCTGCCGTACCGCACTGTACCACTAACCCCTTACCAAGATGTCCGCCCGAGAATCCCCACGCAACATTTATAGCGTCCAACAAATCTGCAATCGTGCTACGCCGGACGCCCTACGAGGCAGCGGTATTAATTCCACAGTTAACCCTAAGATTTTTCAAGTTTTAAAACCGAAGACGCGACGAAGTTAACCGTGCGCCTGAAGCGCGCTTTCAAAAGGCACCGGCGCTCGCCACCCCGCAGCTCGCGAGGACCCCGGACGCACGTGGATCTTATGCCCTTGGTCCCGGCGTCAGCTCGGCGGCCCAGCGACCCAGCGACCCGGACTCGATCCCGAACTTCGCTGCCAAGTCGGCGATGGACTTCACTGGGGATTTCGGCGAGGCCGGCGGCCCCGGAGGCGGCAAGGTGGACACGGGCATGCTCATGGAACAAGTGAAAGTGCAAATCGCTCTAGCCAACGCGCAGGAGCTACTACAGGTAAAAGGCCCTTAAGCCTCGAATGCCGTACAAGGGTTTGTAGTGTAAGAGAATTGGTCTATCGAGGTGGTGTTTCGCCTCCCGCGTTGGAGGCATCGTCAGGATTTCTGCCCCTTTCAAGAGACGCTCTTTCGGGAAAGCATGGCTACAATCACACGGTATCGCGAGCGTAATCGATATAAATCGCTGATTCGTTACGTTACTCCCTTGCGTGTTTTGCAACACACATGCAATGGCCGGACGAGTGTAGACGGGGGCTGGCTGTTAGCTGAGTGCTTTCTCCCATTACGAGATGTCATTTTATGCCACTGCAGTCGCTTGTGATGGCCGAGGATTGGATGTGGTCGCTTTAATAGCGGGTCTCCTGCTCGTGAGATCTCATCTCATTGTCAGAAACCACTTAATCCTGTACGCGGTTGCGGTGAGCCGGAGCCCATCCCGGCAGACACAGGGCGCAAGGCAGAGCTATACCCGGGATGGGGCGGCGGTCCATCACAGGGCACCGGGGACATTATTAAAGGCAATGGAAAAGTGTCATCCTGCTCGTGATGTATCTGGCAGGAAAAACACACATGCAAGATAGAGTCGAGGTATTGGCCACCAATGAAGTATAGTGGCGATGGACCATGACAGACGAGGATTTATTGTTGGAGAGCTGCCTTCAACGTGTTAATTAGACAGATGCCGTTGCCTGGAGCAGTCGTGTTTAACTCTAAGTGCATCCTTTTCTCAGGGGACCTTGACGGACGGAGTCATTCATTCGTTTATTTGATCCAAACAAGGCTCCATTAGCTCCCCCTACCTAGGATTGACTTTGTTTATACATTTCAGCCTATTGATTGCCAAGAACGAATCGCATCGGTTTTTCGCGAGCTGCGCTTGCTGCTGGTGACTTCCCATGTTTGGTGTTTGAAACTACGAATCACTGTATATCAAATGCGCTAAATGTCTTTGGGTTCTGCTACCTTCTCAGTGAAATGCCAGACATTGGAACGCGTTACCAGTTGAAACAGGTCTTGCTGCCTTCTCACTGGTTGCTAGGAAACAATCCAAGGGCTTTCTGTTGACTAAAAATGTGAGCTACAGGGTTGTATGTCGTTATTATATTGAGACGATAAAATAACACGGGTTTTTTTTCTTCTTATTTTGTATCTGTTTACAGAGGATGACGGACAAGTGCTTTAAGAAGTGCATCAGCAAACCGGGCACATCCCTCGACAATTCCGAACAGGTTTGACCTCCACACTATGCAGATCACTGGACTGTGTCACGGCTGATTGGTGCTTTTAACCCCACATCCCTCCCACCTTGATGCAGTCCCATCCCTCATTGGTTTAAACTCCCTCTTGACTACACAAACTTACGACCAAAATCCTCCTCATCGGCAAAGAGTATTCTCACAATAATGACTCCAGTGAAGGTGTACACTTCCCCAATGCCGACATCACATTGAAAAGGTCATCTGTAACCTTATAATCATCAATATTGCCGAGTTCTCTTATGTATTTCTCAACACTACAGTGTCTACCAGGTCCATATGCAAGGTTTCTTTAGACACCGTTACGGGTGCATATGTACAGCCGTCTTGTTTATCGACCTCTGTACGAGGGCCTCTCCATGCCGTGCTGGCCGTGGGAGAGATTCGACCACACATTACACTCGTCAGTCTGTGTGGCCTAGGATGTGTGGGTGCACCGAACAGTGCATTGCCCGCTACCACCCACAAACGGGGTTCCGTGCCAGCATGATACGGATTGAAACCGTAATGATGTGAGTTTTGATTAGCCGAATGATGCGCCTCCAACACAGGAGGCACAACGTCGCGAAGAGGAGAGAACGAACGCTCGACACGCCTAATCCCGGAAGAGCGACCCGTGAGAGGGATTGAAAGCGTGTGTTGGAATATTGCGAGCGGCGTGACCGATGGTGTGTGACCGCCGCTGTCGTTTGCAGAAGTGCATAGCGATGTGCATGGATCGCTACATGGACGCGTGGAACACGGTGTCCCGGGCGTACGGCACGAGGCTACAGCACGAGCACGCAAACATGTGAATCGCAAAGACGCAGCGGCCAGTATGAGGACTACTCTGGCATCGGCGGGGGGAGGGGGCGGAAACACGACAACTATCCATTGGGCTCTTTTTTTAAGTTTCCTCCGTTCCTATGTTACGCATGTGCTATGTATGAAGTATGAGTTGTATCAAAATAGTTTTTGATCGATAAGATAAACACTGCTCGGTGAACACATGAGATCACACTGAATGTGTGATCAGTCCGTCCCCTATGCAGTTGGCTAACCCTATATCAGTGTTGGTACACAGGTTAATTGAATAACGACAATGTTTTCAGTGCAACTAGTCTTTAAAACTATACGGGCATTTTGAGTGCGTAATATTTCTAAGTTGGTAAGTGGCTTTGCTTATACGGCATTGATGCGACACATTCTACAGTGAAAACAATTGTGAATCTGCCAAAGTAACTGTTGTTGCCAGTATGTCTTTCATTAGGGGTTAAGTTGCAGTGTCTTGAGTCAAGATTGTCTTGAGAAAAAGCTGAGAAAATGTGGCTGGCACTTGTTGTGAATGGTGGTAATACATTGGTGGTTTAATTCTTGTTTTAACTGGTAAAGTTTTTGAGCTTGTGTACCAAACCTGAAGCTATGCGGCCTTATAGGGTTTAGTTACGTACAGGATTTATAATTTTACATTCATCCGATTGTAATCTGGGTTAACATTTTATCGACATAGACAGGGCTGTGTAAAAAAATAATTGCAGCTTTGGCTACATGCTATAGCTGTCAGCAATGTTGTGACCTTATTAATTATATCATTCAATGTGCTAATGCTATGGAATATAACGAAACACTTGAAATCCTGTAAACACTTTACCACTGTGGCAATGATTGTGGTCCAGTTTCTAGGTTCCTTCTGGGTTGTCTAACTTATGAGAGTCTAAGTCATCGTATTGTCAAGCAAGTTAAAATCCGTAGATTTTAAACGCTGAACCTGCTGTGGGCCTGAAGACTTGTTGTTGACAGAGCCCTGTGCATGTCCTGTGATGTTAATAAACTTACATACAATGCCAATTCTTTGCTCTGGAAATATTTGGTAATTCAAGGATATGGACTAAGTTTAAGCTCCTGTAGTACAGCCATTCTCAACCAGTGGGACGCGACACATCAGTGGGCCACAAGTGCCACCTAGTGCTTCGTGGAGACCAAATGCAAGTGGGCATTCAGTTGCAGTTGGTTGAGAACCCCTGCTGTAGTTTTGTACCGACCTCTGTGTTGTGCTATGAAGACACCAGCAGAGGGCAGTGCAGCAACATGCATTCTGCTGTGATTTGTGATCGCACATTAATTCTGTGATGCATTGACCACAATGACCAACTTGGTGAAGTATGGTCAAATAACCCCCACGGCCTGCAATAGCGTATGGAGAACCCCGACCCCGAGTCAGTTACACAATAAAACAATGTAGGAATTATATTACTGAAATGGTCCAGGGTTTTAAGTTGTATTGGATAATATAGGAACACACGCAATTAAATGAGAAGTGAGATACCAGTACTTAGCAAAACGTGATTCAATTATTGTGGCCCTTATGCCGCATAATATGTCATCGTATTGTGATGGTATATCGTGGGAACCCTGATGCCGTACACAGTGGAATGGATAAGTTTATGGTACTTGAAAGTTGACATAGCTTTTAATGTTATACTCAACAACCCCAAGAGAAAATGTAGTACTGTACAGTGTCTTAAGCTCATTGCATGATAAATTATTTTAATGCGCTCCCCCTCTCTCCATCGCAACGTTTTGCCTCCCACGTTGGAGGCATCCTCAGGCGTTCTGAGACTGAGTGAAGATGAGTGTGCTTTGCTATATATTGCCTGATGTCAAAGGCAGTTCACTGCCTTTCCCGCTTTCCTGTGAACCTTTGTCATTCCTTCTCCCATCCCAGGTTTTTCCCGCATCATTTAAATGTGTTCATTAATTGGAATGTCATACATTACAAGCCGTGTCACTTTTTAATAAGTATTTGTACATAACACTTTTTAAAAGAATTGCCTTTGGTGTACTGTTTTGTAAAATATCAGGCACTGATGGCGGTTGTGGGGCACGGATGACATGGTAATAGCATGACTTGAGTGCCACGCTTAAATAAAGTGGTACTATGTGTGGCGGGTGGTCATTAATGTGGTTCGATGCAAAATATCTTCAGAATGTATGCTCATGAATAAAAAGTACTCAATACTAAATCCCTTTGTCTGTGCTTGTGTCATCTATCCTGCATTGAAATTACAGCCTTCATAAAAACTACTGCCCTTTGCAGGAAGCATCATGGAAATTCGACATTTCCCTGTTTGGGCATCCTACACAAAACAAGTTCTGCTAAGTTCCCAAAAAAATGTGTTATTTTATCGACGTGAAGCATAATGGAACTGACTAAATACCTCAACGAACCTGAAAGGCGCTATATAAATTGATATTATTATTAATTAATGCCCAATGTTTTAATATTGCTGCATCTCGTCACCACATTTTGTACTGTCTGATACCGTCTGCGACTTCCATTGCTGCCTAAACATCCGCAATATTAGTGCCCTCACATTACCGAGGGCGAGGAGTTTTATTGCATGTTTTGACGGCTCGATATGAGAAAGAGCAGCTCTTGAGAGCAATTCTAATGAGGCGTTCAATTTATTCGCAAGCGCGGCAACAACAACAAACAACAATAATATTCCACTCCTCCACCAAAAAACAAAAACCGCACGGTGCAAACCCTTTATCGTTGAAAACGGGATGGGAATCCGACGAAAATTCCCACCGGGAACCGACAGATTCGGGAAAATTCTGGAAAAAGCATTCGTGAGGGAGGCCCCACTCGTCCCTACAGCGCCGCCTCCGTCCCCTACCCCAATGCCAGGCAACAGCGGCCGCCGGCGCAAGCGATGGGCGAGGCCTGAGCAAGGGCACGGTGCTCTTTGCGAGCCCACCGATCAACAGGTGAGGTGCCAAACGCTCGTTCTAGGGAGGCCACGAACCTCCACGGACTGCTGTCGCACCCTCGGGTCGACGATAAGGTAACACCGTGTGTGGAATGTTTATTTTATTATTTTTCACAGCACCCTTTCTCCTCACGGCTTCGCGGGGGAAATGGAGACTGAGCGCGGCCTAGTCGGCGCCATGTTACAGTAGCGTGTCGAGCGGCCGCGAACAGGCGCCTTATGTTCCAAATACTTAGTCATTGTGGTTTGTTGAGGCTTCTGGAAGGTGTGCGTCCTTGGAGGGTTACGTGCGTTTGAGGTAAGGCTGGGTTGGGTTGTGTTATGGCGTTTGGTTTGGGTGCCGAGCCGGCGTTCAGTAAATGTGCGGTTCGGTTTTAAGGCCTTGCAGTTAAGGCCCTCCCACCCGTGTGTGCTTTTGTTTTCGTTTGAAGATTAAAGACTGATTTATTTTTAAAACTATGCCGACTTAAGCTGTATAAATGTACTCTGGAACGTTTAGTAACTTGTTGTCATGAACATTTGTAGTTACGTGGACGAACTAAGGAAATAAAATATACGGTGTATTTTTTTTCCTGTTCGCCTATTATGTAAACAAGCCAAGCGTTAATTGTTATACAGTACGCTTACTTAAACGGAGAAATGTAGACTCAAACGAAACAAACTTTTATTTACCTTTTATCTCTTTCCTACGTTTATGTACGTCTTCAGAAAATGAGCCGCTTGTGTCGTGTATGTGCTAGATGAGATTGTAAACAATGCGGCCCCACTTTCGATTTCTAAACATATATACACAAGTCGTAAAGGTGACACGAACACCCTTATAAGTCGGTTGAATGAAATAAAGTTTAACTTTTTAACTGGGCCGAAATTAACGTCGGCAAATTGAAGATGTAACAATGTGTAATCCTTTAAGGACTGATAATCTCATTAGGACCAAAACTAATTCTTAATCGTGGATTGATATGCCGAAGCATTCGTTATATTTGTCAATTGGAAATGTCCTTTACGTGCGAGTCTAATGTTGACTAATACAGTCATTAATTCTGCTCTGTGTGGATTTGACCCAACTGATCCATTGTCTTGTTGATTAAACAATTCCCTGAAAACAATGGTCGTAAAGGCACTTAGTCGGATCCACGTACGTGTTAATGTACATAAAGTATGTCACCCTATGCCCTGACGGTCACGGAATATGTCCATACTGCACGCCGGTCGGTGTGGGTTGCTGAACGCGTGGAAACTGTAGGACCGGTTTATGATATCACTTTCCATTGAGGTTTGCCGTGACAGGGAATGGAACTGGGATAGCTCGGTTAACAGAGCACCGCATTAAATAACCACTGTGCCTCCACTTTACCAGCACACATATCCTAGTGTTGTTGGTGACATGGACGCACGGTTTTGCTGTGAGTAGCGTTGTCGCCTCACGGCAAAAAGGACCCGGGTTCGATTCTTAGCTCAGGTACCTTTCTGTGTGGAGTTTGCATGTTCTCCCCATGTCCGCGTGCGTTTTTGCCGGCTAATAGTTTTCTCCCACAGTCCAGAGCCATGCAGTGTATGTTAATTATCTTGACTAAATTTCCTCCGGTGCCATGATATGCAGTAACTTGCTTAACTCTCAACGCAAGACAACTTTTAAAAAGAGCTACATAGCTTTACGATTCCTTCCGGCTTAAAAGAAAAACGGACTAACTGGCGTATCTATCTAATCATTATTTTGTGTTTGTGTCTTCTTGTATATTGGCAGCCAGAAACGATGTCGGCACCTGGAGATCAGGCTATGGGTGGCACCCCCCACCCAGGTCTCTCTCCAGGGCCCGGCCCGTCCCCAGGCACCATGATGGGCCCCAGCCCTGGCACTATGCTGGGCCACAGCCCCGGCCAGATGGTCGGGCCCAGTCCCAGTGGGGCCATGATGGGGCCTTCACCAGGGCCCATAATGGGGCCCAGCCCCGGACCTGGACCTTCACCCGGCTCCATGCACGGAATGATGGGCCCGAGTCCTGGGCCACCACCCAGTGGGCACCCCATGGGCATGCCGGGCGCTGCGGGCTACCCACAGGAGAGCATGTACCCCATGCACAAGGTGTGATACTTGTTTTGCTCGATTTGAACGTTCGCTGCTCTTTTGTCTACGGTTGTTAAGGCACTCTTGGTCTCTAAACTTGATGAAGGGTATATTGTAGGCGTGTGACAATTTATCGTCGAATTGTGTGTGTAAGAATAATAGATGGTTGTATAGTACGAATGAATAACCCTTTGTGTTGTTGGTTTTCACAACTTGACGTATGAATATTGCTCTTAAGACTGTAAAATATACGAGGTTTATCCCTTTCCGGCAATGAGAAAAAGTGTTAAGATCTTAAAAACACTAGATGGACACCTTTTTGCACTTTTTCGCATTGCCAGAAAGGGTTAAACCTCGTATATTTTACAGTTTTTGTACAACGGCAAGAAAGGTCCATTGCTCTTAAGAGTTGCACTTTCTAGTTAGCCGTGTCGAACGTTCGTTCTTCTTCTCTCTTGTTACGTGTCACCGACCCTCTGTAATTATAGAGCATGTTGAACTGCCTCAATGCTGTATTTAGATACATTTTCTCGTTGAAATGACGTATTGTTTTTCTGTTTGCATTGAACACGCAGTCAATGGAATCGATGCAGGATAAAGGCATGGTGGACGATCCGCGCTACGGGCCGATGCGGCCCATGGGCATGAGGCCCACGATGTCGAACCTGCCTCCGCCACACAGCCCCATGGATCAGCATTCCCAGGGTCAGCCTCGCTCTGCGCAGCCGCTTAGCGCAACACTTGTTGCTATCGGTGTAAACGGCCGCTGTCCAGGATGACCCGGGTTGCCCTCCAAATGGTGGAGGGTGTTAGAGCAGAATCTCAGAGTCGGATGCCTTTCCTGACGCCAACCTCCTTTAGTCGGAGAGTTTCGTTATGAAAATGATGGATACACCAGGACACTGCACCTTTGAATTATCCTGGTTTTTTTAAACACACACTGACCTTCGCACTATTGTACTTATTTACAATCAACCCGTTTGTTATAGTTGTCATACAGACGCAGCAAGACTTTAACTGGTTAAATATCAACACAACATTAACAACGTGATATATTCTCTTTTTTATTAGCACAAACGTAATTTTCACGAACAAGTAGACATACGCATCACTGTTTTATACAAATGAAAATAACAATCGTACATTGATGGTTTGCGAATAGATGAGATTTTTAATGTAGAGTTTCTTATAAACCATTATGATAGGGTTAAGACCAATCAATAGCCTTAACCCTGTCTACACGTATTCCTCATACATACATAATCATGCCACACGATTCTCAAAACCATTGCTGATGACTGGCAGCAGCAGTATGTTCCAGGGCAGTGTCTATCCCCTACAGCGCCGTCCCACCCAAGCGTGCCCGACTTACCGGCACTGCGTTCGCTCCTCACACGTTCCCGTCCGCGACGGTGGGCGCAGGTTACCCGTCGCCGCACCCGTCTCCGATGAGCGGCGCCGAGCACTCCTCCAGCCCCATGCAGGGCGGCATCGCGCCTCCGCCGCCCGCCGGCGCGGCCGGGACGCCCGACCAGTCCCAGGGCGCCGTCGCGGGCAAGGGCACCTCGCCCTCCTTCAGCCCGCTGCAGCTGCAGCAGCTGCGCGCTCAGATCCTGGCCTACAAGCTGCTCGCGCGAGGCCAACCCCTGCCCGAGAACTTGCAGCTGGCGGTTCAGGGCAAGCGGCCGCCGCCGGGGCCGCAGTCGTCCCACCAGGTCCCGCCGCTGGGTCCCCAGAGCCTCCAGCCGCAGTTCAGTCGTCCACACGGTGAGAGAGAGAGCGGCCAAGCCGTGCCGCGAACCGGCTGCTAGCCGCTCGCGCGCTTGCTTGCGCGCTTGCTTGCGCGTGCGCTGATTCGCACGCACGCGCTGTGAGGGACGAGAGACCCCAGCAGAGAGAGAAGAAGAAAGCAGGCTAGAGAGATACGTGATGGTAGAGTGAGATGAGACTCAACGGGAAACGTAAGAAGACAGAAAAGGAAAGAGGTTTTTGAATGCACAAGAGGGACATGGAGCGAGACAGTGAAAAACGCGTGGTCCAGTCAACCAAAGAGGATACAAGAGGAAAACATGAGAAACACGGGTATTGAGAGACAGGTTCGGCGTGGGTTGAGAGACGTAAGGTGCAAACAATACGTGAAGGGGAATAATTGGAAGATGAGGTGGAGCGCTTATGAGAGCTTGAGGGGACAAAGGTTCAGAGAGACATACGTGAAAGTGAAACAAGGAGGGAGATAGACACAGGATTAGATTGAGACATGGCAGGGATATTTGAGCAGCACTGCTGTCTACTAACTGATAAATACAATGAATGGCTATTGGCAAGGTTAGCATTCATTGAGGCGAGAGGTAGGGAAAGCAAGTGTTAACTTTGTGACCCTCGGGCGAAAGGCGCTATATAAAACGCTATTATTAATTTGAAAATTGAGACTCATGGTTGTGGATCCTAATTGAGGCTTTCTGTATGGGCTTTGCTGCATTGCTGAAAGAAAATCGTTGTTAAGTTAATGTTTTATTTAGGCCATTGACTACTATTGTGCCCTCACTAACGTTTGCATTTATCACAATTTGTTGCATTATCTTTATATTGCAGCAATGGGTATTTCCCCAATGCCTGGAGGAGCAGTGCAAGGGCCTATGTCCACTGGC
Organism: Geotria australis; assembly: GCA_036362915.1. Taxonomy (NCBI): domain Eukaryota; kingdom Metazoa; phylum Chordata; class Hyperoartia; order Petromyzontiformes; family Geotriidae; genus Geotria; species Geotria australis. Next base: position 4,902,706 of record JAZEWU010000046.1, on the reverse strand, counting down.
AGTAGCAAACCTTGGTCCGAAGGTATTGTGATTTGTCTAATTTGATCGCTTTGTAGCAGTAGGTTAATGCGACGACGTTACTTGTGATGCATTGTGTTTATAGACTTGGCTTTCCTGAACTTTTGTGCACAATGTGACTTTCATATCTGTGGGATACCGCACATACAGTGGTGAGAAGAACGTTTTGAACACTTAAGAATATGCTGTCTTTTCGCATTCATTTGACATTACCCTGGGGTTCTTTATAATCGGGAGCGTTTGTTGTGTCGCAGGATTCCCGCATCCAGAGCTTACAAGCTCACTGGGTATTTTGTCCGGAATTAATAAACATGTAAACAAAGCGGATAGTCGCTCCAACAACCATGTGGCACGAGCAGTTGGGACTAAACCACCGATGTACTGATGCCCGTTGTCGTCGCGACCGATGCCCGTTGTCGCCGCTTGCGTAAACGAATAAGCGGGCAGTAACGCGCACGCTGCGTCCGTTTCGATCGTCCGCGCGAAGGTCCCTCGCTGAGCTCGGTGGTGTCGAGCAGCACGCCGCAACGCCACCCGACGGCCGGTCGGCCCTCTCCGGCTCCGCCGCCGTCCGTGCCCCCGGCCTCCGTGCCGGGCGGCGTGCCGGGCACCCCCCAGGGGCAGGCGGCCCCCCACCCGCAGATGACGCCGCAGCCTCTCGGGCCCGGCGGGCCCACGCCGCACGGACAGATGGCCACGCCGGGCCAGGTGGGCTCGAGCGTGCCGCCCTTCCAGCTGCGGCAGAACCTCATCACGCCCATCGCCAAGCCGCAGGGCCTGGACCCCGTGGAAATCCTCCAGGAGAGGGAGTACAGGTAGCGCTCGCAGAGCGACGAGAGCGGGAGCTCGGATTGTTTAGCGCGCGGTGACTGTGTGTCCTTTTTCATATACGTTGGAAATTAGTTTGTGTTGATTTAAAATGTGCAATTCGATGTACATTTTCACGGTTTGATATGACAATTACAGTGTCTTGCATGATGTATTATTTTAATGCATCATTTGAATATGAGAATTTCTTTGCAAAGCTGTTTTTTCGGGATAGCCGTGTCGAGCATCTCCCTCTCTCCCCCGCGACGTTTCGCCTCCAACGTTGGAAGCATCATGAGGCGTTATTGATCCGAGCGCGCCGTGGCTTGTTCAGGCTACAGGCTCGCATCGCCCACCGCATCGAGGAGCTGGAGAACCTGCCCGGATCGCTGCCGGGCGACCTGCGCAACAAGGCCACCATCGAGATCAAGGCGCTGCGCCTGCTCAACTTCCAGCGCCAGGTAGCGCATTGCACACAGGGCGGTCCGTTTATATAGACGCCCGACCAAAATAACTTGGAAAAAGAAATACTTTAATCCTGTGCGGGTTCACGGTGCGTCGGAGCCTATCCCGGCAGGCACGGCGCAAGGCAGGGCTATACCCATGATAGGACGCCATTTCATCACAGGTCACGGGGGCAATTTAGTCCGCAGGCCAATTAACCTATGCGGCAGCATGTCTTTGGACTGTGGCCGAAAACCCGAGTTTACTTTTTCCGTCGTCGAACGCTGCGTGTTTATTTTCTTCCCGGCGGCCATGCCCGGGGGCGCGCAGCTGCGTCAAGAGGTGGTGGCGTGCATGCGGCGCGACACGACGCTCGAGACGGCGCTCAACGCCAAGGCCTACAAGCGCAGCAAGCGGCAGACGCTGCGCGAGGCGCGCATCACTGAGAAGCTCGAGAAGCAGCAGAAGATCGAGCAGGAGCGCAAGCGCAAGCAGAAGCACCAGGTACGGCCCCTCGAGCACCCAGTGCTTCTCACGTGTTGGGCTGGCGTTGGGTTTTTCTCCCTGTCGAACAGCCTTCCCCGAGCTTTTTAAACACAAGATACGTTTTTTTTATCGATTCTGGATCTTTTCGATTCGCTCGCTCGCGATCGCAGGAGTACCTGAACAGCATCCTGCAACACGCCAAGGACTTCAAGGAGTTCCACCGGACCATGACGGCCAAGGTGCAGAAGGTGACCCGCGCCGTGGCCACCTACCACGCCAACACGGAGCGCGAGCAGAAGAAGGAGAACGAGCGCATCGAGAAGGAGCGCATGCGGCGCCTCATGGTCAGTGCGGCGCGCGGCCACCCGCCTCACCCGCTCGACCAACCGCTCATCCACGTAGCCAATAACTCACCCGCCACCCACTCAACCACCCATTATACTCACCCATTACACACATTCAACAGATGCCATATAGCTGTCTATCAATATCGCATCACATACCCTCTCCCCTCCCCCCCCCGCACTCCTCCTCCCGGCTCCCCCTCCAATCACGCGTCTCAACCGTTAACAACAAACACCGGCGCGACTGCCGCGTTGGCGGATGGGCGTGCAGGCGGAGGACGAGGAAGGCTACAGGAAGCTGATCGACCAGAAGAAGGACAAGCGCCTGGCGTACCTGCTCATGCAAACCGACGAGTACATCGGCAACCTGACGGACCTGGTGCGCGAGCACAAGATCCAGCAGGCCGCCCGCGAGAAGAAGAAGAAGAGGAAGAAGAAGAAGAAGGTGGGTGCCCACACGCACGCACGCACGCACGCAACGCGGCGCTCACGATTCTTGTTTTGGCGTGTTCACCGTATGCTCCCCAAACGTAGTTTTATTTTTGTGACAGGTAGTGTTGCTAAAATTAACTCGAAGGCTTTCATGACTAATGTTATTCATAGTGAAGCTCTGGTTATGACCTAAACTCATAAACAGAGCTTCACTAAGGTAGTGTTGCGTAAGTTTTATACATAAAGTGCATTGACGGCTCTTGTTGACATTTTTTTCAGAAGCAGGAGGAGAACGGGGAGAATTCTAATTCGGGGATGGGTCCTGATGGAGAGGTATGTTGTTATTGACTCGGTTGCAAAACTCTCAACTGCTCTTGCTTTGTTTTAGCGGCTATACTTTTGTGATACGCATGCTCCACATACCACGTATTCACCCGATAGACTCATTAAATATTCATAATTCACAACCTCGTGGGAACTCTTTGGAACCACATTGATCGAGCTATTAATCTGTGACCGAGATTTGAGATGTCCTGTTCCGGTACACAGGCTCGGTGTAGGCATCCACAGTTTGTATGCATGGTGGTTTACACGGCTTGATGTATGAGAATTGCTCTTTAAAGCAGCGTTTCGGGATGTCCGTGGGTGAGCTTGCCTCTGGGTCTCCTTCACGACAATTCGCCTCCCACGCTGGAGGCATCATCGGGCTCGTGATGATGCTTCGGTTTAATAACGATGCCTCCACATGAGAGGACAGTGCTCAAGAGCAATTCTCATATCTTTAGTAATGTGAGTGGATACACCACGCTGCTCAAAGCGTTGGGCTTTCTCTCGTTTTGATGCCACGCGTGTTTGTCACCCTAGCCGCTGGACGAGAGCAGCCAGATGAGCGACCTCCCGGTCAAGGTCATCCAGATGGAATCGGGCCGCATCCTCACCGGCCCCGAGGCCCCCAAGGCCAGCCAGCTGGACGCCTGGCTCGAGATGAACCCCGGGTATGCGCGCAACGCACCGACTACCAACTTTGTCTGTCTGCGGTATCGTTATTTGCAATAAGATTCCGCTATGACGATGACAGTGAAACCTCAATTTAACGCTCTAATAGGGGGGAGAGGGTGTCTTGAAGTCCGTTGAATCCCAGATGGTTGTGTGTGACGATCCTATATACAGAGTAATGACATTATATTCAAACAGCTTACATATTATGAGCACCATTAAACAGAGCAATATGTGTATCTAATAGCAGCAATAAAAACACTAAAATAAAAAAAATATTTCCATTACTTCCAGTGCAGTTTGCTGACTTGGAAGTACCGGACAAAGTCCGTTGAATAGAGGTCCGTTAAATCGAGGTTTCACTGTATAATGATATTAGTTTCCCAGAGCTTTGTTAAGTGTGTAACGACTTAGTGCCTTGCTGTAACTTTAGCCGCTCTCTGTATGGCGAACGTTCCTCCTCTGTCCTTCGCGACGTTTAACCTCCCGTATTGCAGAGCCAGAAGATGCCTCCGATTCTTACATAGCCGTTTGTTAACGTACATGTTGTGCCTTTGTGATTGTGATGGGTGGAGGTACGAAGTTGCCCCGAGATCGGATAGCGAGGAGAGTAGCTCGGAAGAGGACGACTCGGTAAAGAGACCTCACGCACCGACACTCTGATCCGTTTAATACGTAAATTAACAACGATATTTTACTGCACTTTCTCAGTCCACTGCTGGACGAAAGCTACCCCATGCCATGTCTATCATGGTGCTGGTCCATGCAGGTTGCTGAAGGTTTCAGGATTCAATTCAACTTTATTTGTCAACTCTACCATATGTACAGGACATACAGAGAATAGAAATACCGTTTCTCTCAGACCCCGGCGTTGTTTACTGTCGTTCTGCAAATGACTCGCAGAAACCGACGGCTATACTTGACCAGGACCGGTTCATATTTCACCACTCACATTAGCCGTGGCCGGGATGGATGGATGGATGTTGTTTCCCCCCGTTTGTTAAACACGTTTACGATTCAACGTTTTTAGGAAGACGATGATGACGACTCGTCTCAGCAGCAGGCGCCTCCTGCAGGCGAGGAGACCACCAAGAAGGGCAAGCGGCTGCCAAACCCCGACACCGACGATGTCTCTGAGGACGACGCTAAGCACATCATCGAGTAAGCGGCGGCGTTAGATTGGCACGCTCTCCCCGTGTCCGCGTGGGCTTTCGCCGGGTGCTCCGGTTTTCTTCCCGCTGTCCAAAGACATTCCGCCCATAACGTATCCCTTTTGTTGGGTAAGTAACGTAAAAAATGTAAGTGTCGTAAACCTGCCTCCACCCCACGCAGCCGATTAGTAAGATTTGTCCCGTGAACAAAACGTGACACCTTACTAATGGGCTGTGTCAGGTGTAGGAGGGTTTTACATCCGCGCCTCACAGAAAGAAGGTCCTGCCCGAGGCATTTCAATTCCCGCCCCGGGGGCCTTTCTGTGCAGAGTTCTCGCCCTGTTCTGTGATTAAGAATGACTTGACGAGGCTTGTCGTCGTTTACCAGGCACGCGAGGCAGGACGTGGATGACGAGTACCGCCGGCAGGAGTCGGTGAGCGGCTCGCAGTCCTACTACACGATGGCGCACGCCGTCTCCGAGCCCGTCGAGCGCCAGTCCTCGCTGCTCGTCAACGGCTCCCTCAAGATGTACCAGGTGCGCGTCCCGCCGATCGCCGCGCCGCGTACCACGTGAAGCTCACCGTTCGGCCGTTCGTTGTCAGAAACCGCTGAATCCTCTACAGGGTTGCGGTTAGCCGAAGCCTATCCCGGCAGACGCAGGGCACCAGGCAGGGCTATACCCGGGATAGGACGCCAGTCCGTCACTTTACAGTGCTTTGTCAGGGACAGCTGTTAAAAAGAGATACGTAGCTCAACGGTTCCTTCCAGCTGAAATACAAACTGACTGAGTGATTAGGCGAGGGCCCCCTCCCCACACTGCCCGGGTCGTTGGGGTTGTTTGACCGTATGGCACTATGCTGGTCGCTGCGAGCCGGTCATGACCGGCAGCGTGGACGTGAGATTGTCAAGTGCGGTACAGCGGTGGATTTTGCTGTGCCGCCCTCTGCCTGTAACGCAGCCCCCGCAGCTTATACTATTCTTCTGTGCATGGTGATCACTCTGTCATAAAATATAGTAATAAGCAAAAACATTTATAAAGCATCCTGTTGTGAGCAAAACTCCGCCATGGCAAGCAAAAAACTGGGGTCTGAGTTGAAGCCAAAGGCATACAGCATTCGACTCAGCTTCTGAGATCTCGCGAGATCGGGACGCGTTCTGAGCGATCGTGTCGTAGCCGCGTCGTCTAACGTGGCCGCAACCGTGTGTCGAACGGCGCCCGGCTGCAGGTGCAAGGCCTCGAGTGGCTGGTGTCGCTCTACAACAACAACCTGAACGGGATCCTGGCCGATGAGATGGGGCTCGGGAAGACCATCCAGACCATCGCGCTCATCACCTACCTCATGGAGCACAAGCGGCTCAATGGGCCCTTCCTCATCATCGTGCCCCTCTCGTGAGACCGTCGTCAATTCAACCAGCGTCGCGTTCGTCGTAAAGCTCGTCGGCGGTCGCGTTGCGATGTTGCCCAGAGCTGTCTCACATGGAGCCTAGCACATTGGCGTGGCCGTTCTTAGTTTAATTAACAATCTGTTATTGCTTTAACAGGACCTTGTCAAACTGGATGATGGAATTCGACAAGTGGGGCCCGTCCGTGGTGAAGATTTCTTACAAGGTGCCTACTGCTGATGCAAAATATACATGAAAGTAACTTGATTGCCTGCTTCATATGAGCTTTGTTAAGACGTGAAAAGGGCGGTTGGAATTGTAAACGTGCTTCGCTCACGGGCGCGTCGCTGGATCCCCGCAGGGCTCCCCGATCGCGCGGCGAGCCTTCATGCCGCAGCTGCGCAGCGGCAAGTTCAACGTGCTGCTCACCACCTACGAGTACATCATCAAGGACAAGCACGTGCTGGCCAAGGTAGCTGCCGCCCGCAAAAAGTCCTCAAACACTGTTGTCTTTTTTGCTGCTTCCCTCCCCCCCAGTCGTATTGCAATTGCGTTTTTTTAACTGGAGTACCTATGTAATCTTCTTCTTTGCGATTATTCGAAGCACGATGGTTAGTCTCTGGACATTGTTGTCTTTCAGCTCGGCTTTGAAGTGTTTGGTAGAATTCGCAGGTAATACCAAGTATTACTTCACAGGGATCACGACGTGAACGCTTCTACCTTGACACCCCCACCTATGGAATAACTCACTCATATAAGCAGTTAACACTCAAAGGATCTAAAATATACAAGGTTTTACCTTTACTGGCAATGAGAGAAGCGACAAGATCTTAAAACACCAGTTGGACACCTTTTTGGGAAGGTTGCAGTTTGCAAGAAGCCACACATGCTTGTGGCAAAAACATGCAAACAAATGCTATGATATATGCATTGTCCTTCATACTGATTGGCCCATCACTAGAGACAGCTTTATAGCCTAGTCTCAGTGTTTAGCCAAGTGTTGCCAAAAGGCAAGCGGTTTTATACAATGCAAATATCAATGCATTAGTAGCGCGGGCATTTGATTGCCATTTAAGCAAATCGATTTTCTCCACCAACTGTTCCCTCCAAAGCACTGGATTCGAGGGCGTACCACACCACAATTAGCTAGATTAGCAACAGATGTGAATGTTGCAGAAATTGTCTGAGCCCCCAAGTCGTGTTGTCTGCTGTCACTGTGTCCACGTTGTGAACGCCGGTGTCCCCCTGCCGCGCACGCAGCTCCGCTGGAAGTACATGATCGTGGACGAAGGACACAGAATGAAAAATCACCACTGCAAGCTGACGCAGGTACACGGATTGTGGCCACTGTAATGCCGGGCCGTGCGTTATAGGCTAACGTGTGTTCGGTCATGCGGAAGCGTTTAGTTTGACCGCACGTTAGATTAAACGCATTTGGTATTTGCAGCATTCGTGCAAGGTCGTCACAAGATCACTGTGTTTTACGGTCAGATGTAGTCTGCAGGAGCTGCACAGTCGAGTGCAATACTTCCATGTGATCAACCTCGCGTCTCGCCTCCTGACTCTTGACCTGCGCGCGGTTCCCGGTGTCTGTAAACGCGTCGCAGGTGCTGAACACGCACTACATCGCTCCGCGGCGCCTCCTGCTCACCGGCACGCCGCTCCAGAACAAGCTGCCCGAGCTGTGGGCGCTGCTCAATTTCCTGCTGCCCACCATCTTCAAGAGCTGCAGCACCTTCGAGCAGTGGTTCAACGCCCCCTTTGCCCTGACCGGAGAAAAGGTCGGTAGTTCAAACCTCCCACTGTGTGGACAGATTGAGTGATGATTGGTGTGTGTATGAGCACGGTACATGCGGTCTCTGTAGGGTTGGTTTCAAGCGTTGGTAAAGGTTCCGCTGGAGGTTTGCTCTCGACAGCTGCCCGCTCGGGATAGCCGCGTCGAGCGTTCATCATCTCTCCGCGACATTTTGCCTCACTCTGATGATGACGATGCCTCCGACGTGGGAGGCGAAACGTCGCGAAGGCTAGAGCAGGAACGCTCAGTGACACGGCTGTCCCGAAAGATCACCTCTCCAAAACGATTCTCGCACATCGAGCGTTGAAAACCCACATCGAGCGTTGAAAACCCGCATCCATATAACGGCTCCTGACGCGTGCGTGCGCGGCGCGTGGGTGTGCGCAGGTGGACCTGAACGAGGAGGAGACGATCCTCATCATCCGCCGTCTGCACAAGGTGCTGCGCCCCTTCCTGCTGCGCCGCCTCAAGAAGGAGGTGGAGTCCCAGCTGCCTGAGAAGGTACGGTGCCCGCACAGGCTGAGCAGAGAGGGGCCCCACTATGGGAGGTTGTACTTTGGGATGTGCGACGGAATACGGCTGTCATTCCGCTCATTAATTAGTTGGCCGATAACATCGTAATAGATAGGAAGCAGTGTGTGGCAATATGTTGGTGCCGGCAAACCGCCTGGTTGCCTCCTCCGCCCTCTACAGAAACCGCGCTGTTGATGAAAACCGCTTGCGTTTCGACAGGTGGAGTACGTGATCAAGTGCGACATGTCGGCGCTGCAGAAGGTGCTGTACCGGCACATGCAGGCCAAGGGCGTGCTGCTCACCGACGGCTCCGAGAAGGACAAGAAGGTGCGCGCGCCATCGTAGCTCGGCGCCGCGCACAGAAAGCCCCCTCACGCAGCCTCCTTTAACCAGCTCTTGATAAATCTCAACAAGGGTCAATGTTAACATGAATACGTAACCTAAATAATACGATGGGAAAATTGATGGTTGCTCTTCAGAGCTGTTCTTTCGGGATAGCCGTGCCACTGAGCGATCTCCCTCTCTCATTCGCGACGTTTCACCTCCCACGTTGGAAGCGTCGTCAACCATTAACGCCTGATGATGCTTCCAACGTGGAAGATACATATAGCAAAGATGTATGTCGCACAGTAAAACGTGATATTGCTAGGATAGAGCCAGTTGGCAAGTCGTTCGTTCCCACAGCTGAGGTTGCAGCATAGCGGTGGTCACATATCAAGGTTTATTCTTGACCGACGCATTACTCCTCTCCCTACAGGGCAAGGGTGGAGCCAAGACACTGATGAACACCATCGTACAGCTGAGAAAGATCGCGAACCACCCGTACATGTTCCAGCACATCGAGGTGAGCGGGCCTGCTGCTAAAGAGCCTTGGGATCGGTATTGTGTCCGGTTTTGCTTTCTGTTTTTACACCGGCATTCGTGCGACTGTGTGTAATTAAATTCGCCAAACTGAATCTCCCCCCCAACCTTCAAACAGCATCTAAAAACACATCTATTCACCGACGCACACACGTAACCACGGGGCCTTTGTCCAGACTTTAATGTCAGATGAAAAGCCACCAACCATTAACTTTGCTAACGGGCTATACGGCTGATGATGCTCAACATTGAAATTGGTGCAGAGTTCGCCTCTTTCAGCAAATACTGATGGAAAACATCGCTCCAGAAGGCATGTAGGCTGATGGATTAAAATGATGTGTTAATAATAAACGTATTTCATGAACATTTTGCAAATTGGACATTGTTTGATTGAGAACTCAGAGCGGAGCCAGAGCTTAATAGTCCGTTGCATGCAGCATGAACGGGTGAGAAACCTGAACGGGTGAGATACTGAACAGATGAGTTTGCGCCATTACTTGGAAGTGTTGTCTATTATTACCCAACCGTCAGCAAAATCATTCAACTTAATTAATCTGTAATTTGTCCACTGCTTAACTTGACATTTAAAGCGGTTCCCTTTTTTTCCCATTTCATGGATAAACTGCTTTGAGACTGCTTAATGAGAGCCAGCGTGTGGATGCGGCGCCCTCGGCGCGATTGATTAAAATGTGCCGCCGTTTCGCGGTAACTTGCGAGTCGTGCTCGGGCGGCACTTGCCACCATTGGATTTAAACTCTTCCAGGAGCTAGCGTCACAAATAGCGCAATGCCTGCCGAGATGTGTTGCTTCGTGTCTGAGAAGCTAACGATCGGCTGTGCTTTGCTGTCGGACTGCAGGAGTCATTTGCAGAACACCTTGGCTTCCCAAACAGCATCGTGCAAGGGTGAGTAGCACAAACGTTTTCGGCAGAAGCGGAATCCCGCATCCAGAGCGTGCAAGCTCATGGGGTATTTTCTGTTGTAATAATAAACATCAAACATCTAATCTAATAAACGTCGAGGCGAAACGTCGCGATGGCTTGGTTATGCACGGTGACTTTACCCACTGTCCAAAGACATGCTGCTGCATAGGTTAATTGGCTTGTGGACTAAATTGCCCCCGGTGCCGTGTGATGGACTGGCGTCGCATCCTGAGTATAGCCCTGCCTTGTGCCCTGTGTCTGCCTTGATAGGCACTGGCTCATCGCGACCCTGTACAGGATCAAGCGGTTTCTGACAACGAATGTATGGATGGACTTTACCTTAAGTCAGGGGTTCTCAGCCTTTTGCACCCCAAGGACCACTTGGCCCACTTGGGTCTGGTCTCCATGGACCACTAGATGGGGCTCGCAGCCCACTGATGGGTTGCGACCCACCGGTTGAGAATGGCGGCCTTGAAGTCACCTACAATATTGTAGGACGAATAAGTTACTTCTTTCGTTCACAAATCCTTAAATCGTCTCAAGATACAATACCGGTGTCATAATTTCGTTGCTGTTGTGTAGCGTTTGGGCTTCCGCAGATTTCACTTGGTTGCACCTGCTCAAGAAGCATTTGAAGTGGCCATCTGTGCTTTGTTGATGCCACTTCTGTGTTTAAAAGGCCAGATGGGAAACTGACGTAACCGTCACCGCTGTAGCCGTCAGATTTGGCGAGTTTTCAACGCTGATAGAATTAGACTTTTCGTGACACGATTCAAATGTTTATTTGAAACTTATGCCAGCCACGGCAAGTGATGTGGTCACAATGTTCTGTTTGTACATACTCTGTTCTTTAAATGTTAAAAAATGTTGAGATAAAACTTAACTTGAATTTTATCAGCAAATTTTATTTACTCTCAGGAGTGAAATCAATGCTATTACAGTATTATTATTATAATGCATCGTAACGCTGAGGGTGACAAAATGAGTATCGCTTTGTGGCAAATAAGTGGGAGTGATCCTGGCGCCTAACACGAATTCCACCACGAGCTCAAGCTGAGTGGAGACAAGTGCCGCCTGTAACGAAGCGCAATCGAGGAATTGGACGCACACTTTGACTTGTCTTCCACTAACCGCCGTCTTCGTCAACCGGTGTCAGGGCCGACCTGTTCCGCGCATCCGGGAAGTTCGAGCTTCTGGACCGCATCCTGCCCAAGCTGAGAGTCAGCAACCACAGGGTGCTGCTTTTCTGTCAGATGACCTCCCTAATGACCATCATGGAGGACTACTTTGCCTTCCGCAGCTTCCGATACCTGCGCCTCGACGGTGAGACATCCCGACTCACGGCATGAATACGCATGGTTTTGATTTATTTATACCGATGAGGTGCCATCGTTAAAAGGATAAGCTTTTTTATTTTAACTTTATTTGACCGGTTCGGGGTTGGTTCCAGATCGCTGGTATCCAGTACATGCGTAAAAATGTGAATGTCAACAACGGCAACATTACACGTAAGAATAATAACTTTGAAAATAATGAAAGCGTTACATGTAGCACAAAATAACGGCTGTCGTTGAGTGCTCTGATCTTCGCACCGGCTGCCAAGTCACTTGGCAGTGTGATTAAGCTGAGCCGTCATACAGCAGCACTGTTGCAGTCACAGTTGCATCATCAATGTTTGTTTCAACGTTGAGAAATAAGGTCAAGTCGTGTTAAATATGCAGCAGATGGCGACTTGATTTACACACTCAGAAATGTGAACGTAGCTCCCGAATTAGGTAGTTTGAGAGCGGGTCCGCAATAATATTTGACCAAACATACCCTTGATCACTTGGCTTGTCACCACCAAAGGAAAGTTATCGCAAGGATCAAGATCGGTTTGCTTTGAGATTAGATTAGGGTCAAGGATGTCTGGTTTTTGTTGGTAGAAGGCGTTTCATTGTCTTCGTATAAAGAAGCGCTTTTGAAACCTAACGATTGACGAAATAAATTACTATGCTCGCAATCTACCGATCCAACGATGTGTGCAAGAACTATGTACAGTATTTACAATGTTTACAAACGGTACGTGAAACCTACCATTGAGGCTTTCTGAATGAATGAGAACACGAGAAAATGCATACGAGATGGTGCAAAGAAATCCAAATATATTTTTTTCTATTCAAATTATGACCCCGAATTGTGACATTTCATAAAATAATTCCATTACATTAACTCATTCCAGTACTGTCACGAAGTGAATAAATTAAACCAATGTTTCTGATGGAATCTGCTTTTATCTATTTGTAAGGGTTCTGCATTCTATGTAAAGCTTTATACTGTAGTATTTTTACTTTGAGTTTTATTCCATAACAGATCAAGAATTATCTTTTTTGTTTAGGTCTATTCGCATATGGTTGTGGCTGACTAACGTACAGCCGTTATTAATTATTACGATTGTAACGTGACCTGGTTTATATAAGTGGCCATGTCACTATAATAAATCTGCGTTGCAAAGGGCATTTAAAAAAACAAAACTAATTATGAGTGTACTACGTATACTGAGAAAAAAAATCCTTGACCTTTTCGTAGTTTTTTCGCTAGCCTTTATAAACACCAGCAGTAGCAAATTATAAAAACAAGTCAGCGGCACGATGGCAGGAGGATAAGGGGTGTGCACAGGGATAGAGGGCATACGTTATCCCTTGAGCGACGCAAAGTCAAATGCCGGGCATGCGCTGCACATTTATCCTTGTGCAGTTGTCTTGTGCTTTCAGCGACAGCTAACCAATAACAATTTGTTGACTGTTTACTAAATAACACCAGCGAGTTCTGGAGTATGTTTGTTACTTGCACTTTGGGGTGTTTTGACAAGTGCCAATTTGCATGTGGAAGAACTGACCTCGTTAAGCATTTTAGTAAGAAATACTTTGGCAAGAGTGTCTACACTTTCAAGAAAAGTTCGTTAATTGGCTCTGGAAACCAGCCACCCAAGAGACACCTCATTAGCGATCTTGACTGCAACTTGTATCGCCCTCCGAATGCAGGAACTGCAATTGGCAAGTGAGAGAATTGTGCTGTTGTCAGCAACACTTGGCGAAGTATAAATTGGAAAAGAGACCTGTTATCCCAGTTAGCTGTTAGCCAGCTCTAAACGTAATCTGTCTTCAGTTGGGACTGTCCAACATTGGAGTAAGGTATCATCCTGTGGTTGCTGTGAAACATATTTGCTCATCTCGTAAAGCGACCGTAACTGACGCATGCTTACAATAATCACTTGGTAAGGTCTAATCTGTTTAATATTCTGTGTGGCTCTCCGATGCATACTGCCTTCTGTGACATGGATCAAAAATATGGACATTAATATATAAAAATTAATAAAATATGGAAAAGTGCACAGATAAATACGGAAACATTAAAGAACATATGCTGGTTAAAAGCATTATAACTGTGAAGAAAGAAAAAGAAGTGTGCCGAGGCAGTACAAGTCTGTCTAGAAGGGTTGACAACCACTTGGCCCATTTGGACATGGTCTACACGGACCACTAGGTGGCGCTGGCAGCCATCGATGGTTCGCGACCCTCCGGTTGAGAACGGCCGTGTTAGCCGACATTCACCGATGAGATGGAGCAATTAAACCAGCTCTTCTGCGGGTGATGGGGGGGGGAGGGGGAAGTTGTTGCTTCGTGGCATCACTAGAGACCGTGACGGCTTGGCGAGGCCTTGATGCCGCAGCAGCGTTGATCGTGGACGATGGCGGCGACGCCGCTTGTTCCGTGCGTTCTGCGAAGGCACCACCAAGTCGGAAGATCGCAGCAACCTGCTGAGGACCTTCAACGAGCCGAACTCTCCCTACTTCATCTTCCTGCTGAGCACGCGCGCCGGCGGGCTGGGGCTCAACCTGCAGGCCGCCGACACCGTCATCATCTTCGACTCCGACTGGAACCCCCACCAGGTGGGCGGCGAAGAGCCATGCATCGTAATCTTATTGGGGGGTTTGGGGGGGGTGTGTGTGTGTGGGGGGTAACCACCGGACGAGAGGATTAAGCGGGTACTGATCGCGACGATGACGGATATGTCCCTTGTAGGATCTGCAAGCGCAGGACCGCGCCCACCGCATCGGGCAGCAGAACGAGGTGCGCGTATTGCGGCTGTGCACCGTCAACAGCGTCGAGGAGAAGATCCTGGCGGCCGCCAAGTACAAGCTCAACGTCGACCAGAAGGTCATCCAGGCCGGCATGTTCGACCAGAAGTCTTCCGGCCACGAGCGGAGGGCGTTCCTCCAGGCCGTGCTGGAGCACGAGGAGCAGAACGAGGTGAGCCGCGGCCGGGCACTGCACCTGGAAGCGAAACCGCGAGAGGTCTTCACTCTGTACTGTTGTAGGTTTTCACGGTGAGACGCGTGGTAGTTGCTTGACCAAGCTGTGCTTTCGGTGGTTAGCCGTGTCGCGACGGAGAGGGGGGGAGCGCTCGACGCGGCTATCCCGAAAGAACAGCTTTGAAAAGAAACCGTCATGTCTTGCCTCTTTGAATCGGTTTAAGTGCGTGATAACAGCTGGAGTCCACAACTTGCTGTGCCGCCTTTTTCTGGCGAGCCAGGGTACGGCACCTCATCGACGGAGGAGATTTTCACATCATGCATGCGGTGATCCACCAACCCCACTGCTGCCTCGAGGAGGAACCCTCGATACCATTGTTCAGTTAGAGCAGCTGTTGAGACCAATTATCAGTTTGGATAACGTCTTTAACCTGCATCGCTTCTCTATTAAAAAAAAATCTCTTTCTCTAAATGTAATTGCAAACATGCCTCTCCACGTTTCTTTCAAAACTTTTCAGCTTATCTTATTCTTTTTTGTTTATGACACTATTCCTGGCCTGGTTTTACGACAGCCAAATGGAAATCCACTCTGCGGTTTTCGGGTTATGGGAAGGTGAGACGCTATAAACGGCAAAAGTGTAGAACAAGCAAAACGTGATGTGAAGACCTGCCAACGTGTAGAGGTTCAGCGGGCGGGGGGCAGAGGGGGTCGGGGTAACCGAGCTGGCGAGTGCTTTCGGCTGGATGACCGCCAGTTGATTATCGTTGTCGTTTAGAGGGCTGCTGCTAAATGACTGGTCGGCTGCTTGGTTAACATTAGCTAGTGGTTATACAAGGCAGGCCAGAAGAAACCGACACATTTCCCTCTACATTAAGTATAAATGTGGCTGTTATTTCCGGCCCACCCTCAATTTGCTGCTATGTTGTGAGTGGGGCGAGTGTGTTGTTGCGTACCTCGCACACCAACTGTTTGTCCCTTTCGCCAGTTGCTACGTACGTACGTGTGCCATTTTCATCGTGTAGCCAACCGCTCCGCTTCTGGTCTGGATGGTGCCCCTTGAGTTGTTGATGTGTTCGGTGACGTCCGCCTGCCTCGTGTGAAAGGTTTATTTTATTTTATTTTTATTGCCTCTGGGGATATAAGCCGCGAGGCTAAATCAGGAATGTGAAGAGTGTGAATGAACGTGTCGGCCAAGTCGGGGTATTTTAGTCCGTTGTGGCAGGATTTGCGTCGGATTTTAGAGAATAACAACACGCCGGAAAGTGATCTCGAAAAGGTAACATTTCACTAAACGTGAGAGTGCTACATGTATCGTTAAAGAGTAAAACAGCACGTCCTGCAGAATTCAAGCCGTTGATGTAAATGTAAAAAAAAATCCATTCTCTCTGCAAAGATAATCCGATTAATCAAAGGAACAACATCCCTCCGTATTAGGCAGAAAGAACAGCCCGCTGAAAACAAGACTAAAAACTGGTGGCGGGCTGCGTTGAAGGCATTTAATTCATCAATAGAGTAAATAATGTAAGTGTGGCGGGGTATACAAACGAGAATAAACATTAATCGTGTTTTAAAGGTCTCGGCGTTTCCGGGAATTTTTTCAGCGAGGCTGTAGTCGGTACAGCAGGAGTGGTAATTCCGGGTGCTGGGGCGGGGGGGGGGGTTACGTTTTTCACATTGATCTGGCTTCACAAAGACCACAGGCGGCACCTTCTCCCTCTATCCTTGCCGGTTAGCAAACCAGGGTTGCAAGTGCTCAGTGAGAGCTTTTATTAAAACGTTCGGATTGAATTGACCTTGCGAGGGAATCTGCGGAGAATGATTTGCAGCATGCAGATTACTCTCTCTCTCTGTAAGCTGTAATGAGCTGCCGCCGCCGCCGCTGCTGCTGTTGCTGCAGTTCTTAAGGATGGCAGCGTATGTCATAACGATGACGGTGTTGTTATGATGGTGAGTGCAGGAGGAGGATGAGGTCCCGGACGATGAGACGGTCAACCAGATGATCGCCCGGAGCGAGGAGGAGTTCGAGATGTTCATGGTGAGATTCATCAAAGCTACCGTCGCGTCTAACACAGCCCGTTTGGTTTTAATCGTGCGGAATTTCATCTTGAAAAAAATATTTAATAGCCTTGCACATTTTCCGGTAAACAATCATTTTGTATTGTTTTGCTTGTCTGAATTTAATAATGTATCTGCTTTGGTTGGTAACATAAGGATGCCGAAGCATGCGTAATCCCATGGACCTGATTAAACAAGATGCTAACCGCATGACGGCTTAACAAAAATAAAACCGCAAATATGAATCGGTAAACTGTAATGCTATTCGCGTCTCCGTTAGATCATTTAAATGTTTATATTCCACCGTGACAGCTGTCGTTGGGTGTTTTGTTCTCAAACTCTCAAAGGGATTCTCACGTCTATTCTCAGTACCACGTGTCATGCACAATCCTACAGCGGTGATCATATGTGCTGCCAGCCACGTAGTTTATACAGCCGATAATGTATTTGTGTTGACAGAAAGCTGTAAATTTAATGTTTTTTTATACTACTATGGTAATTAAATGTGGTACTTATTTTTTTCTGAACCATACATCACCTTGTGATGCACACGTTTCATTAACGGCCAAAGTAGTTCTCCGAAAATCAATCACGCTGATATGCTCAGCTCTTATTTAGGGTCTTAACCAGTGGACTTTCCACAAAGTGGTGCTAATCCTATTAACCATCCAGGAGTGACGGTTTGGGTCAGCCTCCAACCAGGATTAGAACTGGCAAGATTTTAAAATATGCGAATTTTAACAAGTAGGTGTTCACGACCAATATATGCATTAAAGGGCTTTTGGGCTAGGTGACGTAAAAGTGCCGATATGGACAGTATCTGCGTCTCGCTTCGGCTGGGCGGGGAATTTGTGCGCGTTATAAATTGTATTATTATTATTAAGGTGAACAGAACGTGCCAGTTTATTACGATTTCAGCACACGGGCGTTTTAAACAATAAATCTTGTGGGTTTGCTTTACTACTTAGCTTTGTCAGCAAAGGTGGGTTTACGACATTTTTACGTTATCCAACCCAAAAACACGATTATGCTAATGTAACCTTTAGGTTAATGGAATAAGCCAGACAAAACCAGTAATAAAGTACAAATTCATACAAAAAATGAACTCGTTGCGCTGTGTCGATGTAGGTTTTAACGGCTCGATGTATGAGAATTGCTCTTGAGAGTTGCTGTTTCGGGGTAGCAGTGTCGAGCATTTCGCCTCCCACGCTGGAGGCATTATCAGGCGTCTGAATGTTCGGACATCGGGCATCTGAACATTCAGCTGTTGAAAGCAACTTGATTCTTCTTGCTTTTGAGAATTATCCAGGAGCTAAATGCCAATGTGGACGTCCGCTAGCCATGAGAGG
>JAZEWU010000046.1:4865206-4881678 GCA_036362915.1 Geotria australis | reverse complement strand
CAGGTGCGTGGCGCGCCCCCCCCCCCACCCCGTGTCGCGACGTCCAGCGTGCGAAAGACGCTTTAAAAATATAAGTTGTTTATTGTTTAACGTGCTGTTAATGTGGAAGGGCTGTTAAGTAGGTGTTGTAATAATAATAATAGCATTTATAGAGCGCCTTTCACCAGAGGGTCACATAGCGCTGCACAAGGCTGCGGAGAGAACGACATGTCAACAACGACAGAGAACGGAAAATCAGCAACAATTTTTTTTGTAGGTTTTTTTTGGGTTTTTTTGTATACAACTGTTCCTCGTTAAGTCGGTGATGGCTTTTTGTTTGTGTGTGTGCGCAGCCGGCAAACGCTTTGTTGCTAAATAATTTTCACCGAATAATTTGTATGCGAAAATAGATGTTTTTAACGATAATGACGCGCATGCAATCCTGCACATCGCGATAGATTATTTACAAATTGATTGAAAGACGCAAAACCCATCCGCCGCGATACGATAACGATTCACACTTACTGTACGATGCACACTCATCGATACGCGTGTGTGTGCGCTTGTGTTCCGTCTCGCGTACGTGTGCAGCTGCGGCCGGCAGCTGAGCGATGTGTTCATCCAGCTGCCGTCGCGGAAGGAGCTTCCCGAGTACTACGAGCTCATCCGCCGCCCGGTGGACTTCAACAAGATCAAGGCGAGAAATCTCAACGACCCTCGTGCAGAATGCGACCCCCCCTCGCGAAATTTCCGGGGACGGCAGCGTACAAAGTTTCGTGGTCATAGGCTGGTGCCGCTTGATCCCAGTCGACAATCCGTCCGTTTTTTAGTCAAGCTGGAAGAAACTGTTGAACTACGTACCTTTTTTAACAGTTGTCCAGCGGGGAGGGAGTAAGAGAGTTACCAAAAAAATTACATTTAGTCAGGACAATTAACCTAGGCAGCAGCATGTCTTTGGACTCTGGCAAGAAACCCGGAAGGACATGCAAACTCCACACAGAAAGGCGGCACCCAAGCCGGGAATCAAACCCAGTCATCGTTTGTGACCTTTGGCCTGCTGCTGCATCCTCCTCAGGAGCGGATTCGCATCCACAAGTACCGCAGCATGGACGACCTGGAGAAAGACGTGATGCTGCTCTGTCACAACGCACAGACCTTCAACCTGGAGGGGTCCCTGGTGAGATCCTACGCAGCCATTCGCGCTCGCCACAGCCGCTGATGATGCTGATGATGATGTTGCTTGTACTGCTGCTGCTGATGATGCTGCTGCTGCCGATTCACGCTCGTTGTCCAATTAAACCTCCGGCAAGGTGAAGAGAGAATTACCAGCCGCGATCAACCTGCCTTGCTCCTTTTATTGCTCGTAAGAGTTATAGGCTGGAGTATGCGGGAGTTCTCTGGGAGGATTTGAACACGTAACGGTTCACAGTGATGGTTTCTCACTTGTTCGATACCGGGCGTAACTGCGGCAATAGTTCTCAGGATGTACCATTTCCCCCCCCACAGATATTATTTTTCATTAAGCAATCGCGTGAAAAGCTTTAAGTGGAAAATTATGTTACGAGCAACATTTCAAGCAACGGCGCTTCCTCACAGCACACACCTAGAGAGGCTGGAGAGATACGGGTGGATGATCCCAAGTGGATGAAAATTTTATATTTTGAAATGTTTGCCGAGGAAATTTGAAAATCATCCTTTTTAAAAATGTAAATCTCATCATTCCGCGCGGTGTGAAGCGCATTATCTGATCGTCATCAACTCCCTGGCCACTGTGTGAGTGTGACGAAGTAAGGGCCGTTGCTGTTATTTAAATCGTCCGTTGTCCGACGTCACCTGTTATGTAATCTCCCTGTTAAGGCGGTGTCATTGACAAGTGTGCGTCACTGTGTACGCGGTACTGCCATGTCACGTGGCCAACACCAAACTCGGCCGGCTTTGTCTCCCTAGTGGCAGTGTTTACACACAGCATGAGATACTCATTTGAGACTGAGTCGACTTAGGGGAGGCCCAGGATTCGTTGACAATCGTCACCGGTGTTGGCCGTGAGCGGGAATTGAACTTGGGTCGGCGGGGTTTGTCGTGCGGCGCGCTAACCGCTAAACCGCCACGCCCCACACATACACACACACACACGTGGATTTATGCATGTGCTAAAAGGGTAAATACTTTTGTCGTATCATTATGTTTACGGAAAACTTAAGCCCGTGGCGTGTGCTCGTGCACAGCGGGTGTAGACGTCACAGGTCACGCAGCGCTGCCAACGCGAGTCAGGTTTTCCAGTCGCTGAGACTCTCGTCGGCGGTGCCTCCTCCTCGTACCCCATCCCTGCGCTTCCCAGATCTACGAGGACTCGAAGGTGCTGCAGGGAGTGTTCCGAAGCGAGCGGGAGAAGGAGGAGGACAGCGAGGAGGAGAGCGAGAGCGGAGAAGAGGACGAGGGTGACTCCGACAACGACAGTCAGTTGCCACGCGGGTCACGCTTTGTTAAGGGAGGCCAACGGCAACCGTCGATATTTACAAGTGAAGGACAAAGATGAGCGCCGCCTGTTTAGCTCCGGACTGTTGAGGGCAGGTGCTGTTGGCGGGCACTTACACACACCGACACTTCACTTGAGAAAGTCTCGCCATGCCCAGCCGCCGTTTGCTCCCCACTGTTGATGTGTATACCGTTTGCTTGCGAAAACACGTCTCGATTTATGGCCACATAAATCTCAGGGGAGCTCCAGAACATGTTAAGACGTCGCTCGTCGTCGACGTTGGCTGCTGGTGGGGGCATAGCCTGTACCACTCGTCACGGCGCCACCGCCCACGACACGCCGTAGCTGTTCAAACGGGATGTTGCGACGTCAGTGTGGCCATCGTGACGTCCACGCGGCCAGCTCGGCCAGTGAGGCTGAATCCGCGCTGAAGGAGGCTCGGCGTGCTGTAACGCGTGAAAGCGGATATAACCGGCCTGGTGTCTCACACATACGTGTGGCAGTACTGCAACATGTTCACGAGAAATTCTCTAAGCCACGCGCAGTAAGGATTACCAGCGTGACACATGGCTTCAGTTTGGCATTACGGTTTGACGCCTTAGCATTTATGTTAAGTGCTCGTTGAAGTAATGAGCCTATGCAAAATAGCAACAGGCTTGTAGCATTGATCACACTAAGGTCTCCACTGAACGCCCAGTATCGATTCACAGTTAACAACTCAATCGAGCCGAACAAATCAAGCTGCCAATTTTACTGTGTAACGTCTTTTCAAGTCTGGTCGGTTTTTTTTTCCTGTTATCATAGCCGTGCAGTTGAACATCCGTTGTGGTTAATCTCTACTTACCGTTGTTAATTCACAGTCACTGACACAGCACCGTACACCTGCACACTTATAAGTAGAAAATCCCGTAGCACCAAGAGAGCTCTCGTACACGCGCTCTCCACTGATCCTCACGTTTACTCAGCATCCCGCGCTCAAAAACAAACAGCGCAGAACAACGCTTTGCAGCTCGACACCCAATCCTCGGCCGTACTCAACGCTCGAACAACGTTCCGCACTGCTGAATTCATAATCTCGCTATCCCAGCTGCCTCGCGGCACGCACGCACGCACGCACACGCGCAAATCCGCACGGCAGCGTCCATCCCGTGCGTCGTAATTCAACGCGAAACGCCCCCCTCCTCACCCTCTCCCCCCCGTGCCGCTTCCGTCCAGGTCACAGCGTGAAGGTGAAGATACGGCTGGGACGGCGCGAACGCGGCCGCGACAAGGGCAAGGCGCGCAAGCGTCCGAGCCGCCCCGTCAAGGTGAAGCCGGTGATCAGCGACGAGGAGTCGAACGAGTCGCAGGACAACCAGGCGGGCGCCGCGCACGGCGCGCCGCCGCCCGCCGGGAAACCTCCGCGGGCGTCGACTCCGCTCACGGCGACGCCGCCTCGTAACAATGACGCGGACGATTTGAAGAGTTAAAGGCTTCAAGCAGAGAAAAGGTACGCGCTCGCCCGAGATCTTCTTCTTTGCGATTCTTCAAAGCACGATGGGCAGCTTCTGGACATCGTTGTCTTTCAGCTTGGCTTCGAAGTGTTTGGTAGAATTCGCAGGCAACACCAAGTATTACCTGACAGGGGTCGCGACGTGAACGCTTCTACCTTGACCCCCCGCCCGAGATGACGCCCGGCTTGTGGGGTCTCTCCACCGCCGCCCCGCTCCCCGCCGCTCCCTCTCCGCGTGTTGAATGTGCGTATTGCCGTAAAGCGTTTGTTCGTGAGTTTTAAGTGCTGGTCCCGTACTGTGAAAAGAACGCGCGTTTCAAAATGTCTTAACGGTGCGGGCGGGGGGGCGGCGTGTGTGTGTGCGCTCTATAGAGTGTAAAAATATCCTTGGACGGATGGTACATCAATTTGTAAATGTACTGGTTTTTCTGGCCGTAAAACTAATGGAGCAATAAATATTTTTGATGGCCCGTTGCGGAGGTAAAATTGATCCCTGTGCAGTGTGTTTTGTCAAGTATAAATGTTATTGTCGTTCAGCCGGCATAAAAATCGTCGTGTAGATTCTACCTTGTCTACTTTTTGCATATCCGTTAAATAATATGCAACTAAATAAAATGTGGTTTGAGAATGCAATGCGATGCCCAATAAATTATTTTTTTATTGTTTTTTTTCTTCCAGGAACGTTGCGAGCGAAGCTGTGATACGGAGGAGGATTGAAATCGGCCGACAGTTGGATTGTGACCATCTCTGGGCTTTGCAAATTTTTCGTTAATGTACCACTTTCCCGGTTGGCGTGAAGGCGTATTCATGTGCATTTTACAACACAAATAAGCTTTTCACGTCTCCGCCAATCTGCTTTTTTACGCCCAAAGTGTGCGGCTTTCAATGCTTCGTTTTTTTATGCGCATGTGTTTAAGTGAGAGTGTCAAACAGAACCTATTGTCTTTATGGTTACGAGCAGATTAGTTTGGCAAATTTCCTTCGGTAGGATCTTGGCGTTTCGGATGCATCCCCTTGACCACGGTGTACTTGAAAGGCAGTGCAACAACTTCTTCCTGTGTCGGCCGTCTCTGCAATGCTTTGAAAGAACTCTGCTCCACCTCTCCCACTAGCCATATGATGCCCCACCAGCAGTCGAACTTACAACATGAGGCACTTTCTCGTGGCATGTGTCAACACCCAACCTCCGGTGCACGTGTTGTCATCCATCGTGGCAATATCGCTGCGGCCGAACATGACATTTTTGGCCGGTTGCACAAGACACCTTAACTGTAATTTTCCCAGTTTGTCAATAAATTAGTCTAAATTAAGGGCAAAATAAATGTGTAAGGTGCCTTATGGAACCGGTCCGAGGGCAATCGGTGCGTGGTGAGCCTTTATCAGACTATTTTACTGGATCAGCAACTTGGACCTAAATCATGTAGCGTTGAACACACTGCCATACGATAGACCGTACTGGGTTGCAGTCGAGTAAACGCATTGGTTGTACAGCCAGGCCCGTTTCTGATCTACCAACGTCCTATGCCAGCTGTGGTAGAATCGTGTACACTGTAACGTGACGTTAGCCTTGTCGTACTAGACACACAAAATTAAAATGACGTTAAACCACAACCTTTACAAGCAGGTTAGATTCCGTTTTGACAAACATGTCATGCTGAAGGGTGGACTTGATTTAAATAGGTGGCGTATAGGGTTGGACACACAGAGAAGGGGGGGACCTTTGAGGTCTCGTTCTGGACACGTTTGCACAGGTGTTGAGCCAAAGCTGCATCGAACGACTCGAACCGATGCTGTTGATGCAACTTTTGTGCAACGCTGATAGGAAAACTCTGCATGGAGGGATCACGTTAAATGTTAGTGGATCGCTATAAAATAGCTTGCCCACATATAATGTTAAGGGATATGACGTGTATCTAAGTTGGCCACGTGACATTGAGATCTTGAGAGGAGGGTTAGCGTAGCGAAATATATAGGCTGAACAATCAAGACGGCACCAGGCTGTAGCCATAGTCGGGTCCTCGAGAATATTTGTTTTCTTTAATCGGGTCGGTTTGTATCGGAGTGGCTAGCGTAGGAGCGTAAGGTTTGAGAGCCATTCGTTCGGTTCGTTTTGGTTACGTTTTGTGCGAGAATGAACTGTTGGGTGGTGTTAATGGGATCAACTGCGTGGATGAATGGGGGCGATGTCTTAGGGGAACTGATTAAACTGTTAAGTAGCTCATCCTATTATTTAGTCAAGCCATGTTAGTTATCTATTTACCATATCTCTGTAGCTTAACTTTCCAATACTTTGATGTATTGCACCAGTCATTTAATAAAAAATAATATTATATTTGATGTGTTTCCGACTCGTTTTGTGTGGCTTTATGAACCAGTTACGTCAGACGTCATTACAATAAACATTCATTCTCAGTACCTGCTCCATCCTCCAGAGGGTCACGGAAACCAGAGGCTATCCTGCCAGACACAAGACAGGGCTATACCCAGGATCGGACGCCAGCCTATCACAGGGCACCGGGGACAACTTAGCCCAATTAACCGAGGCAGCATGTCTCTGGACTGTGGGAGGAAACCGGAGTACCCGGTGAAAAGCCACATACACGGGGAGAACATGCAAACTCCACACGGAAAGGCACCTGAGCCGGGGTCGAACCCGTGTAATCAGCTGCCTCCCATCTGTTCTAAAGTTCACCGATAACACGCGTACGCATAGTAAAAGGTACAGCACGTCACACCAACATGTAGGAACGTACAATGCCTTCGTCAGAGACCGTGAAAAGCGAAGGATAAACAGAGCCACTAACGCTATTATGGGCTTTAACCAGGTCAATAAAGCAGACATGTACGCAGTTCAGAGTGAAATTCCCCACACCTCTGCTGTGGCAGATGCACAGAGAATGCCGTGTGGCGTCTGCAGGACCGCCCCGGCCTGAAACCACAGCGACTCGTACAGTAATGTGAACTCGCCACTCGTCAAGGCCTCGTCACAGGGCTATCTGTCTACTGTCAACATTTGTGTCCGCGATTCCCAACCAATTCTCATCAGTGGGCCGCGACCGCCACCTACTGATCAGTGGAGACCAGACGTGCTGATAAGGTTGTTTCTAAGATAAGTAACATTACCAGCAAAACACATTAACAGCAAAATAACATTACCAACAAAACCCGGCAGACACAGGGTGTAAGGCAGGGCCACTGACCCGCTCAACAGTCAAGCCAGAGGAAGGAATAAATGTTCCTATGAAGGCCCAGGTAGGAAGAGAGCCAACATCCTGGCACGACAGTATTGAGCCGCATCAGAAATCCTAACAGGACGGCTTGAAAGCTTTTCGGAACAAGTAAGTCTTAAGACGAGATTTGAAGATGTTCAAGGACTCCGCTGAACGAATTTCCAGTGGAAGCGCATTCCAGAGTCTTGGAGCAACGCGCGAGAAGGCTCTTGTCACCCATCGAATGGAGGTGCGACCTGGGAACATACAACAAGCGATGATGTACTCTATAACAGTTATTACAGTAACACGATTATACACTTTTTGAAACACATTTAAAGACAACTTTAAGCGTTGTACTATCATTAAAGTACAAGCCTCATTTCAGTAACTGTAGAGAACAATTAGCTTCAGGAACGGCACTAACCAGCGTGGTGAAGTATCGTCAGACAATACCCATGCCTCGGCAGTCATCCAGCAGTGGATTGAGACGAAGCTTAAATTGCAGTCGTGTTACTATTGCTATTGTCCGATTGCTATTGTTGTAGCAATCGGACAATATTGCTTTTGTTAACAAGATCAGTGATGTAACAACCGAGAGGACTGCGTGCGGAATGATCAACAGCATTGTGTAATCAGTGTGGCGATACTAATTCATGTTGATGGAATAATATGTGATTGAAAAGGCGTGAATGTCCCAAATGTCACATTGTCGCGAATCAGGCTCGGATGATTGTGTGGCAGGCCGGGGCGCTATCACACTCCATTCCGAGTTTAGCGCTCACACACTGATTGGTTCACCGATAACCGCTGATTATAATTGCTTTTCGCTTTTCATGTGTTATCAGCGCTTGATTGAATAATTGTAGCAGCGATGACTTCATATCTCAGAGGAGCATTGTTAAAGAGGTTGAGACCACAGTCTCAACGTGCCCAACATCGGGCCAACGTTTGCTATGTGGTTGGAATTATTTAACCAACGTTGACCCCAAAATTGGGGGGTTTTCTTCGTAGATAATGTCCTGTGTTTCAGTGAGGTATCTATGAATGAATTAACCCTGGCGTAAAAAAATATGTTTAGATGTTTATTATTCCATGTATCCCATCCATTGTCAGAAACCGCTTAATCCTGTAACAGGGTCGCGGTGAACCGGAGCCTATCCCGGCAGACACCGAGCGCAAGGCAGGTCCATACCCAGGATAGGACGCCAGACCATCACAGGGCAATCCAGCAGAAAATACCCTGTGAGCTTGCAAGCTGTGCGCGGGATTCCTGCTGATACAACAAACGCGCGAAACAACCAACATAAACAATAAATAAAATCAGAAGACGATGCAACGGATTTAACAAACGTCTTAAAATCCCATCAAACTTAAGTTACGATCATAAAGTGAATAACAATACACGATGTGGCCGCATGTCCAGTAAAGCGTCTGTCACTCGTGCCAAGCGTCGGGTCTGTTTGGCAGAAAGTGTTTTGTGCATTGGTGATGTTTGGCTGATTGCCTCTTCCACCACGCGACCAGCAACTTTGGCATGCCCACAAAAGCTTGGCGTATGTGCGTGTCCGCACGTTTGCTGAGTGTCTGACGTAGTGGATCGGAGCTGCTGGGGGGGGGGTGGGTCCCCACCCGGTCACACGACCTGCACCTATATATAATAAACATTACACTGATTCGTATGAAAGTCACGCGTTGGGGGTGTGGGTGGGTGATTGGGGGTGTGGATGCCAACCACGTGTGCCCCCCCCACACACACACACGTGCAGGTACTTGACGGCTCAATTGCCCGATCTGCCCGTGATTGAGCCACGCTCAGTATAAATACGAGCTCTGGTGGTGGGGGGGGGAAGCACGTGTCAACCCATGTTCCGTACACACCCCCGGTGACGTCAGTGGTAGCCGGAGCGGCCAAGGGCAGGCAGGGAGGCAGGCTCGCTCGCTCGTCTCTTAAGCCGGCTATTCCTACAGCAGCAACAGCAACAGCCGCTAGCTGCCCGCGCCGTTCAGTAGTAGGGGCTGTGCAAGACCGCCACTGTTCGCTCTGCATCGCCACCGGCTCCTCCGCCCGTGTTTCTCCTCAGCGTGCCTGTTACCGCAGCTCCATTCACTGGCGGCCAGAACACGTGGGTCACGGCCACGCTGGCTGTCACTGCTGGCTTGCAAGAGCGCTGGTGGCTTGCGACCGAGTCGGAATCCCTCTTGCCAAGCTGCCGTCACATGGAAACTCTTGCTACGTCTCCTCGGCCTGCCCGGCGATGTGCTCCTAATGGTGGTGGTGGTGCTGCTGCCGTGGCGAAGTGCTGGGCATCGGCTCTGCTGCTGAGGCTGGGTGTCACCCTGGCTCTGTCGCTGCTGCTCGCCTCGGTAGCTGCAGCCCCAGGTGAGTGCCTCTCGTGTCGTGGTGTTGGTGTGCTGGTCATGCAGTGCTGTATTGACCACAGCGTGTATTTGACATGTCTGGGAGAAGCAGGGCTACATGTAATATACACATGTCAGTCGGTGCTGGAAATTGATGGACACTACAGATTGTTCCAGGCACGTGTGCTGTTGACCTCTGGTGGTGTACACGTGTGTGTGTGTGGCCCCTCTTGCATCCTCCATAGCGTGTCCTCCATATGCCCTGTGGTCACGGTGTGGTGATGGGGAGCGGTGGCGCGGTGGTTAGCGCACAGTAGCGTTCTGGCCGCGAAGCAGGTTTCATTCTCGCTCGCGGCTAATGACGGTGTCGAATACAGTGTGAACCGGTTCGTGGAACCCTCACTTAGGTTGACTCGGCCTCGAATGAGTAGAGTGCCTAGTGTGTAATCATCGGTAGTGGGGAGACAAAGGTGGCCGGATGTAATGCTGGCCACCCACCCCTACGTTGCCCGTTCACAGCACTTGCCCGATTAATGCTTGTACAAACATGTTTAGTCACCAGAGCCACCCACCTGTGTCTCGCGCATAGCTGGCCTTAATAACAATAAATAATATCAATTTAGATTAATAATATCAATTTATATAGCGCCTTTCACCCGAGGGTCACACAGCGCTGCAGGTGCTCGCCATCAGCACTTCGCCGGACAGTGTCGGCCCGTCACCCTGTCTTTTTGCAATACTGTATTTATGTTACGGCATAGATGAATTGGCCTGCCGTCTAAATTGCCTCCAGTGTGCCGTGATGGACTGGCGTCCCATCATGGGTATGGCCCTGCCTTGCGCCCTGTGTCTGTAGGAATAGGCTGCGGCTCGCCGCGACCCTGTACACAGGATTCAGCGGTTTGTGACACTTAATGGATGGGTTGTCTTTGTCCTTAAGCGTCTGTCTTTGTGCCGAGTGAGTGTTTGAGAGTTTACTCACCAGAGGGGGTGTGTGTGTGTATATATATAGTGGGATTGTTTGGGCGTTGACTGAACGTGGGGGTGAGTGGTAATAAGGACTTCACGTCTGTGTTTATTGAATGCGTTGTGTGTCCTTTGAGTCTTTACCCCGTTTGAATGTGTCTTTGTACTGATGTCGGGTTTAACGGCTCGGTTCATGTGTCCGTATATAATACTGAATGGGTTCCTATGCATCACTGTGAGCCTGGACTAAATGGCTGTTCTGTATGTACTGGTGGTGTGAATGTGTTTCTGTGTGCGTGGGGAGTGGTGGCTCAGTGGTGAGCGCGCTGGGCTACAAACCTGGCTGACCCGAGTTCTAATCCCGCTCACGGCGAACATCAGTGACGATTTTCTGAACCGGTCTCCCCTAGGTCGACTCGGCTCTAATGAGTACATTGTGTGGTGTAAACATTGCAACCAGGGAGACAAAGGCGGCCGAGCGTGGTGCTGGTCACCCACCCCCTCATAGGTGCTCGCTAACGACGCTACAGTCCGTTAAGGCTATACGGCGGATCTTCGTCTTAACCCGTGTTTAGCGTACAGTACTAAGCCATGTGTGTACAGTGCATGTCCTTGACATGCCGCGTGTGGAACAGGCACCACGTGTTTCTACAGTGCGTGCATCACAATGGGTGTCATGCGCTCTTGTTAAATACGACAGCTTAGTTAACCCTGTAATACAATCTGTACAACACATTTAATCAGTTGCAAGATAACAGCCGTCACTGTGGTGGTTAAAACGTTTTGTTAGTTTACAGCTGTAATACAATGCCTAATGCGGTGACTAGCGTCCTAGCAGTACTCGTTGCGCATGACGGTAATACATTGTAATGTTACCATGGGTTATTGCAGCACAGTATGCATAATAATATATACTGTACAGTTCGTCTCGCTAACGGGTGAAGCTGTAGCCTTGTCCGAATATATAATGTCCACGCGATGGATTTGTGCCTTACAATGATCCTTGTAAGCTAATGTACATTATAGGGGCCCGTATATTGCCTATTAAAAAAATGGTTGCTGATTTTCCGTTCTCTGTTGTTTACATGGCGTTCTCTCCGCAGCCCTGTGCAGCGCTTTGTGACCCTCGGGTGAAAGGCGCTCTATAAATGCTGTTATTATTATTATGCAGAGCTGTGGTTAATGGTGTCTGTACTGCAATTAGGAAAGGTTACATTGTAGCGGCTTGGCTTCACAATAAAATTGCAATTTCTAATTTTCAATTCACATACATAATTGCTCAGCAGTACACCGTAATGCATATCCCAATCAACGCAATGACTTTCAGAACAGCTTAATGTTGCACATGTGTGGTTTAAGATTGCCAGTTTCACGACCTTTCCGTATATGCGACGCAGCCTTAATCATTTAATTTTTTTTGTTCTATTTACTGTTCATTGTTGACATGCCGTTCTCTTCACGGCCCTTGTGCAGCGCTTTGTGACCCTCGGGTGAAAGGCACTATATAAAACGCTATTATATGCATCTTTGAAAGGACGCGGGTGTCTAGATGTGAGTGTATATCCATCTAATATTATTTTCTGCGTTGCAATAGCTGCAGACCCACTGCTCCCTTTGTGTAGTGCTTTATTCATAATTTTCATCGCAAATGTGTCTCGAGAGCTTTCAAAAATAATCGCTTTAACAAATATCGGTGCTGGATGAAAGTAGGCGATTTAAATGTGACAAGTAAAATGTTAAAGCCCCTTTTTTAATACTAAACATTTGACTTCAGCCTACGTTCTTGATGGAAATGTGCAGAACGATTGTAATATTGTCCACCCTGGGCCTGTCTCTCCAGTCCTCCCCACCGCTCTCATATAATCGGTGTTTCCCGGTTCCACATTGTGGATTTGCTTGTTTGCCCAATGGTTTCATGCGTAAAGTGAATTTAATTGGCAAATTAATCCTACGTCAATTATCTGACGCCTCCTAACAGCATCTGCCGTGTCAATTCCCCACATCTCCGTGCCATTTGTGCTGCAGCACATCTTTTGCAAATGCCTTCCGTGCCCTCATTCATATACAACATGAATTGTATCTCCCAAATGGCCTGCCCGTATGGAAAACCAAAGCGTGCACGTCAGTGGTATAGGATACCTCTGGGAAATGTTGATGAGAAGGCTGTTTCTGAGATTGAGTCCGCAGATTGGCGTCAGACAGCCATCACATCCCTGTGTGCCCTGGCAGGGTCTGTGACAGCCCCATTAGGGTTCATGTTGGGGCATGGGGCTGGTCGGCTGTGCCGCTGGCTTCAAGTTGTGTAACAGCGAGCCCTCTGTGCCACCGTCTGCCTTGGCGCTAATCGTATACTGATGTGGTGGTCTGGGTATGGAATGGATGGAAAGTAAACGGTGAGTGCCTGTTTGTCTCACTGGGGGGGGGGGGCGATTGGGCTCATGCCTGCTGTTGGTTGTCGTTTTTAGAATACACCCATTGTGCGTGTGGTGTAAACGCGTTCTTAAATCGTTTAACTCGCGATAACATTTGTCCTAAAAGGGGTAGATTTGATTTGCTCCGTCGTTTTTAATATTTAAGATGTATCCATTTAGCCTGTCGAGGCGTGTTGGAAATTCTGTGTGGAGCAGCCGTTTCGCTGCCACCCTGGGTTTGTTAACCTGGTGGCGTGATGTTTGTATTGGTCATGGCTGGCGTGGCAGGTATCTGGACCGGTCCCGTGCCGCCTCCTACCCGCACCAACCACCGTGGTAACGTGCGACCAAATACCCATGAATGTCGCCCACACGAAGCTGTGGTGACAACAGTTATCGGGCCAGAACTAATTTTGGTGTACGGTTTTCAATACTTCCATGTAACAAATAGCGGACTGTACTAGGTTAACGTCTGGACTATGGCCTTCATCCGGCAGTCGCTTGATGCGGGGCTGTACACTTCCAGTAAATCTTTTGGTGCCCAGATTTACGGATGAGCCACTGTTTAAACGCCCCCATGCAGTAGTTGTCCTGGGGCGGTGTATTATGAAAGCAGTCATTTTTGTGGAAATGCTTTTGTACAGCTGCAGATCTATTATTATGTTTATTGGTTTGTTTTTTTGGTGCTGGGCTGTTTTAATTTGCCTGCTGTGACACATTGATATAAAGTGTTGCAGAGTACTCTGTAAATATTAATTTAAAAAGTGATGACTCCGACCTCTTAAAGGACTTTGCTTAAACAAACGGTGCACCTTGCGGTACCGGCTTAAGCCGCGTTCTGCTTCGGGGTAAAGTGGCCTGGAAGGATTTAATTTCGACTTTGAATGTTTTCTGAAGCACGTGTTGTGGGTGTGGTGAAGCGTACTAACAGGTGTACAGTTGAGCAGATGATGCCTCTGGAAAAGCACTCTAAATGTTGGTCTTTTTTTTAACGTTGCGAATGCTGTACAATCTGACGCTTAAGGTATTCTGGTGAAGCCACTTCCCAAAAGATTATAAATGTGCCCTTGGAAATTTCTAAGCTTATGCAGAGCGTGGATGGCTGCATTCTCCAGGTTCTATATTCAAAGCAGCCTTAATCACTTATTTTTTGTTCCTTTGGTTTTTCTTTCATTGTTGACGTGCCGTTCTCTTCGCAGCCCTTGTACAGCGCTTTGTGACCCTCGGGTGAAAGGCGCTATATAAAACGCTATTATTATTACATATACAGTAGCACTCCTGCAACGTTTTTAACTTTCCCGAGAATAGGTACGTTGTCTGGAGACCAGTGGTAATTGCATGATTTGAGGTTTACACAGTTACATGAGGTTATGGTGTATTTTTTTTTACATCCACTAAAAAATGTGTGGTTCGTCAACCTTGTCTGCCAGAAATCTTGCAAGTGTTGCTGCTTTTAACGCGTACAAGTTGTGTAAACTAAATTCCACCGTCATAATTACATCATCTTATACAAATAAAGCCACAACATTTAATATTGCACGCCGGATGGCCTCCGCAATTGGTGTAGGCCTCTCTAATGCCAGCGCTCTCGGCGATTTTTTTGGTGCTGCCGATGCAGGGCAGTGGACTGCGTGCCTGGACTCCCAGTTCCAGTGCCGCAACGGGCGCTGCGTGACCCTGGCCTGGCGCTGCGATGGCGACCTCGACTGCCCCGACAACAGCGACGAGGACAACTGCCGTGAGTCTGCGCCGCTCGCTCACAAGACATGTTGGTGGCGGTGGCGCGCTGCCCTATGAACCTGCCGAACGGACAGATTTTTTTTTTGCTGGGCTGCTTACATTCTTGGCTGTGGTATGTGACCCCCACGGTCCTGGGCCCTCGCCAAGTTGAACTTGGCCTCGGTTGACTTGTCTTGTTGGTGTGTGGTTTCATTAATCCACTCCGTGACTCGTTCACACCAGGGCTACTGCCTCACCTAGGTTGGCGCCGCCTTAAATCGGGCACGTGGTCAAGTGTACACATCGGCACTAAGGAGAGGTTGGTGGTTGGGAGCGGTGCCTGGCCAGCTACACCAGTCCTTGTGTGCCATCCTGGCCGTTACAGGTTCTGTAACGGCACTTTGCCCAGAAGTCTTTGGGCTGTATGGGGGAGCTTTGTATGTGGTACAAGTTTTGGGAGATGGTGGTTGCCACAAATTAGTAACGGCTACGTTACAGTTTTGGACTTTTAAATATGTACTTGGTTCGTTTTAACATTTGTAATCAGATTATAAACGTTTGCCTGAAATATAACACTGGTCCAGGCCACGTTTAGACCAGAATTTCAGCTCTCGTTTTACAAGGCTAAACGGAACAGCTTCTTGAGTAAATTGGTGCATTGACAATGGCTTGCCTGGTTATTTAGTAGCGTCTTCAGAAGTGAACATTGGATGAATATCGCAATTGTGAATACGCTGCGTTGACTGTCGAAGATGGTAATTGATGGCGAGAACGCTCTAGCTGGTGGGGAAGACGATTTCGTGTTCAAACTGTATTTGTAGTGGTGATGTATAAACCCATCGTCCGCGTCAGCCGGCCATCTCTCCGCGGCTAAAAATGTCCGTGCCCTGCACACGCCGCCAGGGCTTATTCTGGGTGTGTGTGACGCGTGACTGCGTGTCTGATCCAGCAGCGACCGTCCCGTCCTTTAGTGGAAGCCGTGTCTCGTGTGCGCGTGGTACCGCTGTCTGGTTGGTACCGCTGTCTGATGGCGAGAGGTTTGGCCTGGGTCTAAAGGTTTTGACATGCGTAACTGCTCATGTTTGCTGTGCTCTAGTATAAAAACGCTTTTGTAGTAATTGGATAATTTTTTTTAAAGGTGCAACGTGTGTGGTTCTCAGGCCCAAAATGCCAGGTGGCTAGCGACAAACAGCACTTTAGGGGTGGAGTTACATTTGTCACGGTGTCATTTTGCTCATGTGCTTGGGAAGGTCTTGGTCTTCAGAGATTGAAATCTTCCCGTTGAATCAGTCAACGTGTTAAATGTTTACGTAGGGTTTCACGGCTCTATGAGAATTGCTCTCAAGAGCTGCTATTTTGAGATGGCCGTGGCAAGCGTTCCTCTTGACACAGCTATCCCGAAATAGCCGCGGTTTTGAAAATGTCTTAATGCTTTATAGTCCCCCAGTTGTAAGCGTGGTGCCTCGAGGTATCCAATCAGAACTTTCACAATGAGCAGGATCATGTTACATGGTTGGGAAATTGGCCCTGGCTGGGGGCACAGCTTCTCAAATCCCTTAGTTTGACTTTTCTAGTCCAACGCTGCGGGGAGTGCCGTAATAAATGAAACGTTAGAACTCGGCACCAGATTATTATTATATATATACTGTACTTTAATTAGTTTCCAACCCGCAATTGTAAAGGACCCGTTGAAACCTCGGTTTAAGGTAACTTTTAACCAGTTTGCTGTACTGCCATCTCCTGGTCACTTGGAGCTTCCAATAATAATAATAGCATTTATATAGCGCCTTTCACCCGAGGGTCACAAAGCGCTGCAGAGAGAACGACATGTCG
The DNA here is from genome assembly GCA_036362915.1 of Geotria australis. Taxonomy (NCBI): domain Eukaryota; kingdom Metazoa; phylum Chordata; class Hyperoartia; order Petromyzontiformes; family Geotriidae; genus Geotria; species Geotria australis. The sequence continues at coordinate 4,865,232 of JAZEWU010000046.1, read as the reverse complement.
ACAACGACAGAGCACGGAAAATCAGC
>JAZEWU010000046.1:4853979-4865195 GCA_036362915.1 Geotria australis | reverse complement strand
AGAGCCAACATGTCGGCACGGCACCGACAACCCACTCCAACAATCCAAGCCAGGGGAAGGAACGAATGCTTCCGAAAAGGTGCCAGCATCTGCTTGATCCGCTCTTAGGACTCGAGTGTTCAATCACAGGCTTGCACCATCCTGCCGAATGTAATCTCGAGCAGAGTCAATATTATTGTTGACATTTTGTAGTGGCGGCCCTCGATTTGATCCCGCATGGTACCCAAGAAATCCCAGCGCTGCCACCGAGCAGCTTTGGTCTACTTTTGGTCATGCGACGTCTGGCTGTTGGTTTTTAGTATTCTGTACTTGTGGCCATGATTTTAAGTCTCAACACAAATGTAATTTGCAGGCAGGTCGGCACTGTCCAAAGCTGACGGCATCCCTCATTGGCACGAGCAGCTTCTGAAAAGGCTGGCAAAATGAGACTTTACGTCTGATGCCATCATGGCGTCGGGTAGAAGCGTTCACGTCGCGATCCCTGGCAGGTAATAACTTGGTGTTGCCTGCGAATTCTACCAAACACTTCGAAGCCGAGCTGAAAGACAACGATGTCCAGAAGCTGACCATCGTGCTTCGAAGAATCGCAAAGAAGACGGCGTAACAACATTGCCACCCGTGCCAGGTGGGGAGTGGGGGGGGGGTCATCGGGTCCATGCCTCGAGTGGGTCGCTACAAATGAAAACAAGGCGGTGTGTTTATTGGCCGTGACGGTAACCTCTAAATGTCCTCTGGCCTAAATGGACGTTTGGGTTTGCGAGGGCCGGGGTGAGTGCCCGAAACAATCGCACGATCTGGATTCCTGACTTCCGCGGAGAGGTTGAATTTCAGCGTCGCTGCATCAATAACACGGCGGGCTTCCAATCGGCGTGCCGCGTACTCGAGGCTCCCGTGAAAAATGTTAACCATGGTTCGTCCCTTTTACATTACCCAACGCGTAAAAAAAAAGTGTGAATATCTTAATTCGCTGGCGGCCGTTCCATCTGGTGCATGGTAATGTACGGAAAGTGTCCCTTGAATTGGCTGGTGCTGTCCACCGGCGATGCCGGGCACAGTTGTCGGTTCCCACGGCGACGGCCCCCCGCTCGGCGCACCTGCTGTGACAAATTGGGGGATTAATGGATCCTCCGCCTGCGCGCGCAGTAGCGGTGCATTGATTGTGCTCTTTTGCTGCCTTATAATTTACAGAACATTCTGTTCCCTCGTTTTTAAGGCAATGATACCTGCCTTGGTCGTCTAGTGCCTGTATAACCGCTCTAAGATTTATTTATTTTTTTAAATGAAATTAGATTTTTTTTTTTTCTGACAGTGCAAGCTAGAAATGGCTGCGCTGTGGTTACGTGAACGTAGATATTTTTTTTCGATTGTAATGGAGTTATCAGTTTTGAACCGGTGTTAATTTCTGCAGCTTGCTGAATGACGAGATGATGTACTTGATATACGTTTTCACGGCTCGATTCGTGACGGTGATTGTGGGTAATTGTTTCGTGAATGATGGCCTGAGGCTCGAGCCTTGGCCAGGCATTGCCCCTGGTGGTGATTCCCTGCATGTAGGATTCTAACCAGGCTAAATAAAAATCTGACAGACTTTGCATAATTCACAAACAGTAGACTGCAGTTTACCGAGCCCACAATGGTAATTGGTTACAAACCTACGTAAACGTTTTTGACTGGCCGAACTGATAACACTGGAGACATGTGTGCACTGGAAATGTGATGTCAATAGCCCAAATACTTGGCTAGACTGACCAATATTGAGGGCATAAAATTGCTAGAATTTACTAAAATGCCTTATCAACTACATAAACCTGGCCTTCATAATGCATATTTTCAAGTGGTAATGGTGTTTGCTTGCCTCTGGGAAGCTCTTTAATCCTTCGACGACGCGGGGTGCAGTGGTTGTTGCGGTTTGTATTGGGCGTGCGATAGTGCAGTAGTCGGCATGCGGTGCTCCGACCCCCTTTGACCTGATCAATGTGCATTCGTGGCCACCACAACGCCAGTGGTTTTTTTTTCTGAGCTGGGCCTCCCCCAGGCATGCGGGACCTCTACGGAGTACCTGGCGCAATGTGTGAAATGTTTCCACTAAGGAAACGAATGCCGCCACGTGTGCTGCTGGCCACCCACTCCTTCGTGTTGCCTTGCTGCCCTTGATCGATGCGTGCGGACAGCACTTGACCGCTGCAGTCAGTCTTTCAAATGGGAATCTTTTGTCCGTGTTCCGCCGCGTGCAGCTAAGCACACGTGCTCGGAGCGCGACTTCGTGTGCGGGAACGGGGACTGCATCCCGCTGCGGTGGCTGTGCGACGGCGATGTGGACTGCGTGGATGGCTCCGACGAGTCGCCGAAGCAGTGCAGTAAGTGTCGCTCGGACGAAGTCGCTCGCGCTGCGCCGAGACCGCTCGCTGTCGCCGCGCGCCTGCAATCTGCAACGTCATCGTGGGCTTGCTGCGTGCTCCGTGAGCACGTGTTTCTACGAAAATTAGCGAGGCGCTAACGGGCGGCGTGCTTGTGCAGGCCACCGCACGTGCCTGCCGACGGACTTCAGCTGCGGTGGCGGCGTGGCGCAGTGCGTGCCGCTCACGTGGCGCTGTGACCACGAGACCGACTGCAAGAACGGCGCCGACGAGCTCAACTGCGGTGAGTGGATCGCGGGCTTGATCGTTTGTTGACGGCGCTTCCATCGCATCACCCTGCTGGGTGTTTTGATGATGGCAGCGTAGGCGTGCAGTACAACGATGGCGTTGGCTGTGCTCCCATCTGCTGCCCGCATGCTCGCCCTGCAGCCTAGATAAGACCTGGTTTGAGCACGGCGACAACAAGAAAGTCGCTTTTGAGGAGCGTGACGGCAGCCCTTGGGATATCGAGCACGTAAAAAATGACTGATTTGGGGCTCCTAAATGAAACCCGCACAAATCTGTCCAAATTCGATGGCAGTTGTCTGGAATATTATGAAGCCTTATGATTTTTTTAGTAGTGGATGAGGCCCCCCCTTTTTTTTAGGTTAAGATTGATTGAACAAGGTCAATATTGGCGTTCAGCTTCCAAATATATTGGCATATTTCAAAACCGTTACTGCTGAGGTTTTCGGTGCCTCGACCAGTCACAGAATTGCATTTCGCGCCTAATGGGAACTCTACCCATCGTTTGTGCCGCCTACCCTCCCCGCTCCCCACCGCTTCCCCCACCGCTGTCTCTACCGATGCCACCACCGCATCTCCCCTCCGCGGGGGGCCACACGCACACACAACACAGGCAACGTGACGTGCGTGCCGGACGAGTTCACCTGCGCCAACGGCAAGTGCCTGGCGGCGCGCCTGCGCTGCGACCGCGACGACGACTGCGGCGACGGCTCCGACGAGCGGGACTGCCCGCCGCTCACGTGCGCGCCGCACGAGTTCGCGTGCGCCGACCTGGAGCAGTGCGTGACCCTCCGCTGGGTTTGCGACAACGACCCCGACTGTCGGGTGGGTGCCGCGACGGCCTGCGAGCTCGCCGGGTATTTTTCTCGCCGTGGCGACGAACGTCCGTCTACGCGACGCTAGTTTACGAGCGACGATCGCGCCGCTCGTCCTAACGCCGCCGCCGGCGACTCCGCTTGGCAGGACGGCTCCGACGAGTGGCCGCAGCTGTGCGAAAAGGCGGCGGCGGTCAATCCCGACTCGGTGGCGACGCCAGACTGCGAGCAGGACGGGTTCCGCTGCGGGAGCGGCGAGTGCGTGCACGGCTCCTGGAAGTGCGACGGCGCCGACGACTGCCGGGACGGGAGCGACGAGCACAGCTGCCGTGAGTCATGGCCGGTCTTAATACAGAAAGGGCCATTGCCCGTAATAATATTAAACGGCTTGTGTTGTGAATCGGACGCGTTGCGCCATTGGAAACCCTGCTGTGTAAACGTTGCTCTTGGGTCCCGACTGTGTGGGCTTAACCGGCAATATTGACGCGACCGTTTTTTTTCGACGTGTATCGAAAGCGTAATGCTTATCGATGACCTCTCCCCGACCCCCCCCCCCCCGTGGCCGCAGAATACCAGGCGGTGATGGGCACGTGCCGCCCGGGCGAGTTCTCCTGCGTCAACGACTCTCTGTGCGTGCCTGCCTTCAACGTGTGCGACGATCGGCCCGACTGCCCCGACGGCAGCGACGAGGCCCAGTGCCCTCCCAACGGTGAGGCCCACACGGTCCGTGCTGCGGTGCTGCCGACACTAAGTTTGAGTCCCGGTTGTTGGGTCATGTCGACTCTGCCTTCTAAATAGGGTGCTTGCTTAAGGTTAAAGCGCACAGAGGAGACAAAAGCAGCCCAGCGTGACGCTGTCGGACGATCTTCTCGTGCACGTGCCAACGACGTGCACCCCAACAGTCTAAGCTGGCTCTAATGGCGTTATCAATAAATATAATGGTTTATAAAAGGTGCGATTCCCATTGTCGGCGCACACGCGCTTTAATAGACTCTGAGAAAAAATATTTATACATAAAGTTTGAAATATAGCACTGATCGAGATTCGGGAGACGCGAGCGTTAAAGTTCCTCCGGACGAGCGCCAGCAGAGGTCGTGACGCTCCGCTGCGTAAGAGCCACAGGGGCACGTTGTGACGTCGGACGTTGTGCGTGTTTCAGCGACGGCCACGTGCGTGCCCGGCCAGTTTGAGTGCGGCACCAAGGACTGCATTGACACCAGCCGCCTGTGCGACGGCGTCGTCCACTGCCGCGACGGCTCCGACGAGCACCGCGAGAAGTGCGGTCAGTGCCACCACACCACCCGTGTCGCGCCGCCCGCCCACCTGAAGGGTAAAGGTGCAGCCCTGGAAGTGCCGCGTGTTCGTCATCTCCCCTCCACCTGTGCTGCCACGCCCCCACCCCACCCCCCGTGGCTCCAGGAGTGAACGAGTGCCTGGTGAACAACGGCGGCTGTCACTCGCTCTGCGTCGACCTCCCGATCGGCTACAAGTGCGACTGCAACCCGGGCTACAAGCTCGCCGCCTCCGGGAAGTGTGTCGGTGGGTGTCGGCTTTAAAGATGCGCGCACCGCTCGCACGTCGTGTTCCCGTTGCATGGCTCCTCTTTCGAATTCCTACCTGTGTTTCTAAGTTGCTCGTTTCAAGCCGACAAACTTGTGCCGGTTGTTCGCACCTTCACCTAATGCTGTCGTCCCTTGGTAATTTTTGCCTGTGTGTTACGACAATTGCAAACTTTGCACGATGCACTTGGCTTCTGCGCGGACCTCACGTCGTTTCTCCTCCCCACACGCTCCCCACCGCGAACGCAGCGGCGGACTGTGAACCGGACCAGTTTGTGTGCGGCACCAAGGAGTGCATCGACCTGTCGAAGGTGTGCGACGGGACGAGCCACTGCCGGGACGGCTCCGACGAGCCCAGCGGGCAGTGCGGTGAGTGCCGCCTCGCCGCCTCACCGCCCCGTGGGGTCCTGCCTCACCGGCCACCGAGTTCCTCGCAGCGTACCACAGACACTGAACGCCAAGAGGGGACATGCTGGCGGCGTGAAGGCCCCGCGTTCGGCAATCTTGTGCGCTGCGAGGGCCCGCTTGCGTCTAGTCTCCGTACTACTAAGTGGCGCTCGCGGCCCGCCGATGGGTCCGTGGCCCAGCGGCTGAGAACCTCTGTTGTAAGGCAGCGAATCGGTTTTGAGCTCGCACCTGGGGCTTGACTGTACATCGGGCACGACTGTTGGCTCGTTGTCCAGCTAACCACCGCGTCCCCTGTCCCCCACTGCGTCCCCTGAGGCAGGTGTGAACGAGTGTCTGCACGACAATGGCGGCTGCGCCTCCATCTGCCAGGATCTCAAGATTGGATACGAGTGCCAGTGTCTGCCCGGATATAACCTCGTGGACGGGAAAGTCTGCGTAGGTCTGTATTGTCGTCTCTGCCGAGTGTTTAAAATCGTCCGTGGCTGGAACCCCTTTTTTAATGTTGAGCTAACGTAAAGTCACTCTTAATACTTAACCAGGCTGTCAAAACTGCATGTGTAGTATTTATCCAGTTGGGGTTGTTTATATTTGTTGACTGTCCTGTGATCCTGGTGACTTAGGGTTTTCGCATGTCTTAGTCTTAAAGCGTGGGCAATTTGAGCACGAACCGGGGCTGTTGGGTCTGCCCTCCCACAAATCGTGTGGGTAACAAAGTTCTAGTAATATTGCGTTTTCTAGAGTCTAGTTGTGGTGTTGGCCGTGGTTTGCTAATGCATCGTGGTGTTCCGATTGCTCTACGGGGAGAAAATAACCGCTTGGGCATCCTTTCCCCTCCTGTGTGTTTGTGCCGCCCCCTGACCACGTGGTCTCGTCCGACCAGACGTGGACGAGTGCCGGCACGTGGGCGTGTGCAGCCAGGTGTGCGTCAACCTCAAGGGCGGCTTCAAGTGCGAGTGCCTCAACGGCTACCGCCTCGATCCCAAGACCGGAGTCTGCAAGGCCCTCGGTGAGAGGCGCCCGTCTTGACGACATTAACGCGCGTTGTCTCCTAATAGCGGTGCAGGACATCTTCACCCGTAACAAATGTGTAGGTGGGTTTTGTTTTTTAGAAAGGGTTACACACCACTACATTAGTAGATGGGACGATGACAAAACTTTCACCGCAGGCAAGGAGCCGTTTGTGATCTTCACGAACCGGCACGACATCCGCAAGCTGGACACGGCGCGCAACGAGTACTCGCAGGTGGTGCCGCGCACGCGCAACGCAGTGGCGCTGGGCGTGCACGTCGCCAACAACACCATCCTGTGGTCCGACCAGCACCAGAAGGTCATTCTCAGGTCTGTTTGCGCCCGGTCGCTTGGATGCCCACCGGCGTTTTTTTTTATAGTGTGATTTTTTTTGTAGGGTCCGTTGTGACAATGGATACTGGTGCAGTTGGCCTAGAAAAGTGTATGTGGCCTGGCACCAGCGCTGTGGCGATGCCGCCGCCACTTGGTGGCAAATGGCGTTGTGTGCCGCCAGTTAGCTGACCGAAGCTGTCGCCACACTTACGAATAAGGATTTTTTTTAATACTAATCTATCACTTATGCACTCTGAGAACGAAATGCAAGATACTGACATCACAACCAAGGCCATCGACGAAAGAGACTAGGCAGCTGCCAGTGACCTGACACAGGCCCAGCCCTGTTGTGTAACGTAGTTTTCACAGGATTCGATCACGTGGCTTGATGTTGTCCGTCTCTCGGGCGCCGCGTGCAGTACCGTGATCGGCAAGGCAGACGACCGGAAGGATCACACGGTGGTGATCGCCAAGGACCTGAGCTTCGTGGAGGGCATCGCCGTCGACTGGATCCACAGCCTCCTCTACTGGTCCGACTCGGGCTTGAAGTCGCTGTCGGTGGCCGCGATGGACGGTCGCCGGCGCCGGCTGATCAACAGCGGCCTGCAGGAGCCGCGCGCTATCTCCGTGGACCCCATCGCAGGGTCAGCCGCCCCCTTGCTCTTTCACGCTCCCTAGTTTTTGAGCCTGTTGGATCGTGCTTTATGCGAGCGTTTTGGTAGCATTGCGACGTTAGGGGATTTTGTGAGGGAATGCCGCTGCCACCACCCCTGTTTTCTTTGGAACGGAGATGGCAGCAGATGACTTTTTTGAGCATTTGCTAGGCCTTGTCCGTACTTTATAGTTTACCTTCTCTTTGCCGCAAAGTAATTGCTATGCGTAGCGATTTTCACGTCTGGGCTGTTGGCGTAAAGCAAATGTGGTCCTATACGCTCACCCTAGTAGATTTATAGACCTCTCCACTGACGAAACTCAGGTGGAGAATTGCTGTTTGGGATGGCAAAGCCTCTGGTCTACTAATGCCTCCAGTGTAGAAAGTGAACCGTTAAAACGGTGGAGCAACGCAGCTTTTTAGAGCAATTCTCCATACGTTGAGACGTGAGAACAAACGCAGCTTGATTTGAGCTCTGGCTCTCTTGGCTATGTGCTGGCTCCAACAGAGACACTAACAGCCTCCTTAAGGCCACCTTACCGCGCGGTTCTGTGCCGTGTTAACAAGCGGGTGATTGTACCGCCTCCCCTGGCGTGAAGGTGGGTCTACTGGTCTGACTGGGGCGAGCCGGCGAAGATCGAGAGGGCCGGCATGGACGGGACCAAGCGGCACGCGATCGTCGCCCACGACATCTACTGGCCCAACGGCATCGCCCTCGGTACGCTGGCGCCTCCTCGCTGCAGCGACGCACCCGACACTACGCCGCCTCCGAGACGGCGGTCTGCATCGGAAATAGTGGGACTGTTATAATTTAAAATGGGACCGGCTTCTTTGGAATACGCTGCACACGTTAACGTTCCAAACTGTTCGTGGGTTTTTTGCGCGCTGTTCTTGGCTGTGCCTCGGTTGTCTTCCGCCTCACCTGCCGCTGTTTGGCTCGCCGTTTTTGTTGCACCGCAAATCTCCCTTGCAACCTAGCTGGGTAACTGGCTACCTGCGGGACTTTCCGTGCAGCAAATAAATGTGTAGATTTGATCGTGCCCCCCAACCCGTCACCTATCACGGTGGCCGAGGGGGGGGGACGGTAAACTGACGGTGCCGCTCCGTGCAGACCTGGTGAACCAGCGCCTCTACTGGGTGGACTCGAAGCTGCACACGCTGTCGAGCATCACGCTGTCGGGGCAGGACCGCGTCACCATGGTGTCGTCCTACAACGACCTCCTGCACCCATTCTCGCTCGCCGTCTTCGAGGTGAGCGGCGGCGCCGTCTCCTCCGTCTTGCCCGCAGCCGCATGGTGAGGTGTACGGCAGTGGGCTCCAAGCCATGGTTAACTTGTTGTTTTTATATATTTTTTATTTTGTCAATTCGCATGTTGTGTTCCAGAAAAACAAACACTAATTATTTTGGACGATAACATCATAATATATAGGAAGCAGAGTGTGGCAATATGGCGCCGGGAAAACCGCCTGGCTGCCTCCTCCGCCTCTCTGCGCTTTCCTCGCGCCGCTGAGTCGTTCTCTCGTCGAATGAATACCTTCGACATTGAATGAATATGTGCGCGTTGTAAATGTAAAATTATTATTAATCCCGTAAGGAACTTGAAAGCTCACTGGTTATTTTTTTTCTGCTAGAGATGTTTATTGCTACATCTGCTGTGCCGTTGACCCCCAGGACAAGGTGTACTGGACAGACGGGGAGGAGGAGGCCATCTTCAGCATGAACAAGTTCACGGGTGGCGGCCGCAGCGCACTGGCCGAGAACCTGCACAGCCCCCAGGACATCGTGGTGGTGCACCCGCTCACGCAGCCCGCCGGTAACCGCGATGGCCGCTAAATGGGTGGTTCTCACAACACGGACCCCCGTGTAACGCCGATTTGGTACAACGCGGTTATTAAATTGTATTCAACCTGGAATTGAAGTTACAAGAAATTGCACAGAAACGATCTTGGTAAATGACGCGTAAAACTTCTCAAGAGCGACTGCTTGGTCCCTCTAAGATGTAACCTCCTATGTTGGCGTCGAATGTTAGCGGCTACGTGTAACGTGCCTGAGCACTGATGAAGCAGCTGGAGAAACAAGCCGGTGCCAGCCGCTAGTTTCGTAACGTTGAGCAGCCGGCCAGTGTTGCCAGCTATTTAAAGCTCTTATCTAAATTCTTGAGCTCCAATTAAAGTTGTGACTTCATTGTCTAATGCCATGGTTTCCCAAACGGGTGGCATGCAATCAGTCTGCCTGTGACATAACACACTATTCTATTCCAGCGTGTAGCCACACGTTCAGGAGCTCTAGAGTCCAGTGTCTTTGCTAGCCACAATGAGCGCTTCAGGAGCGTTAGTGCAGCATTGCCGTTCGACCTCGGTTGAATAAGATTCCAATAGCTTTAGATGAGCTGGCGTATTGGCAGTGTTCTGGCTTCATAGTTTACATTATGACGGGTGCGTCTGTTCATGTACAGGCCTCGCCAACGTGTGGGTTGCGCTGCTGGCAAACTAGCCGGGTGCAGTTTCCAAAGCAAGTCTTGAAGGTCTCGATTCGCACGATTCTGTGAATCGGTGTATATGTAGCAGATTTCCCACACGATGTTATAATACAAGTAAAATATTTGTCGTGCAGTATACATTTTAAAAGGTTGCTATGCAGAATTTGCTGGTTTGTCACCTTTTCATACATTTTAAATTCTTGCCATATAGTGACCTTTTCAAGTTTCCCTCTTGACAAGGTGTCAAACTGTGTGTTTTTTTTAAATAAGTGACTAGCATCCAGTACTAGCGTTCCTGCGACAACGACTGCATCCACATATTTCCCAGTGGCCATTTTGAGCCTTGGTTTGAAACTCGGCACTTGCCAACGATTGTGGCTAAACGATGCCTTGTGACCTTTGCACTTCTGCAAGTTGAAGACTTTGTGTGTGTGTTGCCCGCAGGCCCCAACCGCTGTGAGGCTAGCGGCTGCCAGTACCTTTGTCTCCCGGCGCCCAAGATGAATGCCACGTCGCCGCTCTTCTCGTGCGCGTGTGCCGATGGTGCCGCCCTGAACCCCGACCGGACAACCTGCAGCGCTGGTACGCGAGAGCGTTTGCCCGGCAAGCCATTTTTGTTTTCATAGGATATAAAAAAAAAAACCTCTGAATTCCTTAGTGGCAGAACAGGCGAGCCACCAAATCATTGTGTAATGCTAAACGTGTGAAATGTTAGTCTTGGCGCTACAATCAAGCCCGTGGACCAACTTGCCTGCATCGAGTGAGTTTAGCTTCTCCAAAGCCAAGTTGGTTAGGGATATTCCTTGTGCAAAGCCTAACAACTTGCGACGAGCCTGCAGAACTCCGTGATGCAAAACAATATCTCGGTCTCTTATGTTCCACTTCTTCTGCTGCACTAACTAACCAGTGGTTTTCAGGTTAACCCTGACACTGGGCCAGGCCCTCTCCGGGCAGTGGCTTGACAAGTGTTGTCCACGCTCTTTCAACCAGCTGTGATGTTTACAAACACACCGTGTGCACGTCTCACTGGTGCGAACTAACGTTGTGCCACCCTGCGCCCCCCTCCACCACACCCAATAACAAGCCTCGGTGGGGGTGCCCCCCGCAGCTGGTCCGAACGGCGCCGACTGGGATCTGGCCACTGGTGACGATGGCGCCGGCCCAGGTATCGCGGGCGCCGGGCCCCCCATGGCAACCGCCGCCCCTTTCATCCCCACCCTGCGTGAGCATGGCTTGCTTTATCATCTTTGCTTTTTGAGTGGTGCATGTTTTTTAACCGTTGCCGAAATTGCTCTCTGCTCTTTTGTGATGGCAGTATC
>JAZEWU010000046.1:4790919-4801466 GCA_036362915.1 Geotria australis | reverse complement strand
GTACCCATTTGAAGCTTCCCTAAGCTACTCCCAGCGGTGGAAATAACTCAAATAACTTACCGGTCGTGTCGCAACTCCCACTTCCCATCCATTGGTACCGAATGCCTCGGCCACTTTCTTATTGAACCGAAAGGCTTACTTTCACCTCGTGCCCACGTACAGCCTATGCCCCCCCACCTCTCCCCATGCTCCCCGTGCCACCTCCACGCAGGCCGCACCAACCATCGTCCTGTCCCAACACCACATCACCCATGTCTCCCCTGATCAACTCCCATGTTGGGGGGGGTCAGGGTAGAAGCGTTCGCGTCGCGATCCCTGTCAGGTAGTACTTGGTATTGCCTGCGAATTCTACCAGACACTTCGAAGCCGAGGAGCTGAAAGACAACGATGTCCAGAAGCTGACCATCGTGCTTCGAAGAATCGCAAAGAAGAAGAAGAACTCCCATGGTTGAATGTGTGAGTCTCTCTCCATCTCTGTCATGTCGCCCCCCCCCGACGCAGGTCGCACCATCATCCTGTCGACGCACCACATGGACGAGGCGGACCTGCTGGGCGACCGGGTGGCCATCATCTCGCACGGCCGACTGCGCTGCTGCGGCTCGTCGCTCTTCCTGAAGAACGCGTTCGGCGCCGGCTACTACCTCACCATGGTGAAGAGCGAGCCGGGGTCACGGCGCCCGTCCAGCGGCAACCCCCACTACCAGAACGTCGATAAGGTCCGTTCGCCGTGTCCCTGAGTTTGAGCTGTTACCCCTCCTGCTAACGGCTGACGTCGTGTCCGTGAGTTTGAGCGACGGGCGAGTTAAGAGTTCAAACTCGTGACGCGCACGGCGTTCGTTCACTCTCAAAGGGAGAACGAATCGGAGGCACGAGGAACCGCAGACTGGCAGGAAGGTCGGCCGGGCTGCTGAGCTGGCACTTAAGATTGTCCAAGCTCTGCGGCCCTCTATATATTAAGACGCTTTGGGTGGAACGCCAGTCCATCACAGGGCATCACAAGCCGGCGTTGCGTCATCGCCGCGTGCTTTTGGAGAACGGTCGAATAGGGGGGGGGAAATGAGAGCAAAGTGGGAAACTGTTTCGGTGGTCGAGCCTTGGCATCGACCAAACTCATCCGTGTTGTAAGAGCCGCCGTTTGCGTTCGATCCTAGACGGACAACCACTCGCAGAGCTCGGACGAGGGACTGGGCAGCGAGGCGGGGAGCCAGGAGGACATCGCGGGTGAGCGCCGATGGGAGAGCGTCGATGTCGATGTCGTGACGGTGGCGGCGATTGTGACCGTGGTTATTGCTGTTGCGGCAATGGCGTCGGTGGCGGCGTCGGTTAATGTCCGTGGCGTGGGCGCCGTCCGTGTGCCGCAGACGTGAACGCGGTGACGCGGCTGCTGCAGCAGCACGTTCCCGACGCCCGTCTCGTCGAGAACTTCGGGCAGGAGCTGACCTACGTGCTGCCGTACAACGGCGCCAAGGACGGCGCGTTCGCGCTGCTCTTCAAGGAGCTGGACGAGCGGCTGCCGAAGCTCGGCGTCTCCAGCTACGGCGTCTCCGACACCACGCTGGAGGAGGTGCGCCGCGGGGAACCGCTCGCCCGTGCTCCCCGTCTGTGCCACCTCGCCGCGTTCCAGCCGGCGCCTCTGCCTGTAGATGCTGCACCCTCCGTGTTGCTGGCGGGTGTGGGTGTTTTCCCACTGCCAGTGCGAACCAGTCCTGACCCATGCAGAGGGGGAGATTTGGGATGGTTCTGAGAAATTATAACAAACCCTGGGTCTGTCTTTCTTTCATCAGATCTTCCTTAAAGTTGCCGAAGACACTGGAGTGGACACAGAGATCCTGGGTAAAGCATCGTACGGTTGTAATTCAGTTTACTGCCCCTCGTGTTGACCTGTGTTTACGCGGCTCGATGTAGGAGAAGACAAAGTTGCTCCGTTGGGATAGCCGTGCTATTAAGAGCAATTTTCGCATCGAGCTGTTCTTTCGGCATAGCCGTGTCGAGCGCTCTCCCTCTCTCAAAGTGCACAGCTATCCCGAAAGAACGGCTCTGAAGAGCAACCGTCGTGAATCGAGCCGTGAAAACCTACATCAGTACCGTTATTAAGTATAAATTCAAAGCTTTGTCTGAAAATACTCCGGAAACTCTACCTCGCCTCCGCTGTACGGTCGCCAGCACGGCGGCCGGTTGTTGAGCGATCGCTTCCCGGTTTGACCCGCGGCTCCTGACCGCGGCTCCGACACAGAACCATTGGCGGTGACGCCACCGGCGAAGGAACTTTCGCGATCGCCCGGGGATCCCGACTGGGAACGTCGCTCCCTTCGCAGGAAGTCCAGCGGCCTCGGCGATCGAGCTCGGAAAAAGTCTCCGGACGAAGGTTCGTTTTTGATTTTGTTTGTTTGTTTGTTTGGCGCCTGCACGCACGTCTTAAACGCAACACCATTCTCAACGCGGACACAAACGTGTGGAAATGTGACACGAAGGCTTTCGTGACCAATGGTATGTATGCATAGTTATAGCTCTTTTTATGAGTTGGGTCACGTGAACACTAAGTGTCGTAAACCCGTCTCCACCGGACAGTCAATTAGTAAGGGGTTGTCAGGCGAACAAAACGTGCCGATTTGTTACTACTTCAGCATCGCACCGGCTATGTTAGAGAGCGAATCCACAACATTTACTACGTATGGAAATGTGACGTCGCGTTATTCTTCGCGTCGCGATAATCGACGCCGTGTCGGAACGGGATGAACGATGTCGCCCGTTAATAACGCCCACCGCCGCTATCCCCACGGCGTCACCGCCCGGGCAGACAAGAAACCGGCGTTTCGCTCGAAAGGTACCGTTGTGGAGCGCCGTCGCCGCGCTGCTGCGTCGTGGCCTCGTGTCCTGCTCGTCGATGTTTGATCGCACGTCGTCGCCACGGCTATCCCTGAAGAGCAAGCTCTTACGAGCAATTCTTGTCCCCTTAGTCGGAAAACCACCGGACAGGGGATTTGAACCCGCGTGGTTTTTAAGCGACTGGTCACGGGTCACGTGGCCGGAGAGGCGACGCCGTGACGGAATTAACGCTTCGAGCCCTGAAATCACTCCGGCTTCGCGTCCGTCACTGTCGCCCGTGATTGTGCGCCGTGCGGCGCGTGTCGACCGGGAGTCCTCTGCGTCGCTTCATCGTGTGTCGCTTCATCGTGCTGTCGCTTCGTCGTGCTGTCGATGTTTAACGTAGCTGCTCGCCGCCGGAGGCCGCGTGTCGATTACAACGATGGACATGTTTACAGCGCCTTTCGCGCCAAGTGCCGTACAACACCTAAGATTGGGGAAAATATAACGTGAACAAAGAATGAACAGCACGCAGGCTGAGAAACACTGCAAACGGTCAGTCACGCAGTTTGTATCTAAGCTGGAAGGAACCGCCGAGCTATGTAGTTCTTTTTAACAGTTGTACAGTGGGGAGGAGTAAGCAGACAAATATCGCAAGGTAGTGTTATACCCAGGATGGGACGTCAGTCCATCGCAGGGCACTGGGGACAACTTACTTAGCAGGCCAATTGACACAGGCAGCAGCGGTGTGTCTTTGGACGGTGGGAGGAAACCAGAGTAACCCGCGAAAACCGACGCGGACACGAGCCAGGAATCGAACCCCGGCAACGCTACTCCCCCGCGCCACCTTGCCGCCTCGACAGCCCGTTGTAAATCCACCGCCGGATTAAACCCTCCACCAGCACGCCTTGTCAAATCCATACGGCTATTTCACCATCCTGCACGCTGATCCGGCGCGGGTTAGCGACGGGGCGAGTTGGGATTGAACCTAAGCACGCGGCGCTGTCGCCCCGACGGCATAATTTACGCGGAGTGGTCCCGGTCTCCCGCGTGCAGTGAAACCTGACGGCGACCTCGTGGACAACGGCCGGGGGTCTCGCCAGATCACGGGCCAGGCCTTCCTGCGACAGCAGTTCCGCGCGCTCTTCATCAAGCGCTTCCACTTCGCCAGACGCAGCCGCAAGGGCTTCGTGGCTCAGGTCGGTGTGTTTCTCTAAGGTGGTCCTGCTTCCGTCTGTCCGTCGGTGTCTCGCGACGCGGGGGTCGCGGTGACTCTCCGCCTGAGAATCGCTCTTCCTTCTGGATAGCGACGTCTCGTCCCCCTCACGCTGGAGGAAGAAAAAAAAAACCCCAAAAAAAAATGTTGCCGATTTTCCGTTCTCTGTCGTTGTTGGCGTGCCGTTCTCTCCGCAGCCCTGTGCAGCGCTTTGTGACCCTCGGGTGAACGGCGCTCTATAAATGCTATTATTATTATTATTAAGATGTTCGCTCACTCGATTTATAAGCTACCGACACTCTGCCTCGGTTAACTTCCAACCTAAATTGCCCCCGCCGGTGCCCTGAGATGTCGTAACCCCTCCCCGCTTGGGCAACTGTCGAACAGAGCTGCGCAGCTCAGCGGTTCGTTTCAGCCCGAATGCAAACCGCCGGCCGCGCGTTTTGTGTGTTCGCGAGCGCAGATCGTGCTGCCGGCCGTGTTCGTGTGCCTGGCGCTCATCTTCAGCAGCATCGTGCCCGCGTTCGTCGAGTACCCGAGCCTGGAGCTGCACCAGTGGCTGTACGGCACGCAGTTCACCTTCATCAGGTGAGGCGACCGACACCCACCCCCTCGTGTGCTGTGACTGGCCATTATATATTGTGTTTTTGTTCCTTTGTTGTTGTGGGCGGCTACGTTTTTTTTTTCTTTGCTGTTGCGTGTGTCTTTGTCTTTGTTCTTGTGCTTCATTGTTGATGGCTTGATTTGGATTGGCGTTGTTTCCCCCTCGTGTCTGTCTCTCTGTCTTCCTGTCTCTGTGTCCCTATGTCTCCCTCCCTGTCTCCCGCCGCGTTTGTCTTTAAGGAAGTGACGGCCATCTTAGGGGACGCTGGCAGATTTTTGCCGCTTTTGAGATTGCCAGTTTCGCGGCCTTTCGGTGTATTCAAAGCAGCCTTAATCCTTTTTTTTGTTCCTTTGGCTTCTATTTTTTTTCATTCTTGACATGCCGTTCTCTTCGCGTCCCTTGTGCAGCGCTTTGTGACCCTCGGGTGAAAGGCGCTATATTAAACGCAATTATTATTACTATATAACAATATCATCATCATTGTCATAAACCGTTTAATCCTAGGACAGGGTCACGGTGAGCCGGAGCCTATGCCGGCAGACGAAGGGCGCAAGGCAGGGCTATACCCATGATGGGACGCCAGTCCATCATAGTATATAACAATAACGCGCGCTTATTCTCCGGGCGCGTCACACCCGTTGATTCGGAGGTACTCGCTTACAAAACTTGACCCTACGGTGTGTCTAGGCTGTGTGGGGGATCTTTGTCTTTGTAGGGGGGTTAGGTGTGCGAGCATTAACCGGCAGGTGTTTCTCAACCGTGTCATTTTTCAATGCCGCGCGTGTGTGTGTGTTTGTTCGCGGAGCGATTTTCAATACCGTCTTTGTCAACGCTCTGGTGGCGTTTTTTGTCGATAATTTGCGTTGTTTCACCCTCTCTCTCGCTCTCCACGCCTACCCCCGTCCGTCGCGCGGCCCCTGCGTGGTCGCCTCTCAGCAACGACGCTCCCGGCGACGGCTCCGTCAACTCGTTGACGCGCTCGCTCACGGAGATGCCCGGCTTCGGCACGCGCTGCATGAAGACCAACCCCATCCCGTGAGTGCCGCCAGCGCTTGGACCACAACCTATTCCGTTCTCTGTCGTTGTTGGCGTGCCGTTCTCTCCGCAGCCCTGTGCAGCGCTGTGTGACCCTCGGGTGAAAGGCGCTCTATAAATGATGTTATTATTATTATTATTCCGGGAGGCTCGGCGCCACCACACCCGGTGTCCCTCCTCCCCCTCATCAGGCCGCTCCCACTTCAGCACCCCCGGTGCCCCAAGATGATCTAACTTACTCACCCATCCCTGCTGGACAACTGTCAAAAGAGCTGCACGGCTCAACGCTTCTTTCCAGCTTGAAACACAAACTGACCGGCCGACAAGGGGGGGGCTGTTGAGAGCGGTTCTGAAATCGTGAGCGGGCCGTTCCGCGTCCACACCACACCCCCCACCCTCCCCGCAGCTCGTACCCGTGCCCTGGCGGAGGAAGCGCCGACTGGACTCAGCAAGCGATGAGCGCCGAGGCGCTGAGCGTGCTGCAGAGCGGCAACTGGAGCATGGCGGACCCGTCGCCTGCCTGCCAGTGCAGCACGCCGAAGCACCGCGTCATGTTCCCAGAGTGCCCCGAGGCAGCCGGCGGGGCCTTCCCCTGGCAGGTGATTGGCCCAACTTTCTCTCTCGTCTTTTTCCACTGCCGCATCCGACCCGTGCCGGTGCGGGGCGCTCGTGGTACGTGTGGTTTTTCCCGTCGCGCGTTCGCTGCACCATTGGGAGGAGCCAGCCGGACAGCGCGACATCCGATGGTCCGTGTCGATGCGGGTTTTCGCGGCTCCACGCGTGGACATTGCTCTCGAGTGCAGATCTTTCGGGATGGCCGTGTCGAGCGTTCCTCCTCTCGACTTCGCGACGTTCTGCCTCCCACGACGGAGGCGTCGTCCGGCGTCTGGTTCGGACGCTCGAAGACGCCTCCGTGTGGCGACACGGCTGTCCCGAAAGAGTATCTCTTGAGAGCAATCCTCACTCTCGAGCTGCGAAAACCCCACATCAATAAGTACGATGCTCTTTTTTTAAACTGGCGGAGGTAGTGCCCCGTTGACCAGGCCCGCGTCCCTGCCGCTTCAGAGGCTGCAAAACAACACGGACACCCTGCAGAACCTGACGGCGGTGAACATCAGCGACCACATCGTCAAAACGATTTCCAAGTACTACAAGAACAGGTGCCGTGCAACGCACTCACACACACACACGCTCACGCGCGCCCTGTGGGGCGGCCCCGCGAGCCGCCCGCTCGCACCGCAGGGGAGGGAGGGTGCGCGGTGTTGATGGTGACGAGCGTGTCGGCGTGCGTGCGTTGCAGACACGGCGGGGTTTCCGTCGGCGTCAAGAACAGCGTCGTTGTGATGACGGCGACCGATCAGGCGCGGGTCGTCGCTCGCCTCGGACTGATATTCAACCTGAGCGTGGTGCGCGCTCCACACCGTCCTCCTCACCTCGACGCGCTCGCTTGCCGTGCGCGGAGTGTCGTGTTTCTGTTTTGGTTCAGCGCGTCACGTCTCACGCCAGTGGTTCCCAAACGTTCTCGGTTCACGGCGCCCCTTAGTGTATCGGGAAGACTGGCAAGCTGTGAATCATCACCACCACCACCTTTTATCGTCACCGTCATCGTCACCATCATCGTCACCATCAATGATGCCTGACCGTCTCTCGTGCAGCCGGCCGTGGACATGGCAGGAATCACGATAGAGAACTTCATTGGGACAAGAAACAACCTGAAGGTACTGACACCCACCCTTCCCGTCCCCCCCTAATCAGCGTTCGGTAATTATTGACACAGATGTAAAGTACCGGGGCAGCAGGCAGTAGCGCCGCCGCTTCACAGCAAGAACCACCTGGCTTCGATACCCGCCTCTGGTGCCTCTCCGTGTGGAATTTGAATGTTCTCTCCGTGTCCGTGCGGGTTTTCGCCGGGAACTCCGGTAACCGACCATCGTCCAAAGACATGCTGCTGCCCGTGCTAGTTGGCGTCTTTATTAGATTGCCCCCATTCCCCTGTGAGGGGGGGGGTGGCGGCACGCGTCGATAGCGTTTGAGCGCCGCGTCACCGCGTCTGGCCGCAGGTCTGGTTCAACAGCAAGGCCTACCACGGCCCCGGGGCCTTCACGAGCGTCGCGAGCAACGCGGTGCTGCGCGCGGGCCTGCCCGCCGGCGCCGACCCCACGGACTACGGCGTCACGGCCTTCAACCACCCGCTCAACCTCACCAAGGAGCAGCTCACCGACGTCATCGCGTGAGCGCCCGCCGCGGTGGCATCGGTGGCAGCGGTGGCATTCTAGTGGCATTAGTCGCAGCAGTGGGATTATGGTGGCAGTGGTCGAGCGGTGGAATTATGGTGGCAGTGGTGGGATTACATTGTTATCGGTGGAATTTTAGTGGCATCGGTGGCATTCTAGCGACATTGGTGGAATTATGGTGGCAGTGGTAGAATTGTACTGGTATTGGTGGCATTGTAGGGTCGTCGGTGGCAGTGGTGCAATTATGGTGGCATTGTTGTGGTATCGGTGGCAGTGGTGGCAGCAGCGCTAGCGGCGGCCATCCCGAGAGAGCAGCTCTCGAGCGATTCTGACACGCCGAGCCGTGACGAACCTGCACGGTTAGGTTTTTGTAAAATCCGCGACAGCCGCGTGCTTGTCTCGTCTCCCCCGGCAGGAAGACGTCGAGCATCGACGTGGTGGTGGCCATCTGCGTGATCTTCGCCATGTCCTTCGTGCCGGCGAGCTTCGTGCTCTTCCTCATCCAGGAGCGCATCAGCAAGGCCAAGCACCTGCAGTTCGTGAGCGGCGTCAACCCCGCCGTCTACTGGATCGCCAACTTCGTCTGGGACATGGTGAGCTGGTGGAGGGGGGACGGGTGTCACTGATGCAAAGACGGCATTTGTGATGAACGTCGTGCTGCTTCTTCTATGCGATTCTTCAAAGCGCGATGGTTAGCGTCTGGACATCGTTGTCTTTCAGCTCGGCCTCGAAGTGTTTGATAGGATTCGCAGGTAATGCCAAGTATTACCTGACGGGGATCGCGACGTGAACGCTCCTACCTTGACCCCCCATCTCATTGCTCGTGCTCAAGCAATGTAATGGATGAGACACGGATACGGAGGCATAGCGAGGAAAACCGCAGAGAGGGGGCGAGTCAGCCATGCGGTCAGCGGTCAGCTTGCGCCAACCCGCCAGACACCGCTTTCCTATATATTACGATGTTTTCGGCCAATTCATTAATGAGTGTGCTATAGTTGTGGGAGAAACTCCGGAGAACCCGGAGGAAACCCACTCACCCAAAAACCAAAACCCCAGAACATTGCGGTCTGTTGGGTTAGGCTCCGGCTCACCGCAACCCTGTACAGGACTCAGCGGTTTCTGCCGGTGCGATGAGGTGACCGCTGCTTGTGAGCGTGCGTCCCCGTGGCGGTGTCGCCCCCTCAGTGCAACTACGCGGTGCCCACCGTCATCGTGATCGTCATCTTCCTCTGCTTCCAAAAGCAAGCGTACGTGTCCCGCGCCAACCTGCCTGCGCTCATCCTGCTGCTCTTCCTCTACGGGTGAGTGGCGGGCGGACGCCCCCCGCCCGGCCCCCCGACCCCAACGCGCCGACAAACGTAGCGTGTGGGTCGAGCGGTCGGGCGGCGGGTACGCCGATCCATCCGGTTTAACGGTGAAAAACGGACGGGGACGTTGGAAGAACAACGAACGTTCTACGCGCGTTTGGTTTGGCTCCGTCGGGTCGAGGAGGGAGTTGCGGCGAAAACACTGACGTCGACCACCCCCCGCTCGCCCCCGCAGCTGGTCCATCACGCCGCTCATGTACCCGGCGTCGTTCGTCTTCTCGGTGCCCAGCACGGCCTACGTGGTGCTCACCTGCATCAACCTCTTCATCGGCATCAACGGCAGCGTGGCCACCTTCGTCCTGCAGCTCATCCAAGACCAGCCGGTTTGTCTCCTTACCCCACTCCCCCGTCACCCCGCAACCGCTGCTCACCTCCCCGAGTCCCCCACTGGCGCCGTCCTCCCCTTGCGAGCTCCACGGGTTATTTTCCGCCGCGATAATAAACGTCTATCGACCTTCGCGGCCGGCTCGCGAGCGTTGCTCCTCACTCGTCGTCGCTTGTTGTCACTGTGGTCGTCGCTGCCGTGGTCGTCGCCGTGGTCGAGCAGGACCTGAAGACGGCGAACGACATCCTCCGCGTGGTGCTGCTCATCTTCCCGCACTTCTGCCTCGGCCGCGGCCTCATGGACCTGTCCCAGAACCAGCAGCAGGCCGACATCAGCGCCCGCTACGGTACTGCGGGCACGCGGGCACGCGGGCACGGGCGGGCACGCGGGCGACACGCGAGGGCGCGGGCACGCTGGCACGCGATGGCCCGTCGGCGCTCTGTAACGCCCGCCATTGTCGCGGAGCAACGCCACGGCGATTCGCGTGACATGCGGGCAGGGAGGTCCCCCGCCAAAAGCTGGAACGGCCGCGTGATTTCCCTGAAACAGAACCCTAACCCTGAACGTACCCGTAGTGCAAATCTTGATTTAAAATTTTCTCCAAAACCAGTTTCCCCGTGACCCTACGATCGCGAATTCCGTGCCACCAACCCTGTGACCCCATGTGACCCCTAGGCCAGAACACGTTCAAGGACCCGTTTCAGTGGGACGTCGTGGGGAGGAACATGTTCGCCATGGCAGTGGAGGGCGCCGTGTTCTTCGCGCTCACGCTTCTCATCCAGTATCGCTTCTTCGTCAAGCCCAGGTGCGCGCGACACGCGTTTGCACCGCCTCCTGGGCTGACGCCGGGCTGGCACCGCGCAGCCGCTGGGTTTCGCCGTGGAAAGAGAGGCGCGCGGGTCCTGCGTCTGTGTCTGCCTCGCGGGGGGTTTGAAAGTACCATGCGGGGGGGGGGGTACAC
>JAZEWU010000046.1:4744094-4758349 GCA_036362915.1 Geotria australis | reverse complement strand
CAGAGGAATAGCACAAGGCCAGAGCAGTAGATCTTAATGTGTGTGCTGTGGCTCCCCATTTGGAGTTGACCAGTTTTCGTAGGATGTTGTTTCGAGAGAGATATGTTTACGCGTTATTAATTTATGTTACGGTGAATGTGTCTGGGCACACTGTGGCAATGTGCTGTTGGTGTAAGTGCTGTGGGGGGGGGCACAGTGGTTCGTGCGACCTGATGTTCGATTGCCAGCCACGGCTAACATCAGTGGCGACATGTCTGAACCGGTCCTGCCTCCTCCACCCGTCCACTTCACCAACACCTCACTGACCAGCGTGGTGAAATATGGTCAAACAGCTCTCAAACCTACACGGCACGGGGAGGACCTTCAGCGGATTGACAAAGGGCTGTATACGATTAGTTTTCTCCTGTATTTACACCTCGTTAATTTAATGTATAAAACATGATTTTCTGGTGCTGTGATCATTTATTATCGGCATAAGCAGTCATTTCTGCACAAATATCGCATCAATCTTCACACATCCCTCCCTCGGCCCATCGACCCCCTCCCCATTTCTCTCCATCTGTGGACGCTCCCCACGTGTAATTTCATCCTCTCCCCATCTCCACCACACCCTGCCTGCCACTCTCCCGCTCCTCCGCACTCTCCATCCTTATCCTCCACCATCTCTCCCTCTCTTCATTTGTAATTCCATTCCACCATGCCGAGCTCTCTCCTCTTCCTGACCGCCACACTGCCCCGGGGGCCATAGTCTTCCATCCCTCTGTCTCTCTCTCTGTTTCTCTCCCTTGTGCTCACTCGCCCTTCCTCTTTTCAATTCTCCCGTCTGTCCCTCCTCATCCCTTTCTACAAAGGAGGCCAATATGCATTTATGTTTAAATCGAGCAGAAAATGATTCTCTGTTTCAAGAGCGAGATGACTGTGTGTGTGTGTGTCCGGTGCTTGCAATGGTGAAGCCCGGGTGGGTTCTGTGATGCTGCTGCTGCTGTGCGCTAGTGACATTGACAAGCGTCATTGTGGAGTCGAGTGAGGGGACGGTGAGGGGTGAGCGCTGGCAGTTGAAGGGCTGATTGACACACACACCACGCCATAGCCCGTACGCCGGCATTACAGAATACTCATTTAATGCACACACCCATATACACAAGACACAGATCCCCCATATAGCCTTTAACAGACTGTAAGGTCAAGCGCTGTTAGCGGGCACCTATGAAGGCCAGCACGGCACGCGAGGAGGTGGGTGACCAGCACCACGCCCGGCCGCCTTTGTCTCCCACGTCAACCCAAGCCAATCCAAGCCAAGAACTTCCATGTGGGTGCCGACGCTGGGGGGTCTGGGAAAATGGCGGCGCGTTCTGATGCAGCGGCTACTCTACGCCGGGGTCTGAGAGAAACGGTATTTCGATTCTCTGTATGTCCTGTACATATGGTAGAGTTGACAAATAAAGTTGAATTGAATTGAATTAAACACCGTGCCACGTACACATTTGAGGCCCATACATACACCCCCACATACCAATCCCGATATAGCCCACACAATTATCCGAGTGGGTTTTCGCCGGGCACTCTGGTTTCCTCCCACAGTCCACATACATGCCGCTGCGTAGGTTAATTGGCCTGCGGACTAAACTGCCCCCGGTGCCCTGTGATGGACTGGCGTCCCATCCAGGATATAGCCCTGCCTTGCACCCTGTGTCTGCCGAGATAGGCTTCGGCTCACCGCGACCCTGTACAGGATTGAGCGGTTTCGGATGATGATGAGTTATAATGTAGCTTAACTACTTGTACTGTATAGTTTGTTATTAACTGATAGTTGCAGTCTATTGCTATTTATTTAAGTTCTATTGTAGTTTAAAGCAATAACAGTGGTTTACAGCCCTTTGTCAATCCACTGCTGGTTTAAAGCCTTCCCCACACCTATTGACCATATTTCACAACGCTGGCTTGACTAATAATTAATCAAATACAACTAAACATTACATAGCAAATAAAGCGAACGATGAATTACACAAATGAACAACAAACCAAGCAACTAAATGTTGAGCTATAGGTTTAAAGTTAATTTTTCGACCGTTTTGTCTGATTATAAAACCCATTGCAGGAGGCCGTCATCCAGCAGTGGATTATAAAGACGTGAAAATATAGATTTGTTATTTATTACCGGTTAATTGTATATTAGTATAGCACATTGATGTTGTATGCTGCATGGCGTCGTTACAATCGTAGTTTAACACCTGGTTCTCGTTAAAATAAAATAGAGTAGTGCAGCGTTGTGTGGAGATTGTCCTAAACGTGTACAGTAATTGTTTCAATATTACTTGAAGTCTTTGTTGAACTTTTTAATAAGCCATTTATTAGTTTGTTGCTGGTGTATTGTTAATTAATTACTGTACAATGGTTTATATTTGCACTTAAGTATTAAGCGTTTACACGGCAACCCTGTACCGCATTCAGCATGCGACGTACTCACAATCTTCTTTTTTGCGATTCTTCAAAGCACGATGGGCAGCTTCTGGACATCGTTGTCTTTCAGCTTGGCTTCGAAGTGTTTGGTAGAATTCGCAGGCAACACCAAGTATTACCTGACAGGGATCGCGACGTGAACGCTTCTACCTTGACCCCCTACTCACAATGAATTAACATTAAGCGGTTACACTAATAATTAATAGCTGAAATTATAGGACCTAAAGGACAGCCACTGTGGAGATGGAGTGCTGAAATCAGCTCGGGTGCAAGGCGTTTGGTGTATCATTGCCTCGTGTGGTGGCCCTCATCCAGCAGTAGATCGACCAAGACCGATTATAATGGGGCGTTTTACATTAGAGTTGCAAGGGCACTCGCATACATGAACTAACACTGTAAGTGGGTGGTTGAAGGGGTGGCTGGAAACTACTTTTTATCGGATCTTTCTTCTCTTAATCGCGGAGGTGGCTGTGTCCTCGCGCGCCAATGTTGTGTGGGCGGGGAGGGAGGGAGTGGCGGTGAAGCGGCGAGTTGTGCTCCGCCGCGCATATATAAGCCCGCGCAGAGCGCGCGCCCGTCCCTCGCGTACGTGCGCAGCTCCTCAGTATTTAGTCAGCGCTGTTAGTTTACCTTTCGTAATTATATTTGATATTGTTTACTTAATGTGATTGTTGGACAGTAGTAGCACCGGGTTTTTGTTCGTCCGCATAATATTGTTGGGCTTTTTTTCTTTTGTTTGATACATTTTCTGGTTTTGTTTTCCCAATGAGAATAATTTTCGCGTTTTTATAGATTAATATTGTGGTATTGTAAAATTTCAATACGAGCCTCGATTTTTGTTTGTGTGTTCCAGTCAAACGTGCATTTGAGAAAAAATCTTTAACATCTCCCAACGTCACAAAATTACACGTAAGTAGGCGGTACCAACGCGATTTTACATTAATTGTATTTGTAATTGGTACAGTAAGTGTTATTGGTATTTAAGCCTTCGTAGTGTGAATAATAAAATAGCACAAATCGTGTAAGTTATTGAAATATGTGATAAATAATATAATTCAATGAGAAATTGTGATGAACAGCTTGAGGGACCAACGTTGCTTTGTTACAATTGCTATTGCCTATTGGGAGTTGATATAAAAAAATAAGTCTGCTTTTAAATGTATTAGATAAAACTTAGATGAAATGTTGAAAATGTGCCTATGATGTGTATATTTTCACATTAAGTTATATTTTACATTAGTTTTTAAAACAATTTTACTAACCCTTCGGGCCCCTTACATTGTTTAAAATAGTAACAATTAAGAATTACGCGCCAGTTTTTTATTAATCGACATTTTATCAAAAATATACGCTGTGTCCATTGTTTAAACTCCTGTTTGTGTCTCCAAACGTAATCTGATCTATTGTTACAAAATAATCGTGATATCTTGATTAAATAATTACTAAATAATTACCGAGACTACGTAAGATAATCTACAACGTTAGTACAGTTAAATGATGCGTGTAATATTAAATATATTTCTATATGTAAGTGGTCTATCCTATAAGTGTGGTTAAATGTATAAACTGTAATTCTGTTACATCTTGGGCCATTGTATTCTTGTGTGATACACAGTGTACGGTAGCTATTGTGTTATAGGTTAACGATTGTATAGAATACAATCTGGCGATCTTGTGTTGACCAGCGTAGTGAAGTATGGTCAAATACCCACTGACCGACACGGTACACATGTGCGGAAGGCCTACAGCCTAGCAAGAGCTATTGCACACAAAGCAGGGTTGTTTATAGTGTAATAATATAAATGTATAAAATAACTGCTGCTTGTTTCACCTTGGTTAATTACACACTACTGGTTGTCGGGGCCACGTTAGTCCACGTGGCAGTAGCGAGGAGGAAATTCTGGAGAATTAAAATCAGCAGTGAAGAGAGAGTGGCGTGTATCCATTACCAGTCATGCTCAATACATAATGATATATTGTGTGGCTGGTAATAACCTGCCTTGGGGGGTAAATGGCTTCTGTGTTTGCTGCCGTTGTGTACCATCGCCTCCATAATATTGGGGGTTTTCCTGCGCTCAGACGCCAACACGGGCATTCCGGTGCATTAGCTGTACGAGTCACTGCCGCGTAACGTGGCTGCCCAAGGTGTGCGACTAGAACGTCGGCCTTGTGTCAAATCCACTGCTGGATGAAGGCCTCCCGCGCGGGGGTGGTGATGCGGGGCGTGTTAGGCCATATTTCACCGCGCGTTCGTCGGGGTGGGTTAGGCGAAGAAGGGTGTGGAGACCCCCAGGATCGATGCGAATTATCGCCCGGTTGCTGATACGAGCCGTGCGGTTGATCGTGAATGGTGGCTTTGGTGAAGGACGGGCGGGACCCCGGGCACCGCTTTTTAATTATCACTCCACGGCCACTGACGTTTTCGCCGTTGCCGGGGAATCCAACTCGTGTTCGGAACGAGCGCAGTACTCGGCTAACCACCGCGCCGCCCACACGGCGAGGTGCATTAACAATTCATGTAATTTTACAATCTGGCGGCAGTGAAACGGGGTGTGCTAATGTTGCATTTTTCACGTGCGAACTGTGCAGAAGCGGGCCCGCTCCTCCTCCTACAGACGCTACACGCAGCGTCTTCGCCCCTAGTTGGTATACGCAGCACGTATGGTACACGTACGGCGTGTGTAGCGGTAACGCGCGTACACAGCATTGTGTCTCGTTCATGGTGGTATGCTTGCGTTTACAACCGAGGGTGTATTTTTTGGGACTGCTTGTGTTTGGGGGGGGATGGGTTACTGTGTAGTGTGTACGTAGTATGAAAGGGTATATTTCCTATTTAGGGTATGTATGGAGTAGTATCGTATTGTTTGACCGGAGGGGTGCGTATGTGGCGTAGTAAGTGTGTGGGCTGTATGGTTTATATATGAAAGGGCGTGTGTAGGTTGCGTGGGATCCTATATGAGCGTGATGCGTGTGTGGTGTTTTATACACGCTGGGTTTATGGTTCACATAATGACTGTGTGTGTGGGGGGGGGGCTGAGTATATTAGTACATATTGTGTGTGGGCTGGGTAGCGACGGGACGTGTGTGTAGTACGCGCGCGTATAGGGCTGTGCGTGGACTACGCCATTGTCACCGTAATGTATGCGTTGTGCATTGCGTTGTTGCCGTGACGTGGGTGGCGCGTTATCCAGTTCGCGTCATTGATGAGATTGCTTATACGTGACTTGGGAGGCAGTGGGCTAGTACTTTACCGTGGTGCATGGTACTGGGGTCGGGAGGAGGCAGGTACGTGCTTGTGGACACTATACATGGTAAATGTCAAGTTGGGGCAGCTTTTGCTTCCTTGATAATCGTTCCCGCAGCGAGACGCTGCTTTGTGGTTGACTGTGACATTGGCGGGGTGAGGTTGTGCTGCGGTGCGATAGTGTTTGGGGGTGGAAGGCTGTGTTGTGGGTGTCGTCCATGGCGTATCGTATAGTTAGGGTGTGGTGTGTGCTATGAGTTGCTGCGTTTTGCTATTGCGGTGTTTATCGGCTGAGAGGTGTTGTGATTGCTGCGTTAGGGCTGTCCTTGTGGTGGTGTCGGGGTGTGTTTGGTGCCTGTTCGGTTTTGCCAATGCTTTGTTTGGGGGTGTGTGATAGTGTTGTTGAGGGGTGTGAGTGCTGTTGTATGACGGGGCTGTTGGGTGTGGTGCTTCTCATTTGATGGTGGTGGTGCTGTGGTGGTGCTGCTGCTGGGGGGTGCTGTGGTCGGCCTGTGCGAGTCGTGCCCACGTGCCACGCCTTGCACATCTCGTATTCAGCAGGACGCGCCAAGGGGAATTGATTTAATTGAGCGCAGCTGAGCCTGGTTGTGTGGGGTGACTGGGGTTGGTGGACACGCCTTGGGATGGGGCGGGGCGTGTGGGCGCAGCTCGCCAACAACAATAGGCGCAGATTTTCCAAACGGCGCAGACGTTTAATTCGCTCGGCTCCGATATTCGGAGCAAATTAATAGGCGACAGAGGTAATGTTGCTTCTGTGCGTCTTTACTAGAGTCGATAATGAAGCGAGTTCGGTCCCCTAACCGTCCATCCTTCAAGTGAACATATACGTACGGCGTTTCTTTAATTCTCAATGCATATTGTTTGCATGTGTTGTCTTTTTGAAAGCGTGATGCATTGTGAAAGGTGTCTTATTTGGTGCTCGAAGATCGTAGCTTTTATCACGTTTACTGTATCCCGTAAAAACGGTGCCCATAGTAATATATTTACAGCCGCTTTTGTCAATTCCACTGTTGTGTGGAGGGGCCTCTATTCGTCGTAAAAGATCGTGCGGTTTTACTTGACCGTATACTATTGTTGCCCAGTGCTGGTTTGTGAAAGTGGGGAACATAGAAGCACAGTACAAATCATGATTATAGCTGCACAGCTGACTGCTGTTGATATACTGGTGTGCATGTTTGATCACCCGTTAAAGTGCTCTCCAGGATGAGCTCCTGCTTAGCTTCCGAGGTATTGATGGTGATTGATTGTGTGGCACTGCCTTACTGTATTTGATGGTTATGTTCCCCACATTCAGTTGATATAGTGGAAATTATGGTGACGTGACGGTGGTTATAGTTGGACAGATTGTGGTTGTAATGATGGGCTCGGCTATATCCGACTCAAATGAGCAGTGCTCAGCTCCTGTTTACACTCTCAAGCAACGAACGTATCCTACGAGAATTGCTTTCCAAAGCTGTTCTTTCGGGATAGCCGTGTCCCAAAAGAACAGCTACGGAGAACAATTATCATACATCGAGCCGTGAAAACCTACATCGGTACAACGGATATTACATTCCTATTGCGTGGGCGAGCCAATTGCTAAGACAACCATTGTTGACGTTCTCACAAAGTGGTGGTGTACCATTTTTTACCGACCCCGGAGGGATGATGAACTGAGTCAACCCCTAAGCGGGATTTGAACCTGTGATATTCTGGTCGCGAGGCGCTCTTGTGTACGCGGGGCTACCTGGCAGGATTGGTTGTGAAAAATGTAGCTTTAGTAGCGATGTCGACGTTGATGTACGTGGGTTGTGATTCGATTTTGAAGAGGAAAAGGGTGGTTGTAATGGTGGAAGTTCCAGTTACAGACGTGGTTGTAGAGCTGTAGTTGAGCTGGTGTTCGTACCGATGGAAGATGTAGTTGCTGTGTTGTTGTGGTTGTTATTATGTAAGAATGGTGGTTACGACAGTGTTGGTGACGAGTGTTTTCATTAGCAGGTGTCGGTAGTTTGAATTTCACGGGAGGCAAATAGGCCGCGCACGGTGCCTGAAGTTGATTGGCCGAGCGCACACCTGCAACCAGTTAACGCGATCACGTGATTAACACCCCCCCCCTCCCCACTTCAAACCCCTCAGTAACCCGGGCCGCTGTGAAACTCGCACACAAATTGACTTACAGTTCACAATTACTGTATCACCTGGCTTTTCATGCGATTCGGTGGCTTTCTGCTGGAGCAGCGGTCTTTTGAGAGAGAGATTATTTGGATCAGGATTAGAAGGCGCTGAAGAACTTATTTGAGAGACGCACGTGGGACCTGCGTCCTCTTTGCGGGTATTCGAGAAGTATGCAAACAACATTGTGCAAGTGGTTGGTTTGTATGGCTGTTTTCTAGTTTGGATGAGTAAACAAGTGTAACTTTGTAACTAAGTGCTAAACCCGCTGTAGTAAATAGGTTAGTTTTTTTATGCAAGCTGGAAGGAACCGTTGAACTATGTCGCTCTTTTTAACAGTACTATTTAAACTAAGTGTACTGGAGTAATAGCACTAATGCTGGTGAAATAATAACTTATAATCCTTTGTTATAGACCACTGGATGGATAAAGGCTTTCCCGCAAACCCATTGTCTAATCATTGGGGCTGTTGGCTCATACCTAACCTTTACAAGTGGTGATCGTGCAGTGCGCAAACCACTGTGCCGCCACGCCACCACCTGGTACCCCCTCGACCGATACAGGATGGTCCAGACTTATTTTTTTGTATTCCAATGGGTGTGTAATGTACGCAATATAGAAATGACATGTATAAACATTATACATCTGACGTAAATAACTAAGAGTTACATAAAATTAATGGAAAAGGAAACATGTTAGGGGTCAATTAGATATGGGTTACAGGACAAGCCTATCCCCACCTTTTTTTTAGCCACTGCTGGATGAGAACATCGGCCACTCTTGCGTCTTTGCGGGGTTATTTATGACTACTTCCCCACAGTGCTGGGACAGTATTGATCTGAAATTCTGTAATATTTTTGGAAAAATAAAACATTTTGAGAGAAAAATCACTGCGTTAACCACACAGCAGGCATAACAGCCCTTTGCAAATTGTCCACAGTATAATTTGTGTGTTTTTTTATTAAAGCCACTTTACACACACGCTTGGAAGGTTATTTCGCCGGCTTTTTTCTCTCGCGTTGTAGCGGCTGTTGGATTTTGGTGTTTGTATTTTTTTTTCATCCTGAAAACTAATAGGATTTTGATGTCCGCCCACTGTTGCTGCACCTTTTCAATATAAGGCCATGGCACTCGTGAGTGTTGGAAGCAGTGCTGGTTGTCATGGATGGCGTGGGGGGGGGGGGGCGTGCTGCAGTTAGGTTTAATATCGTTGGTGCCGCGGGCGACTTGCAGCAGGGACATGGCCACTAAATGACTTGGAGCAATTGGTAAACACGAAGAGCAATTCTTAACACAACATTTGATGAAAAAAATATATATACTAAACAAACAGGATATAATGTTTGTTGTGCTGCGTATGGATTGTTTATGTTGTACAATTTCCAAAGGAAAATGGCCAGATTCAAATAGAGTTGTTGCGCGAGAGTGCCTTATGTTCTGTAACCATTCTCCGAGAGGTTTGTAGGTGTGCTGCCTTTATTGTCAGTCCACTGTTGCGGAGCAGTCGCCACACGTCACACTTGAAGGTACGGTGAAGCACGGTCAAATAATTGCCACGACCGAGAAAGTTAATTTAGGTTGCATTAATTCGAGTGGAATTGTAAAGTGGCATGTTATTGGCGTTCATTTGTAAGTGGGAGAGGTGGTTTAGAGAATTAACCCAAAAATGGTGGGTAGTGGAATGATTTAGTTCGTACATTTGTTTCTGCTTTCAACGAATAGAGAAGCAAGGTGACCTAGAAACTTGTGATGTATTAAAAACCAGTGACACTGACATTCAAATTATAAAACTTTTAACAAAAAGCTTGCTGCATGTAATTGTATATCTGTGAAATGAGATACGC
The DNA here is from genome assembly GCA_036362915.1 of Geotria australis. Lineage (NCBI taxonomy): Eukaryota > Metazoa > Chordata > Hyperoartia > Petromyzontiformes > Geotriidae > Geotria > Geotria australis. The sequence goes on along the minus strand of JAZEWU010000046.1, from coordinate 4,748,629 downwards.
GTGGAGTTTATCGTTCAGTGTAAAAGTTAATCGCCTTTTTTTTTTTACCCAAAACTTTTACAAATCTTTGACCCAGTCAAAAATTCTCCCTGGTGTTGGTGGCCAGCCACACTTGTCAATATTGCAGCACAGCGGCCGATGTCTGATGAGGCGGTTGTTGAATCTTACTAGGAATGGTTGCATTGTGGTTAGCACATAGCACAGTGAGCTTGGTGACCTTGTTTCAATCCCTGGTCGTGGTTAAGGGCAATGTTGAATTGTTGAACTGATTTGGGACTCCCCTCCCTCACCAGCCTGTGTACTCACTAGCTTGCTAAAGTACGCTCAGACAACCTCCCTGACCGACAGACAATATTGGGAGAACTTCGCTTTGTAGTCCTCTTCTTTGTGATTCTTCGAAGCACGATGGTCAGCTTCTGGACACCGTTGTCTTTCAGCTCGGCTTCAAAGTGTTTGGTAGAATTGGCAGGCAACACCAAGTATTACCTGACAGGGATCGCTTTGTAGTGAGATTGATGGAAAGACTGTTCAACTTAAAACAAAATTCCCAACTTCTGCCACAAAGGAAATGATATCGTGGCATTTAGGACATAATCTTGAAAATGTTCTTCTTTGCGATTCTTCGAAGCGTTAACGCATAAACATAGATGTTTGAGTATATGATTTTGAGCGTCTACGTTGGAGGCCAGGCTGCCTGGTTGGTATGAAATTGATTGTCTTCAGGCCATGGGAAGTAAATGAGATTGCTTCACCACACCACGTCAGTCATGAGAGCTGTGACCATACATAACCCCACTGGTCAGTGTACGTGCTCAGGAATTGAACTCTGCGTCCGCAGTGCAGTGCGCTAACCACTCACTGCATCACCGCTCATCCCAAATAAGATTACAATGGAAAACACCCGTTAGCAGCTGGATAAAGACTCCTCCACACCGTGAAGGTAATGGGGCGGGGGGGGTGCAATTGTTGGACCCGACTTCATCACGATGTTCAACGCAGGCTGTTAAGGGAGTGGAGCGGGAGTGCGTATGGAAATAGCAGGACCAGCTCACATATCATCACTGATGTCAGTCATGCGCACTCATCATCATTTGTGTTTGGACGCGATCGTACGACATTGGAGGTCCCTGTGTATTTTTATATTTTATTCCGATACGCGGCATCGCGCGTGGACCGCGTACGAAGCCCTCCAGCTACACGGCAGCTCGTGGAGGAGGGTGCAGCCATTAATAATTGTGACCGGAGAGTGATGCATCACAACCATTTTAATGCATGGTAATGTTGTAATGCGAGCTGGGGTTTACGGCGTGTGCTGTGGGGAGTGCTTGGGCTCGATTATTGTGTGAGCAATTAACGATGTTCGTTAATGGGGGCAAGATGGGTGACCCCTTACCTGAGGTATTAATTATTGAGTAGGTGCGAATCTGTACGTGTCTGTCAGCGTGCTAGTGTTGGAGTACATATTTGCGTCTTCATTTGCAATCACTTGTGCAAATTCAGCACATTTTACTCCACTGTTAGAATATTTCTTGAGATTTGAGTTCATGACTTCATTTGGGAATTCTCATTGTTACTGTCGCGTTAATATTGTGTTCTCAGTTATACAACCTCGTTGCCATTATTGAGCATATAATTTGCATACATCATGAATAGTCGTTACAAGCACATTTTGACGCATGCAATTCATCGTGAGCATTCTATTGTATTTTAATTCGAATCAATACTTGGAGGGCCTTCTTTAAGTGACCTTTAAGTGTATTTGTGTGCTCGTCCTGAGCACATGTCTGACAAATAGCTTGCGTCTATTCCCAGAAGTGGCTGATTTATTATATTAGTCCAGGAGAAAGTTAGTGAGGGGAGGGAGAAGATAGGTGATAAGGTTCATACTTTGTTTTGCTGGCTCGAGAATGACGAGTACAACTATTCAATCTTGCAAATGGCAATGTGTTCAAGAGCTAAATGCTAATGTCCCGATCTGCTAGCCAACAAATGGCTTCAAAAGAGTTCGTTTTTTTGTTGTTCCTACATTGAAGGAGCGAAGACTAAAGTGGCTTACAATATGGTGCATAGTTTACGTTGCATGGCCAAAGTGCCCTACGGCTTTCGTTTAATTTTCCATTTATAAAGGAGGGTGTGTGCATCGACCTTCGGTTGTCCTGATGCAGTTGATGGGATGCACTCAGTGTCTTCAAGGAGGGTACAATTAAACTTGCAGCTATCCCAGTTGTGCGTTGAACTGTTTGTTATAAACTCGGGGTGGTATTTTTAGCCGTGCTGTACAGTGAAATATGTTCCATTTTTGGATGCTTATGCAGCAGTAGGCGCGATCCCTTTACAAGTCATCAATTATTTACAGTCTAAAAAGCCCTGATACTGCCTCGATTTGCAGAGCCACCAGAAACGAGCTTAATTGTCAGACCACGCCTTGCAGAGTCTCAGGACCCATGTGGTGGTGGGTAAATTATGTAGCCTATGTCCATTATATTTTTCTTGGGTAAAAAAAAATAACCATTTAGGATAGAGATGGAAGGTTGTTCCATCAATCAAGAGTCGTGAGCAGGCACTGCTTGAGGTCCTTCCTGGGTGCGAATCTCGGTAGGCCACTGTGATTAAACCAGATTATCTAGCGTTGTGATGGCCTTACCCACATCACATTATGTTCGTCTTTTTATTCACTTAATTTGTCTACTTTCCAGCTCTGATGATTAGAGATTGGTTTGACCGTCATTCGACAAACGTTATTCTTATATAGAGTGGGTTTGAAACTGCCTTTCACTACGCTAGAGACCAGAGGTCACATGAAGGGGTCTCAGAGGTGGCTCTGTTATCTGCTATCCTTGGTTGTTCTATAACACAAATAGATTGTTTATCTCGTGACGCAATGCCCGTAATACATCCAGAATAAATTTTGTGGGAAAATGACAGATTTCACAAAAAAATGCCAAGAAAATAAAGAGCCTAGCTCAGAGTTGTATAACTTGATAATTTTCATGAAAATTTGGACATATTGGCGCTTTCCTTTTTTACGTTAAAACATGGGTGTGCACGTTACTTCGTGTTCTACGGTTGTTGCGGTCTGTCCCTGGGTGCTGTCCAGGGAACTGAAACGCCCATTGCTTCGTTTAGTCCTGGGTGCTGTCCATGGTGCTGAAAGACCGTTCTCTTTGCCAGAATCGTTTCGTGCTATTGCGTGCAGTGTTTTTGTGGGGTGATTTTGTTGCAGAGGCAACCGGACTTAAGGATGGGGAAAAAGCAATTCACCTCTCTTACAGGGCTCGCTGTTAAGCGCTTAGGGGCTTCTCAAATAAAGCCTACGCTATTAGAAACACAGTTTTTTGATAAATATCATTGGTCCAGTGCTCATGTCTCTGCTGCATTCTTCAAGTCACTGTTGAGTGAATGGGAGAACACCACTGCTCAACTCTGTAATAGCCATGCTTGAACATCAGCACTTAAGCCACTGCGGTGGTAATGGAGTTGATTTGAGAACCTGGTGGGGAATGTCCACACCACTTTCTGTCTTGTGCAGGAGAAGGTCCTGGCCGCTTAATAATAATATGTTTACATTTATAACGCACACATATTCATTCACTGTCGAAGGTACTCATTTGACGAGAGAACGACTCAGAGGCGCGAGGAAAGCGCAGAGGCGGAGGAGGCAGCCAGGCGGTTTTGCTGGCGCCATATTGCCACACACTGTTTCCTCTATATTATGATATCGGCCAAAAAAATAATGAGTTTTTTTTTTTATTTGTGGGAAGAAACCGGTGAACCCGGAGGAAACCCACGCAGAACAGTGGGAGAACACACAAACTCCATACAGAAATGCGCCCGAGCCGAGATTCTAACCCGGGGCCTTCTTGCTGTGAGGCGCAGGTGTTACCACTTACAATTCACGGGCACTTCTAATTACACCCTTTCCACAATGTTGCAGCTTAGGGCCTGTTGGTTAACAATCGCTCAGGTGTATGTTCAAAACCCTTCAGCTGTGACAGCTCCGAGACTTGCCGTGTTTATGTGATCACTCGCATGTAGGGGAGTTGCAGCGTTAGTAGTTTGTGCACTTCACCACACATCTTAAGCGCCTCGAGTTTCGTTTCCTGGCCATGGCGTGTATATTTCCAAACAAACCAGCCCAGCGTACCCACCGCGTGCTGAGGACTCGGCTTTATTAAACCAGTACCGGGTGCAGTTTGTTAACATCAGCACTCGGCTTTAAGACTGCGGGGCGTGGTACCGGCCACACCATCATCGCCTCGGCCTCGACCGCTGGCGCAGGCCTTCGCATCGATTTCCCAGCTAACCGCACTTGTCCCACCAGCCGGTGCGGGCTATACGGAGGATCTGACGTGTGCACGGCGCCTGCTGAGGGGCAGTTCTTGCGGTCCGTTGAACGGAAGGGCGCTTGATGGATTTTCGGGAGTACAGGCGCCCGGCCTCGTGGGCTCCTGCGCACTCGTAAAAAGTGTTGAGCGTGCGCGCGTTGCTGAGCTGATGTATTGCCTGGGTGTGGCGGGCACACTGCAGCACCATGT
>JAZEWU010000046.1:4727338-4739572 GCA_036362915.1 Geotria australis | reverse complement strand
GAGCGGTTGTGTGCGGTGTTGCAACGGGTTTCCGATAGACGAGTAATGGCTTCTCGTCTTAAGCCAAAAGTCCCATTAATGTGTCGGGTCGGCTGCTGCTCGGATTTTTTCGTTACATTTTATTTTTTTTACTCGCGCTCGTTTCTTCCTCCCCGTTTGCGTGTTGAGTGCTCGATCGGCCCGGACTGTTCTGTCTCATCCGGCCTGCGTACGACCGCCGTACTGCGGATCAAAGCACTCGCGATTCTTATTTCCTGGCGCTCTCAACTCTGCCTCTCGGAAGCCCTCCCGTCGTCGCTGTTCTCAGATTGACCCTTTCTCGGATCAAGAAATATAACCTTTTTGATAGTGCTGTTTTCCGCTGGCTGCATGGTGTTTTGGGCCTGTCTGGCCGCAACCTTGATGCGTTTTTTGCACAAACCAATATTATACACAAATATTAAACCGGTGAGTATTCAGTCTCTTCAATTTCGATACGACGTGGTTTTGTTCTGTTCATCTTTTCTAGTCGCATCCACTGTCTTCATATCTTGTTCCACCGCGTTGTTCCATCTCACCCCTCTGCTCCGGCCCTGGCATCTCCATAGCCTTTCTCATTGTGTCTTTGTCTCGTCTGTAGACACATCCAAACTGTCCCAAATCTTACCTGTTCAGGCTCTAACCTCTGGCATTCCACCTTCTTTCCTGTAGAGATAGTCCCAACATCCATCTTAGCATTCGCATCCTCGAGCACTTGTTTATTTTCGCTTCAGGCCCCTGCCTCTGCAGCACATAACAGCACCGGTTGTATCTGTGTTCCTTTTCAGTTTGACCTTTATCTTTCTATCGCACGCCTTACCTTCGACTTGCACCCTCCTTCCTAACTTGCTATCCCGTGCTCTCATCCTTAATCGACTCCTTATTTTTATACACATTCCTAAATCATTGAATATTTCTCTTGTATTTTGTTTGTAAGAATTAATTTGGAATTTGCATCGAGCAAACTTATGGACACCTCATTCATGCTGAGGGTCAAGACAAACTAGACGGACAAAACGAGCACCGATTGAGAGATGCACAATGTGAGATGGTTGACAAGACGGTTAATGTGCGCTGGGTAAAACGGGCACAAAGCGGCGGATTCTTGTGTCAAAATGTAACCATGAATCTTGAATCGTTCAGTAGCTGAGGGTGAATTGTTACGTGCATACTCTCCTACTGGGAAGTTGGGGACATTAATCAACCTGTACTGAATAAAACATATTTCGTCTCATTTGCTGAATACTAAATGCATTTGATAAAAAAAAAAACTAGAAGATTTAATTATTTGTTATGCCTCGAATGGGTTATATTTTTTTTCCCCCAAGAAGAAATTATTTCTCCGGTCAATTTTACAAACCTTGTTTTATACTCAACAGCTCTTTTCTCGAGAAAAAAAAACTCGTATTAAAAACGTTTTGCTAGAAGTCCGTGCACGTAGCCTCAAACGGTGGTGCCTCGACTGTTACTGCCTGCGTGTGTGCGTGTAAGGAAAGTGGGAGGGTAGCAATTAGTTAATGCATTTCAATCCCAACGGCGTCGGTTCCTGATCATGAGAGGAATTGGTTCATGAACCTGACCTGGAAAGGTGGCCGGTCTGTCATTCATATTGGGTGATCCCGTTAAAGATGGTTTGCTGAAATTTTCTCCAGAAATTTAGAGGGATTTTTGATAAAGCCTGTATGCATCTCCCACCAATCTGAGTGCACTTAATAAATATTTTTACACTCATCTAAAAATAAAGAGCCGTCACTTTCAAAATATTTACTCACCTGGTTATCTGCAAATGGATAGATAACCTTGGTCTCCCTGTATATGAACTTGGCATGCTCAAGACTTGGGTTTGCTCGTCCCAAAATGTGTACATCGTGTACTCGGCATCAGCAACGGCGATGCAAAGGCATCTTCTGACAACCACACCACCCGTATGTGCCAACGACCACTCCAGTAAAGGTGAAGTTGCTAACATGTGCGGCGTGGTGTTGCGCTTGTTTGTTTGTGTGTGCGTCCGACCAGCAGGCCAGAGCCTGGGATATGGCTTCGTTAACTATGTGGACCCCAAGGATGCTGAGAAGGCAATCAACACCCTCAACGGCCTGCGCCTGCAGACCAAAACCATAAAGGTGAGGCTGTCGGAATTGCCCTTCGTGTGCCAAACGGCAATTGCTGAGCATTGTCAAGTAAAACAAATGTTAACGGTGGCTGTGCTAGCGAAGACATCTCAGCGGTTCCCATTGAGATCCTCCTGGGTTTGAATCTATGCAGGTGTCTGTTCCTGAACACCGTTGTTGAATGTTCTGAAGTATAGTCAACTGATTGGTCTCGGTCTGTTCACCAATGGCTGCTCAAGAGAGCATTGCATTAACTTTTGGTTCTTAGGTTGAGTTTAATTTTAACTTGGGAGTTATCATCACTTATGATAACCGTGGCAGAGAAGCAAAGGAAGATATTTACCCCCACTCTACTTTGTATACTAGCGGTCACTTGAAGGGATTTTGGAAGTAGCCGACATATCTGCTTCCATGAACCGTTATCTATAACACAAATGAATGCACTGCCCTGCCTGAAATCATGACAAGACACCAAAGGCAGAATTGGGAGATTTCACTTTGTTTGGAGATTACTAGATTGTGTCGTTGCGTATGAAAAACTAAGGGTAGTCGAAGAATTTTGTGCGTATAATAATGCTGTGATAGTGCCAAAATATCACACTTAGAAAACACTTGCATGCAAAAAACAGTCTTCAGCGTTGAGTGATGGAGCTCTCTGGCGAAACATAGCCACAGTAATCTGGATGGAAACCGTGTCTTGCTGAATTCGGCACCGCACACTTGTACACATTTGCACATGGTACAACCCACACTTGCTTTTTGCAGTCATGTACATGGTAACGTATACATGACTGAGAATTGCTCTTAAGAGCTGCTATTTCGGGATGGCCATGTCGAGGTATTTGTTCTCGCCAGAGTTGTACCAAGGAGGAACGCTCACCGCGGCTATCCTGAAAGAGCAGCTCTTGGGAGCAAATGTCAGAACACAACGTTACATTTTAAAACTTCTTAAGTGTCTTGTTCAAACACAGGTTTCTGTAATTGGTGTCAGTAAGCTGTGTAACTTACGTACGGATTTTGTAAATTAAAAAAACTCTTAAATATGTGATACCAGCATGACAACTTGAGATATTCACAATGGTGTATCTTCTTAGAAATATACGGTCGCCACATAAAAATCAGTGCCACCATGTTGCCAGGATTTCCACCATTTTTGGTGGTGACAATTTGTGATTTTTCGGTGTCTTTACACTTTTTTTTTTCCTGAGTGACCCAAGATTGTACAGATAATACGTGCCAATTTTGGTGCTAGTATCATCGTTTGAACGATTGTTCATGTTTTCTGCTCCCATATCCCTGTTTACGACTGCCGAGTGCAGTGTTTGGATGGATGGACATATTTCCCCAGGCATAATAATAATAATAATAAATAACATGTTGGCTCCCTTAATTTAGCTCTTTGATCATCAACAGTTACAACGGAAAAATTAATTTAGTAACGTTTTCATGTGCACGGAATGTTGGTGCTTAGTCTAGAGTCCTTTGTAGTTAAGAGCAGCGCGTGCCTTGAATCCTGAGTTGGGGTTTGTGTGTGTGGGCATGTGTTTAGTGTGCTGTAGTGGAGGGCTTTATGTACTGGCTATAAAACCAGAATCCTGTGACATCTATTTCAATGTTCAGATAACGTTTTGACAAGCGGTGTCAACCTGTTCTGGTCCTCGCTTATGTCTACTCGGCCTTCAATGAGTACCTGCTGTGTGTGTGTGTGTGTGCAAACACCAGCACTGTGCGTACAGAGGCATCCTGCCGTGGTGCTGGTCACCAACCACTCTGGTGGCCTTAATTATACGCTCGCCAAACAGCACTTGGTACGACAGTCATGCGCGAGCCGGTTCTTTGTGTGTGTGTGGCACGTGTGAACGTCGGTAGGTGGCGCCTGTGTGGTGCTTAAATAATGTTTAGGTGGCCTTGGCTGTGAAAATTAATGCGGCAGCCAATTCGCAGCCTTAACTAATCTCGGCATTGTGGGTACGACAAGCCCGTTAGCACGCATATTATCGCCCCAAAACAATGCTGAGTGGCAGCGACAATATTTTGCGATGCGGCGCCTGACTTAATGACGTATGCTCATCGCTTCCGACCACTGCAATATGTGTAATATTTAGCATTTTTAGTCTATGAAATCCACTTTCGGCGCTATAGCAGGAGGGAGGAGAGTGCAGTTTAAATGCAATTATTGTTTTTGTGTGTGCTTCCAACGTCTATGCCCCCCGCTCGTTTGCCAATCTTCACCCACCAGCCTTCTAAAGTATGGATAATGAACCCGCACAGTCTGTTTGGCTTGGGGTGGCCCTCATCCAGCAGTGGATTTGCTATAAAGGGTTGTGTTTGTGCAGACGTGTACACACCCAATACACGTATCGAATTATGATTGCAATAAGCAAATATTTTTGATGAATACAAATTATAAGTTTTACATTATTAGAAGCATAGCCATGCAAATGGGACAGGACACGTGCGTACAAGGGCAAATGAAATGGTAGAAGCAAGACAGAATTAGTCTTTAACTAAATCGCCACTCCAAATTGTGAAATGTTGTCTCATCGTGTGGAATGAATCGTTATGTATTGGTGCCTCACCGTATGTGCAGTGATGTGTATCTGTATAGTGGGGTAATGAATGACAGCCTAGAATGAGATTGTTGGCCATATAATAATAATAATAATTCAATTTATATAGCGCCTTTCACCCGAGGGTCACAAAGCGCTGCTTTTCTGATTTTCTTCAAGGCCCTGTCTTTGCAGACTACACTGTGCTCTTAAGCTGTATAAATCGTGCGTGCCCTTGTATATATATTTTTATCTAATGTCATCAGAGAAAGTTGGCGAGTCTATATTTTAGTAATACGTGCACTCCATCAAAGATAACGGGTACATTTTTGCCAGCGGTTAGAGAGAAGATGGGAAAAATGGAGTTTAAATTGCATTGAGAGTGGAAAGTGAGGCTTGGTCACAAGTGCTGGGTACACAGAGTTCTGCAATATGGAGGTTAAGTCCACTGGGCTGAACGGCCCACCCCGTGACATTTTAACTTAAAACAAACTCATTGCATAACAGACACAAGGGGTCCCAGACGCTGCCACCACCGCTGCTTTGGTGTGAGGGTTTGTTTGCTGTTGGTCGTGGGCTCAGAGAAAAGCTGAGCGGAGGAGAGAGCAGGAGTGTTGAGTTAGGTATGCACATATATACCAATCTAGATAACCACTATTCAGAGGAGTCTTAACACGTATAAATAAACGTCAAGGGCGTTCTTGTTCCCAGACACCCACCCTGCTTATACTGCTGCACAGCGAGACATTTAAAAAATATATTTTATTTTCATTCTTTCCAAAATAGCACGTGTAGAATTTGGCTTCGTATTTGTAAGCTCCATCTGAAGATTTGTAGCCGTCAGTTTAGGGGTTATGTTTTCTTGAAAATGTGGAATGTCCCTTCATGGACAGATAATACATGTTATTACTGCATATCAGCAATGAGTATTCTAAATGATTGCTTAACAATTGCTGGTGTTTTCAAGCCAGTGTCCGGTGTGGTGTTAATGCCCACGCCTTGAGTCATCTAGTTTTTGGCTCCCGGGCAGCATGAAGAATCAAGTTGCTGCTCTAAGGCTTTCGTAAGCAATGGCATTAAAATGAAGGGCGTTTTGTGCGGTTGGGGCTCTTCCATCACTGTGCCGCTCTGCTGCTTGTGATAACTCAGGGCTTTGTCCAATGACAATGACTTGGGTTATACAACTGGTCGTAAAAATAAAAATGCAATTGGTGCATGATTGGTAAATGTCATCATTGAGGGAAAAAAAAGTCATTTTGTAATCGTAGTATTAACTCAGTTCCAATTGTCATATTGCAGAATGACTTGTTAAATAATCTAGACTGGCTTAAACCTAAAGTGACATCACAAAGCTTTTGTTAAATGCCTCTCACTTTTCAAAGACGTTTTGCAACCCGAAATTAGGTTCACCAATTAAAACTGGTGAGTTTAACAGCACACAAAGCTGTGCATCCCTTGTCCCGAAACTCATCGTAGACCTCCGGCTCAAAATAATTTAATCTGGCCATTTAGTTGTTAGGACCAAGCCATTGCCAACTTGTTGGTCGTGATCCATCAGTGGGCTGCGAGAGCTGCCTCGTGGTCTGTGGAGACCAGACCGAGGTTGGGCCAAGTTGGGCCTTGAAGTGCAAAAGGTTACAAACCCCTGGTTTAGACAGTCAACTCAAAAGGGTTGGGAATGGCCATCCCACATTCAATTATTTTGAGGTGGTGGTCTGGATAAGGCTGAGTTTTGTTGAATCTTATTTGTTACCAGCCTGGAATTAATTTTTAGTTGTGATGAGTTTTCTTACTACTTACATATTTCAACTAAATTAAAACAGTGACGTTTTACGCAGGATACACCCTTGAAATAGTTTAAGAATCCTTTTACGATTTAGATACCGTACATTTACGTTTTATAAACTGAGGATGCGTAACGCTGTAGATTCCACGATGCAGCCATGGGCAAAAGTTACGACCTCAAAGTATGACGTTCGAATTGTGGAGGCGGTTAAATTTTTAAGTCGCAGCTCGTTGATCTTTTCTGAGTGCAAAGGAGCAAGATAAAACCGTAGGGGTATAATTATATATTGATCCTTTTAATCTCTCGATGCATGCATCGGATCACGCGTGTAAGCATCGAGGTTGTTTTTCTCTCTCGGCATACCTTATGAACCCGAGGTTAATTATAATTACAGTAGTAGTGTTAACTGTAAATCGCGGTGGCATTGTGATTTCAGTTCATTAATAATTAAAACAATTGTAATTGACCCCCAGGTCTTGATATATGTTGGGCTTTGCATGACCGACCCACACCTCTAGTCACCAGTGGTCAGGTTTTCGGGTTCAGAGCACAGTGGGTTAATCACTACCCCTGCCTCCACTCCATATTTACAGCACGTGAAATGTATTGAAATTATTTGGTGTCATTTTAGACTGATGACTCGTTTCTCATTTTGTTTACTTGTTGCTGGCTTGGTCAGTTTACTTTCTATGCGTTTGCTATCCATCAGTCATTCTTTTATCTTTCAATAACACCGGTCTTGGTGATCGTGTGTGCTATGGTTCTGTATTCCTCTTCTTGTTTGCTTTGTTGGGGGTGAAATACGCTTGTTACACGCACGGCGCAGACTGGGCCGGAAATAACGACCGTCAGCGACCCTGTACAGAAATAAGCGGTTTCTGACAATGGATGGATGGATGGCTTGTCTGTTAATGTGTGTGTGGGGAGCTGTCGCATAGGTGTTACGTTCTGCACTACGGACAGAGTTCGATTCCCGCTCGAGGCCAACACGGCGGTGCATTTCTGAACCGGTCCTGATTCTTCCGTCGGTTGACGTGGTCTCAAACGATTACCTGGTGCGGTGTGTAAACATCGCCACCGGGGAGACAAAGGCCACCCACCTCCCGTTGGCCATGCCGGCCTTTATATAGGTACTCGATAAAGGGCACTTGACTCTACAGTCTATTCAGGCTCAGAAGCACCGTGGATTCAGTGGAAGACGCTCAACCGCCTGAGAACTAGATGCTTTGGTCAGATGGGGCTACAAGACCGGCCGTCCACCTGTGAATGTGGAGAAGCAGACCATACTATGGAACACTGCTTTGTCTGCGCTCTACTACCCAACCTCTGCAGCTCAAAAGACCTTGCAGAGTTCAATAAAAATGCAAAGAACTGTGTAAAGAAAAGGGAAACTGTAATTTAACCATGGCGCTTCGAAGAATCGCAAAGAAGAAGAAGGGGACCTTTGTGTTTGTGTGTGCGCGTGCGCTCAGGTGTCGTACGCCCGGCCCAGCTCGGCGTCGATCCGCGACGCCAACCTGTACGTGTCGGGGCTGCCCAAGGGCATGGGGCAGAAGGAGCTGGAGGGACTCTTCTCGCAGCACGGCCGCATCATCACCTCCCGCATCCTGCTCGACCAGCTCACGGGTACCGCGAGCACGGGGGGGGTTGTTGCACATTCGGATCCAGCACTGGGGACGTTACCGTTGAGTACGAATGGGCTCCAGCGTTGGATGGTTTACGGAGATGCGCTTAGGAGTCCAGAACTCAGGATTTCGGTACCAGCTACGAGACGGAGTTTATATTTCCATTGGGGTAATGTCCCGTGTTAAATGACCGTTGCCTGGAAAGGGATGCTAAGATTTGCCACCTAGTGTTAATGGGAATGTGTGCTTGAATTCCATTGACTTTTTAGCGTACACACGAGTGTAGCCGTCCTATGAAACATGGAATATTTGACAAACTTGGAATTCGCCACAGGATCCCCGTTTGTTTTCTGTGGGGATTCCTACGAAAATCCGTTGCGGGTTATTACGCAAATTGTATTATTGCACGTTTAAAAATAATCAACCACGAGTTACAATTTCTAACATTTTTATGCAGGGTTTTGGTAGTCGGTGTCAAAAATGTAAGAGTGACGATTGGAGCTGTACGCCGCGTGAACCCGTCGCTGTGGGCCTGTACCTGTGGCCAGGCCTCTCTCGTGGCGTGGGCTTCATCCGCTTCGACAAGCGCGTCGAGGCCGAGGAGGCCATCAAGGGCCTCAACGGGCAGAAGCCGCCCGGCGCCGCCGAGCCCATGACGGTGAAGTTTGCCAACAACCCGAGCCAGAAGACCAGCCAAGCCCTGCTGTCGCAGCTCTACCACTCGCCCACGCGACGCTTCACCGCCCCGCTGCAGGCCCAGAGGTTCAGGTGCGTCTGCTTGTTCGTGCGTGCGTTTGTGCCGGCGCTTAAACCTGCAGAGCCTCGAGTATAGCCGGATGAGTGGCGCTCGTAGCCGCTACATCGATGATTTTGTAAATTTACACTGTTTTTGAGTGCACGGTTTTCACGAGGGTGTTGATTCGGGCCTGTGTGCTGTTGCCATGTGGCAGAATGGTGGTTATGTCGTGTCATTTTTGCGAGTAAGTTACATTTTGACCGTGACGCCCAGAACACTTGACCTACTCTTTCGAGGGAGGTCACTCAATCTTTTTAAAGTCTGCTGTGGAGCAGACTTACGGTTACGGTTAATACATCCAGATAATTGACCAGGGACGGCCACTGGGTTTAAACCGCGAACATTTATAACATGTGGCGATACGTGCAACCACTTCGGCAGGTTTAGAGCACGTGACTTGAAAACGTTTTTGCAAGGTCAGATCCACTTTGGGAGAGAGGCCATCTCTGAAGGGTCGCTAAAATGAGTACCTCAATGTGGGAAGTCAACAGTGATTATGTTGCGAACAAGCCTCTTCTGACATAGGAATGTGTAATTTCCACCATTGCCCTCGGGCCCTCAAGAGTTTTGAGATGGGCAACACTTGAATCTGTTGTTCTGTGAGCAATGCACAAATGAAACTGATTTCTACTAAGGCGGTTTTTGAAACCGTGATAAACATCTGCACGACACAGTTTGGGGCTTGGTTGACGTGTTGGCAAAATGGATTTTGTTCTCAGTTTGTGCGAAATTGTGCTGATGCCTCATTAGATAGATCGATGTTTATTATTACGGCATTGAACAACACCTGCCGCCTGATCACTGGCTGCTTGAAACCCACACACACAAACAACCTGTACCTCCTCGCTGGCATTGCCCCTGCTGATATCCGACGGGAAGTGGCCAGTCGAGTCGAGATGACAAAGGCTACTAGCGATGAACGCCACCTCCTTCATGGACGTCAACCCCCGGCCCAACGACTGAAGTCAAGAAGAAGCTTCCTCAGCCATGTGCAGCCCCTAACAACATCTCGAGGGGAAACCAGACTCCAGCTCTGGACGGAAAAGCTTGAGAGTGACCCTCCTGCAACTGGCATGGGAATCCCACCTGCTGAAGACTTCCCTCCTGGCTCAGATGCACCATGGATTCAGTGGAAGACACTCAACCGCCTGAGAACTAGAACGGGACGATCAAAAGATGCTTTGGTCAGATGGGGCTACAAGACCGGCCCAACCACCTGTGAATGTGGAGAAGCAGACCATACTATGGAACACTGCCTTGTCTGTGCTCTACTACCCAACCTCTGCAGCTCAAAAGACCTTGCGGAGTTCAATGAAAATGCAAGGGGCTGTGTAAGAAAATGGGAAACTGTAATTTGACATCGCGCTTCGAAGAATCGCAAAGAAGAAGACAGCAGAACATATCCAGAGTGAGCTTGCAAGCTCTGGATGCAGGATTATTATGAAGCAACAAACTTTCGAACCTACCAGCGCAAACAGTATGTAAAATCACAAGGTAATACAACGATGTTACAGCATTAGATTGTGCAAGGCTGAAACGCTAACCGAAAACGAATCCGCCGCTTTACCAACAGTGTGGCGAATTGCCAAAGCGATGCGTTGGCCGTTTTGTCAACAGGCCCAGTCCCTTATCAGTTAGCGTGCTCTCGTGTATTCAGAGCTGTTTGATGTGGTTTGTGGTGTTGATATTTGGTGTGTGTATAATGAGCGTTGCCTGTCTTGTGTAGAGGATTTAACATTGCATCTATTTAAACATATTGTTAAATTCGAAATGACGTGAATTTTAAATCACGTTGTTAAAATGCACACTGAAAAAGGGTTATTTAGTAATGATATAGTTTATAACCACGCCTGTCAGGTACGAGATACGAACGCGCAGAGCCTCCGTATCCTTGTCAATTTAATGGTGACACTTCAGTGAATTACATTACCTTTTCCTGCAGACTGATGCCTGATTATAATGGATTTTTTTACGGTTGTGATTTCTCTGGTTAATAACAGATATGCATCTTCCTTGTGCAGGCTGGACAACTTGCTAAACATGGCATATGGAGTGAAGAGGTGAGCTTGGCTTCAGCTGTTTACCTTATGTCTGATTCCAAGTAAAATTAACGCGTTAACGCTCGTCGGCGTTGCTTTCAATCAAGAGCTGCTGTTTCGGGATAGCCGTGTCGAGCTTTCCTGCTCCCTCCTTGGCGATGTTTTGCCTTCCACGTTGGCGGAATCTTGCTAATAATTTTGGATATTAATAATAGCATTTTATAGAGCGTCTTTCACCCGAGGGTCACAAAGCGCTGGATACCTCCAACGTTGGAGATGAAACAGGAGGAACGCTTGACACGGCTATCTTGAAATAACAGTTCTTGAGAGCTGTTTTCATAAATCCTGCAATGAAAACCTACATCAATACACCTCTCATCTATTACAACACTTGCTGCTCGGCACTAAGGTCCGTTGGGCCTGTTTTGCAGCATCACAAGTTAGCGGTTGAGCTGTAATATCTGGTCACTTTGAGCACAACATGGCTCGTAGTTGGTGACTGTAGACAGCAATGTTCAGGCAAGTAGGTCGTCATTACGTGTAATTTTGTTATTCCGTCATGAGCATATGTTTTCTCCTGGCACTAGTTTTTCTCGTATCCAAAAAAATAAAGACATTGTTCCATCTCAAACGGGAAGCGACCAGGTATAGTCACGAGAAGCATTAAACCAGGTGTTCTCAAGTGTAGTGAGCTGATGGTCTCAAACCTGGTGAGCCACGAGCACCTATAAAATGTTACCAAGGGTTTAAAGAACAAACAAACAAACAAACGTGGTCGGCGCCTCGTCCACGAGCCTAACACGTTTCCCAACCGCGCCCGGGCCCCAGCAGGTTCTCCCCGGTCACCATCGACGGCATGGCGAGCTCGCTGGCGGCGGGCGTGGCGGCCGCCCTGCCCGGCCATCACCACCACCAGCACCAGCACGGGGCCGGCGCCGCGGGCTCGGCGGCCAGCCCCGGCGGCGTCACGGGCGCCGCCGCCGTCGCGGCCGCAGCCGCCGCCGCGGCGGCCGCGGCCGCCTCGGCCGGCTGGTGCATCTTCGTGTACAACCTGTCGCCCGAGTCGGACGAGAGCGTGCTGTGGCAGCTGTTCGGGCCGTTCGGCGCCGTCACGAGCGTGCGCCTCATCCGCGACTTCGCCACCAACAAGTGCCGCGGCTTCGGCTTCGTCACCATGACCAACTACGAGGAGGCGGCGATGGCGATCGCCGGCCTCAACGGCTACCGCCTGGGCGACCGCGTGCTGCAGGTCTCCTTCAAGACGAGCAAGGCGCACCACCACAAGGCCTAGGCGCGCCGTTCGCTTGTTA
>JAZEWU010000046.1:4695053-4715585 GCA_036362915.1 Geotria australis | reverse complement strand
ATGTGTGGTGGGGCTTGTGTTCGGGTTGGGGGGTGTGAAACGGAGTGGGGGTTGGGTGTTGGGTGTGGGGTACCCAGGGAGTGTGGTGTGCTGGTGTGCTGGTGTGCTGGTGTGCGGCGCGTCGGTGAAGGTTAAGGGTGTAGGGGAGAGCGGTGGCGCAGTGGTTAGCGCGCTGCGCTACAAACCCGTCTCTCCCCGGTTTGATTCCCGCTCGCGGCCAATAACGGTGGCGATTTTCTGAACCGGTCGAGGGCTTCCCCCCCCTAGGTCGACTCAGCTTTAAAACGAGTGCTGTCCGATACGCGGTGCGTTGTGTTAAATATCAGTGGGCGTGGTGTTGGCCACCCACCCCTTTCGTGCGCCGTGCTGACCTTCATAACAAGGGCAGGCCTTGCCCCCAACATCCTGTTGAGGGCTACCCGGGGGATCTTTGCCTCGGTGTCCCGTGTGGGGCTGACAGCTGCTCACGGGCTGCTCACGGTGATGATGATGATGACGGGTCCCGGGGGGCGGCGGCGGCGGCCTCCTGCCCGAGCTCGCCGCGTTTGTCACAAAGTGGCGGTGCCAGTCGGTGTGGACACACACAGACACACACACACACACACTCAAATACAAAGTTCCCCCGTTAGCCTTAACAGACTAGGGGTAAGTGCCGTTAGCGAGCACCTATGAAGGTCGACACGGCACGCAAGGTGGTGCGTGACCAGCACCACGCCCGGCCGCCTTTGTCTCCCTAGTGGCAATGATTAATACACCGCACTAGTTACTCATTTGAAGCTGAATCGACCTATAGGGGAGGCCCAGGACCGGTTCGGAAAATCGTCACTGGTGTTGGCCGTGAGCGCGGGATGCGAATTCGGGTTGCCAGATTTGTAGCCCAGTGCGCTAACCACTCGGCTACCGCTCCCCCACACACTCAGCACACTCGGCACATACTCATACACGCAGAACAGGGGGAAAACACACAAATTCCACGTAGAAAGAGCCAGAGGCGGGAATCGACCATTCTTTCTGTGAGGCACATATGTTACCACTGCATAGACACCCATCCATCTATCGTCAGAAACCGCTTAATCCATCCTGTAGAGTGTAGAGGGAACGCGGTGAGCCGGAGCCTATCCCGGCAGACACAGGGCGCAAGGCAGGGCTATTACCCAGGATGCAACGCCAGTCCATCACAGGGCACCCGGGGCAATTTAGTCAGAATGCCAATTAACCTATGCAGCAGCAGCAGCTTGTCTTTGGACCGCGAATAATTCTTTTTAACGAATCCCCGAAAATTATTTTTTATTTTTCGTCGTGTTGAACCAAAACGCCGCCGCGTGTTGTTAGCGATGATGCTCATGATGATGCCCATGATGATGATGATGCTGCTGCTGCTGATTATACTAAATACAGTGCCCGCTCTCGCCCACCCGGCGGCGCGGGATGCGGCCTCCGGGGAAGAGTTCGAGCCCGGGAACAAGTCCCGACTCGCCCCGAGCGAGACTCCCCTGCACGCTCGCAAAGGTAAAACGTCCCCCCGTGTAGCCTCAACGGGCTGTTGGGCCAAGTGCCGTTCGGAGCGAGCGGCGCCTGTCTTCTTTCTTTGCGATTCTTCGAAGCGCGATGGTCAGCTTCTGGACACCGTTGTCTTTCAGCTCGGCCTCGAAGTGTTTGGTAGAACTCGCAGGCAATACCAAGTATTACCTGACAGAGATCGCGACGTGAACGCTTCTACCTTGACCCCCAGCGGCGCCTGTGAAGGCCGGCCATGACAGCACGACGCCCGGCCGCTTTTGTCTCCCTCGCCAGTGGTGGTGTTAACACGTCGCACCAGGTGCTGTACTCGTTTGAGGCTGAGTCGACCTAAGGGAGGCACACGACCGGTTTAAATATTCGCCAACTGGGTATAAAGCCCTGCCTTGTGCCCTGTGTCTGCCGGGATAGGCTCCGGCTCACCGCAACCATGTACAGGATCAAGCGGTTTCTGACAATGAATGAATGTATGTTGTTATTATTGCAGGCGTACGCACAGTGGAACATGCATAGAGGCAAAGGTGCCCCTATAGCCTTTGTTAGGCTGTTGGGGGAAGTGTTGTTAGCGAGCACAACAGGCATATGAGGTTATGTACTCATCTAAGGCTGAGTCAACGTAGGAGATGGGCCAGCTCCTGTTCTCCACTGACGTTAGCTGTGGTCGGGAATCGAGCCACCAACTCATGTTCAGAACCAGTGTCGCCGGGGCGTTACCGCCTCGTGGCCGCTGTCAGCCCTAATAGATGCCCGCAAACAGCACTTGCCCCAACAGCCTGTGAAAGGCTACACGGGGGACCTTTATCTTTATATGCGGTATATAATTGTGGTTGTGAGCGGCGGTGTAGCGGTTAACGCACGACGCTACGAAGCCGGCGACCCGAGTTCAACTCCCGCTTTCGACCAATAACGGTGCCGTTTAACTGACCAAGTCACGGTTCTACCCTAGGTGGACTCAGCCTGAGAAGCGTACCTGGTGCGATTTGTCGGGAACATGAGCGCGGCACCGGGGAGAGGAGACAAAGGCGGCCGGGCGCGGTGCTGGCCACCCACCCCTGCCCTGTGCCGCGCAGGCCTTAAGCAGGTGCCGCTCGCTAACAACGCCTGCGCCAAGGCCGTACGGGGGGCATCTGTGTGTAATGTGTGGAGGCGCGACCTCATCAGCGGCTCGAGGTGTAAATGGTTCGCTTCGAGGTCGCGTAATTTCCCCCTAATTAACCTCCCCCACCCCACAGCTCCTAACTGCCACCTACACGCATTAAAAGTCGCGTTAATTGGAGCCGTTAGCTCCGCTTGTTGTTGGCCGTCGGATAATTGCCCCCGACCTTTCGGCCAGATCGCTCGCTCGAAGCGAGCTGCGCTTATCACGGCAGTATGGAGTGGCTTTCATACGGCACGCGTACAGTCCACGCACACCTGAGGGAAGGTCACAAAGTTGCTGAGACTTTTCAGGCTAGGTTTGCCACCTGTTCCTGGTTTTCCCAGGGTCGCCCTCATTTTTGAAGGTGGCATCTGTCCTGAAAAAATCTGTACTTGTTAACGGAACAAGTTATTCGTTCAAAGTCCAGGGTTTTTGCCCGTTACACAGGTCTCGCTTACACCGCACGATACGTCCCGGGTCGTTGTAGCCTACGAGGTGGCCACCCTAGTTCAGTCCCCATCACAGCTCTGTTGGTAGAAGATTCATCCAGCGGTGGATTAGGTCCACCGCTGGATGGAACCGTCGCCATCTCTCAGGATCTCGCGAAGCGACAATCGATCCAGCTGCTCTCAGTCTGTCGGGCGGCAGGGTCCCGCAGTGGTAACATTTGCGCCTCACAGAAATAAAGTCCTGCCCGAGGCGGTTCGATGCCCGCCTCGAGCGCCTTTCTGTGTGGAGTTTGCGAGGAAACCCACGCAGCCCCCTGCTCTGCGTGGGTTTCCTCCAACTAATCAATATCACAATAATATATATATGGGGCGGCACGGTGGCGTAGTGGGGTAGCGCTGCCGCCTCACAGCAAGTAGGCAACGGGTTCGAATCCCGGCTCGGGGGACCTTTCTGTGTGGAGTTTGCATGTTCTCCCCGTGTCTGCGTGGGTGTTCGCCGGGCACTCCGGTTTCCTCCCACCGGCCAAAGACATGCTGCCAGGTTAATTGGCGTACCGACTAAATTTCCCCAGGCGCCCTGCTATGGACTGGAGTCCCGTCCTCGGTGTTCCCCTGCCTCGCGCCCTGTGTCTGCCGGGATGGGCTCGGGCTCATCGCGACCCTATACGGGATTAAGCGGTTTCTGAAAATGGATGGATGGAATAATGTACATGAGGCGGTGTCCAGCGGTTTGGCGCCGGCTGACTGCCTGGCTGATTCCCCCCCCCACCTCTCTCTGCGGTTTTCTCGCGACTCCTCCGTATCCTTGTCTCGTCCACGACCAGGCGTGGAATTTGCGCGGTGGCGCGTTACTCATCGTATTATTTATTCCTGCACATGAGCTGCGAACTTTATTTGGAAAGTGTTTGCTCACCTTCTTTGCCTGCCGTTTCGCTGGCGGTGTCCCGCCACAAACACTTGCTCTCTCTCGCCTCTCTCTTTGAGTGTGATGAAGAAGGGTCATTACCAGAAACGTCGCCTGTTATATATCATCTATTTTTTGTTGCTTTGGTTTTTATTAGTTGGGGTTTTTTTTTCTGTCGTTGTTGACATGCCGTTCTCTTCGCGGCCCTTGTGCAGCGCGTTGTGGTGAAAGGCGCTATATAAAATGCTATTATTATTATTATTATGGCCACATTCTCTTATTAACGAATGTGTTGAGTTTGTTTTGAAGGTTGGACAGAGCGTGGCTTGGCGGTGACCCGCGTACCGCGAACCTGGAGTTCGACTCCCGGCCGCGGCCAACACCGGGGGCGATCGACATCTGGTGTTAGCCGAGGCCCGGCAGTGAACTCGCTGACCGTGCCTGTAAATGCCCTACATGTCCTGTATTCTAACAAGTATTACAGTGAATAACGTGGGCTATCTGCCGCCACTCGCGCCGCCACTGCCGCTCATTCATAAGGACCCCACGCGGTCGCCGCACATCGCCGGGGCGACGCGCCGACGCTGCACCTTAATTTGCCTAATTGGCAATTTATCAGCAGGCGCGCGGTCTCGGTGTAACACGTACACTGTTAACACCGCCTCGCCACCACCCACTCCCCCAACGTGTGGGCTGCTCCAGTCTCTAAGGCCTCCTCTTCAACCACCACCCACCCATCCACCTACCTCCCACCTCCACCACCTTTACCCACCACCTCCAACCGCCACCTCCACCCACCACCGCCACCCCCAACCCACCAACCACCACCTCCACCTACCAAAGATCCCCCGTGTAGCCTTTACTGACTTGAGAGTTAAGTGCTGTCAGGGAGTACCACCTATGAAGGGCCGACACGGCACACGAGGGGGAGGGTGTCCAGCACCACGCCCGGCCGCCTTTGTCTCTCTAGTGGCGATGTTCACACACCGCACCAAGTATTCGTTCGAGGGCGAGTCGACCTATGATAGACCCCAAGGTCGGTTAAGACGATCCATTCGTTCATTGTCAGAAACGGCTTAATCCTGTACAGGGCTGCGGTGAGCGGGAGCCTATCCCGGAATCGTCACCGCTTATTGGCGGCCGTGAGGGGGAATCTAACTCGGGCCGCTGTGTTTGTCGCGCGGCGCGTTAACCACTGCGCCACCGCTCCACACACACACACACACCTCACCCTCCCCTCCACCAGGCACATCTAGATTTGTATTAATGAGTGGTAATTTTTATATATATTAAGGGCGTGATGCCCGGCTAATTGCCTGTGCATGCCTGGGCATGCCTGATCAATCTCCCTCTAACGCGGCCGCCAGACACAATGGGATGCCGGGTGATTATTAATTTATTTGTGTAATCGCTCTGGATTAATGAGTTCATTATCGCGTCCCCCCCACCAACCAACCGCGTGCCCTTTGTGTCAGAGTGTGTTAAGTTGTGTGGGTGGGTGTTGGTGGTTGTGGGTGGGGGAGGGTGGGTGATGGTGAGGGTGTGGGTTTGTGGGTGAGTGCTGGTGGGTGTGGTTGGGTGAGTGCAGGCGGGTATGTGAGTGAGATCGGAGCCTATCCCGGCAGACACAGGGGCACAAGGCAGGGCTATACCCAGGATAGGACGCCAGTCCATCACAGGGCTACGCGTGCAACTTAGTCAGCAGGCCAATTAACCTATGCAGCAGCATGTCTTGGTACTGTGGGAGGAAATCGGAGTGCCCGGCGAAAATCCCCTGCGGATACGGGGAAAACATGCAAACTTCACACAGAAAGGCACCCGATCTAGAGCGGTCGTCGTTAGACTCTACGACCAACTGTCGGGACTCGAAAATAATATGATGACAATTTTTAATTTATAACGCACACATATTAATTAAATGTCGAAGGTATTCATTCGACGACAGAACGACTCGGAGGCGCGAGGAAAGTGCAGAGAGGTGGAGGAGGCAGCCAGGCGGTTTGCCGGCGCCATATTGCTACACACTGCTTCCTATATATTCATTAATGAGTTTTATGTTTTTAAGTTGTGGGTGGAAACCGGAGAATCGAACCGCCTCGGGCAAAACCATTCTTTCTGTGAGGCGCAGATGTTACCACTGCGGTCGTAAGTACGGGTGGTCGTAATTCGAATATGTCGTAAGTCGAGGAGAGACTGCATTTGAGCAGCGTGGGCAGGCTGTTCAAGTCGGACATTAAAGCCACGTAGGTGGAAATAGGTCTGAAAATAGCGTGCAATCACATCAACAAATTCACGGGTCATCAAAAACACACGCTCTGCTTTGATTCGCCTATGGCTGATGGAAAAAGATACAACAAGGTTTAACCGTTTCTGGAAATAATACAAGTGTTAAGCTTCAAGGACAATGCGTACATTACAAAAGCGTTTTCTTTGCATGTTTTGCCACGAGCGTGTGTGGCATTTTGCAAACTTGACACTTTGTGAAATATGTCTTTTTAATCTCTTAAGATTTTAACGCTAGTATTATTTGCCAGAAAGGGGTAAAAACCTTGTTTCGTTTGACATCATCTGTATACTGGCAAAAGGTAGCCATAGATCGCCAACGATCATTGAAATGTTTAACTGACAGCGCTGGTTCTGGGATCACAACGCCGAGGGAGCACGCGAGATTTTGTTCACGCGAAAACATTTTCAATGCGTCATCCCTGAGTAACCAATAACCATTGACGTATTTGGAGTCTCGGGTCACACTGAGACGATATTGCGGTTCGATGGGAAACCCTAACCACTGTGTCACCACTCCGTGGCTTGTGCCAGGCTAGGTGCGCTCTGAGGTCATCGCCTAAAGTGCGGAAGGCTCGCTGCTGGAGGGAGGTCACGGAACAGAGCCCGGTGCTACGCGTTGACTGGACTGGCAGAGTCGACCGGCGGAGGCACCGCTTGTGCGCCCCATTGTGCAAAACTCGCTGCGTTTTACCCGCCCGCCGCTCCGCTCGCTGTTGTGAGCGTCGCTCCTCCGCCGTTGTTGGAGGGCGACTGCCTCCACCCCGCCCAGTAGCGTCCTTCACGCACCTCCTCCTGCACAGAGGCCGATCTTGACACCGCTGGTGCCAGTCATCAGCAAGTCCGCTCAGCTCCACATCCTCCTGCGGCCACATCAGCTCCACCTCTTCTCGAGCAGGTGCCGCGCCCGTTATTGTGATTGCGTACAATCACAATACCGTCGGCATCATCACCCAGGTCCATCACCCCCTCCCACTTCCCAACTCGGTTCACCAGCAGCGCGACCGCGACTCTTAGACAGAGTGCGCTTCTCCGTCGCGACGGACGCGATAAACAAAAACACGGAACCGAGATAAACAACGATAAACATTCACGCCGACCCCGCGGGGCTTCGGGGGACGAGTGGAGGCGGAGGAGGGGGGGTGGTGGAGGAGGGAGGAGGGGAGAGGAGGGATGTGACGGGTGGTGCCCCCCCGTGTCGCGTTTGTCGCCGCTTTGTGGCAACAGTCGGTCCCCGCCAGGAGCCGGGGTCACACGTTCGCCTGGCTCAGCGCCACCGGGACGTTTTTGGCGGAGCCGAGCATCGAGGATTGGCGAGGAGTCGCGGTGGTGGTGGAGGTGGAGGAGGAGGTGGTGGTGGTGTGAAAAAGAGATCACGGACGCACGGACGATTTGCGGACAAGTCCGTGCAAAGTAAGAGAGAAAGACGGACGCGCGCGCACGCTCATCGGCGCGCCCACAACCTGACACAGCGCTCGCGAATCGAACACACGGGACACGAGTCGGAGACATCACACCTGAGACACAGCGGTGCACGGACAAACGCACACACAGACACGCTGACACTACAATACACACAGAGAGACACGCGTGCATAGACGCGACACACACAGACGTACGGATGCGGCCACGTAGATTCGACGAAACATTGATTAGCGTGTAGGCGGCATGGGTGCGGCGTGCTGTTAGCGAGCACCGATTAAGGGCGACACGGCGCGCACACACACACACGCAACATCTTAGTTCAATCCCAAATCATTCTAATATTGTTACCAACTGAACGCTGAAGTGATTACGACTCGCGTGGCGATATAGACGGAGACGCGGGGACACAGAGACACGGGGACATGGGGACAGAGCGCGGACTCAATCCTGGAACCGGTGGAGACGAGAGCAGCAACAGCAGTCCCGTCATGGTGATGGTGTCGCCGACACCCGCCTCGGTCGCCGTTCAGCAGCAGCAGCAGAAACAATATCAGCATCATCATCAGGAGCAAAAACAACAGCAGGGGCAACAACATCAAGAGTATCAACAACAGCGGCAGCGGCAACAACATCATCATCAGCAAAAACATCAACAACCCCAGCAGCCTCAACCGCAGCAGCATCATCAGCACCATCAGCGACAGCAGCAGCATCATCAGCAGAAGCAGCCTCATCCTCAGCAGCAGCAGCATCAGCCGCCGCCTGTGTTCCGCGCCGCACCGGTGTTGGCAGCAGGGTTGGCACCCGGGCTAGGCTCAGAATTGGGACCGGGTCCTGGTGCCGTTTTGACCCCCGGGTTAACGGGCTCGGGGCTAGCAAGAACCGGGGTGGCAAGCTCCGGGGTCGCAAGCTCGGGGTTAGACGCCACCGCTCTGACAGGCTCCGGGCTGGCGGGCACCGGTCTATCTGCCGCCGGGCTCTCTCCGTCGCGCCTGCACAGCCCGTCCACGCCGGGCCTGGCGTTCCTGCGCGCCGTGGCGGGCACGGAGCGCTTCCCGCGCACGCCCAAGTGCGCGCGGTGCCGCAACCACGGCGCCGTGTCGGCGCTCAAGGGCCACAAGCGCTACTGCCGCTGGAGAGACTGCGTGTGCCCCAAGTGCGCGCTCATCGCCGAGCGCCAGCGGGTCATGGCGGCGCAGGTGGCGCTGCGCCGGCAGCAGGCGGCCGAGGAGAGCGAGGCCAGAGGGCTGCACCGCCTGCTCTACGGCTCGGCTGCTGCTGCTGCTGGTGGTGGCGGTGGTGTGGCTGGTGGTGGGGTCGGTGGTTCGGTCGGTGGTTCGGTTGGAGGTGCGGTTGGTGCGCATGCCAGCCACTGTGGGATCAGCCAGGTTGTTGGCTTGCACCATCATCATCAGCAGCAGCATCGGCATCAGCAGCATCATCAGCAGCAGCAGCAAGGGCCGATGGGGCTTCACTCGCTGCACGGGGCGTCGATCACGGGATTTGTCGTCTCGGGGCGAGAGGCAGCCGCGGCGGTGAGGCGGCGGGGCGTGGTGGTGCATCACGAGGAGGAGGTGGAGGATGGTGGTGAGGTGGTGGAGCAAGACGAGGAGGATGACGAGGTGGTGGATGACGACGACGACGAGGAGGAGGAGGAGGCGGCGTGCAGGGAGCGTGGCCGTGCGGCTCACGCCGGCCGAGCGCTCGGCCCGAGGGGCCCTCCCGCGAGCGACGACACGACCCGAACTCTCGGGGCTCCAGGTACGAGACGCCGCGTGTGTGGATCGATGCGTTATTTTTTGCGCCGGATGTTTGGCTGTCTGTGTGGAGTTATTTGAAAATAAGTTAAAATGATCGTTGCTCTTCAGAGCTGTTCTTTCGGGATAGCCGTGTCCCAGCGCCGTCTCGCGTATCGGCGCAGTGGCAACATCTGCGCCTCACAGAAAGAACGGTCTTGCCCGAGCAGGTTCGATCCCCGCCTTGGGCGCCTTTCTGTGCGGAGTTTGTGTGTTCTCCCCCTGTTCCGCGTGGGTTTCCTCCGGGCTCACCGGTGTCCTCCCACAACTTAAAAAAATACTCATTAATTAATTGACCGATAACATCCTAATATATAGGTAGCAGTGTGTGGGAATATGGCGCCGGCAAACCGCCTGGCTGCCTCCTCCGCCTCTCTGTGCTTTCCTCGCGCCTCTGAATCGTTCTCTTGTCGAATGAGTTACCTTCGACAGTGAGTGAATATGTGCCGCGCGTTATAAATGTAAAATTATTATTATTATAATGTTTTGTCGCCGCAACCCGTGGCACATTCGGCATTTCTCCTGCACGGTATCTACGCCGCGGCCCCACACACAACCCGCGTGTTGAAAACCACCGACATAACCTGTCGTTCGCCTCTCTCTCCCGTCCCCCCGTCCAATCAGACGCCGCCCGCACCGTCGCCCCGCACGGAGACCGCGCCGGCTCGACCGCGACCGCCGGGCCCGGGAACCCCGGCGCCGCCCGCCGCTCTCCGCCGCCCCTCGCCGCGGCGCCTCCGCTCCGCCGGCCGCGCTCCCCGCGGGACATCCTGGGCCGCGTGTTCCCCGCGGAGGACCCCGCCTTCCTGGAAGCGGCCTTGGCGGCGTGCGGCTGGGACGTGGTGCGGGCCGTCGAGACGCTGGCGGCGCGCGCGGCGAGACGCGGGGGCCCGCGCGGAGACGGGGCCGCGTCAACGGCGGCATCATCATCATCATCGGCAGCAGCGGCGTCAGCGTCAGGAGCGTCACCGCCGGGCGCGCCGTCAGCGTTGGCAGCGTCGGGATGCTCGTCGTCGTCGGCGTCGTCGTCGGCGGCACCGGTGGAAACGCCGGCGCTGAGTTCGTACCCGTGGTCGACCTACATCGCGCCGCCGTTGTCGTCGTCGTCGCTGTCGTTGTCATTCCTGCCGGCGCAAGGAAGCGGCGTCGCCACGTCCCCTCTGCCCCCCATCCCGTCGTGCGGCGGCGGCGGCGGCATGTTTGCGGGCCGCACGATCGTCGGCTCGGCGTTCTCTCCTCCCCGCCGCAGCAGCAGCGACCCGGACCCGCAGCGGTCGGCCACGCAGGATGACGACGGCGGCGGCGACGACGACGAAGAAGACGACGATGACGACGAAGAAGACGATCACCGCCAGCAGCAGCAGCAGCATCACCATCGGCAGCAACATCATCATCATCATCAGCAGCATCACCATGAGCAGCAGCACGCGCGGCCGGCTCCGCTGTCCGTCCACGCGGCGCACCCGCTGGGCTTCGCGCCGCTGTGCTTCGCGTACCCGCCGCACGCGCGCTTCTCGCTGCTCCCCGCGCAGCACCACGGCTCCCTGCTGCACGCCGCGGCCGTGGCGGCGGCGGCGGCCGCGCTGCACGGCGCCCACGGCGGGCAGCAGCAGCAGCTGCAGCAGTTGCAGCAGCAGCAAGGTCACCATCATCATCATCATGAGCTGGCCGGGAGACCCGTGGCGCAGTACAGCCACGCGGCCGCGTACACCTACGGGCTGTACGCCGCGCTGCTCCACGCGGAGAAGGGGAAGCAGTAGCCGCTCGCTCGCCTCCCCGTCTCTCGTCGGTCGCCGCTGCAGTAAGACCTGCAGTAAGACCTACAGCGGTCCCGCGCTTTGCGATAGTTATCCGTTCCAGATCACGTGTCGCCGTGCGAGAACCATCGAAGAGTGAGACCGATAAAACGGTACATCATGGTTGCGTTGCGGTCGCGCTTCTTTTGGGATAGCCGTGTCTCGCGAGCGACGTTTTGCTTTCCACTTTGGAAGAATCATCACGCTTGATGATGCTTACAATGTGGGAGGCAAAACGTCAGGGGGGAAAGAGGGGGATTGCTCGACACGGCTATCCCAAAAGATCAGCTTTGAAAGCAACCATCGCTACAATGGCCTTCTCTCGTCTCCAATGGCCTCTCTCATTTGATAGCCACCAACAACGGTGGTACCCGTGGTGCCCCACCATCGGAAGGCGTGTGATGTATCGCACGGATTCTCAACCTTGTGTTCCTCAAGGCCCACATGGCCCACTAGGGTCTGGTCTCCACGACCCACTGATGGGTCACGACCCACCGGTTGAGAACGGCGGATGTATGGGACAGAGATAAGCGGACAGGAGATGGCAGAGAGATCTGAGGAATAGGCGATGGAAAGAGAAGATAGATAGATGTTTATTATTACAGCAGAAAAATACCCAGTGATCTTGCAAGCTCGTTACAGGAGAGTGGATAAGGAACATAGAAACGGGGTCGCAATTTTTCACGAAAGATCAGGATCCGCGATGCAGAGGCCACGTAAGGGCCCTGACGCTGCTCCACAGAGCGGTGTCTGTTTTCAGAGTGGGCGGGGAGAGGGATGCAGCATGGGTGTGGCCACACAGAGGCCACGTGGTGTACGGGAAGCTTGGGCCTTATTGCACCGTCTGCCTAACTCGGTCGCGTGAAAGCGATTTCCGGTCCTTGTCGCGCACACGGTTCTATATGTTTTTAACGTGAGCCTTAATCGATCAATCAGTAGACGCCTCGATAGCAATCGATACATTATTAGACGCCTCGTGTATGAGTTAGTCGCGTGTGTCGGTATAGTGAGGTGTGTCTGTAACAAGGTGTGTGTTTAGTAAGGTGTGTTTGTATAGTCAGGGTTGAAACTGTGGCATTGTGCGTATTTGTACACGTGTTAATGCACGTGTGTGTGTATGTAAACATCGCCACTCGGGAGACAAAGGCGGCAGGGCACGGTGCTGGCGACCCACCCCTCCGTGTGGCGTGTCGACCTTCACAGGCGCTCGCTAACAGCACTTGCCCCAACAGGCTGTTAAGGCTACACTGTAGATATGTGTCGTTGTGTGTGTAAATGTACACGTGTGAGTGAGTGTAACTAACGTGCGCTCTTTAGGGATAGCCGTGTCGAGCGTTCCTCCTCTCTCCTTGACCAGGCGAGGATTTTCCTTCGTTGTGATTGATGGTTGCTCTTCAAAGATGTTCTTTCGTGATAGCCGTGTCACTGAGCGCTCTCCCGCTCTGCTTCGCGACGTTTCTTGGTGTCGCCTGCGAATTCTACCCAAACACTTCGAAGCCGAGGAGCTGAAAGACAACGATGTCCAGAAGCTGACCATCGTGCTTCGAAGAATCGCAAAAAAGAAGACTACAATATCTTCCGAGCCCCCCCCAAACCCCACGAACCCCGGGTGTATTTTCCGGAGCTCGGCCTCGGACAGCTCCTTATGAGATGAAGCCCTGCCTCGAAGCCACCCCTAATTTACCATGGATCGAACTCAGGTTTGTGTGTAAGCGGCTGTCGGAGAACGTGTCCCGTCCACAGCCTCACTGGGCTCGCGGTGACCGCGGCTTTAAACGTGTATTGTGTCAGACACGCGGTGCTATTTCAGCCAGAATTACGGCGACAAGCGTCCTTTGAGAACCATTCGTGGGGTGAGTGTCCCTCCCTTAAGTAGGTGAATCGGCAAAGGCGCGGCCCTGCAGTTGCTCGCTCACGGCGATGCTGGCCGAAGGGGTTTCCGCTAGAGAGAGTTCTAGAGAGCCCCTCCTCAAGGGGGTATTTGGCCTACTCTTCAGACTCAGCCTGAAGTAACCGTTGTACCTTGTGCGGTGGATGAACGTCAGAGCTTTGGAGACAAAGGTGGCCGTGTGAGGTGGCCGTGTGAGGTGACAACAGCGATGCTCACAACAGCGAGCGGAGCGCCGGGTTGATAAAACTCAGCGAGTCGGCCGGGTGGTGCGCGCAGGTGGTGCCCCGGCCAGTCATCTCAAACCCATGGTACCTGGTTTCTATCCAGTGACTTCCTGTCGGCGAGCCTTCAAACACTTCGCGTGGCCCTAAAGTGCACCTAGCCTGGCACAGGCGTCGCGGAGACGTCACCGCCACTTAGTGGCGAACGGCGGTCGTTGTTGGTGGTGACATCGCCACTGGGGAGACAAAGGTGGTCGGGCCTGGCAGTGGCCACCAACCCACTCGTGTAGAATGCCGGCCTTAATAGGTGCTCGCTAACAGCACTTGCCCCAACGGGCTATAAGGCTACCTAGGGGGGGCTTTGTCGTTATATTTGTCAACGTGGTTTGTAATACATGTGGTTAATACGTTATTATTGCGTCGATACAGAGGCTCATATCACGAGTGGTGTAACACTGTAGCAATAAAGAGTTTGAGATGGCGAGTGTCGGGTGTCTAATAATGAATGAATATTAATGTTGGCAGCGTGATCGTGAAGACTGTGATTATCGCCGCCTTGTGGCTGCGGGAGGCATCGACACTACAGGGAGGCATGGCGTCTCTCGGTGTGTTCGCCTGGCGAGGAGGTTCGTGAAGGACGCTACTGGGCAGCTGGAGGCAGTCGCCCTCCAGCAACACCAGAGGGCGGAGGAGCGACGCTCACAACAGCGAGCGGAGCGCCGGGCGATTAAAACTCAGCGAGTTGGAACCGTGGAGAGCACAGGTGGTGCCCAGTCATCTCAGTCAATCAGCTCATGGCACCAATCACAGCTACAATCCCACAATCTGCCACCGCATCATTTACAATCATTACTAACCACTTTCCTATAAATGATGTTAAAAGATTCAAGTTTGTATCCTTTCTGTCAATACAAGTGTTAAGATCTTACAACAGCGAATTTAAACCTTTCAGAAACTTGACACTTAGTGAAAGATGTAAATTCGATATTTTAAGATCTTTTGAAAGGTGTCAATTTGGTGTTCTTCTTCTTTGCGATTCTTCAAAGCACGATGGGCAGCTTCTGGACATCGTTGTCTTTCAGCTTGGCTTCGAAGTGTTTGGTAGAATTCGCAGGCAATACCAAGTATTACCTGACAGGGATCGCGACGTGAACGCTTCTACCTTGGTGTTGTAAGATCTTAACACTTGTATTATTGCCAGAAAGGGTAAAAGCTTGTGTCTTTTTACATCGTCTGTATTTATACACCACCCAGTTACTGGTCATGTGTAGCAATTGTGATCTTTGTTTTATACATTGCACGCGCGTTGTGCTAATTACGATCCATTATTGAAATTTGAGATTGAACCCAGAATGCATCGCTTGGGCGTGTTGCACCTGTTAATTAGCAAACACGTGGTTCTAGAATCTAGAGGAGGCCCCGGACCGGTTTGGCTTCTCGTCACTGCTGTTGGCGAGAATCCAACTCCAGTCTCCGGTTTCATAACGCCATGCCTCTAACCGCTGCACCACCGCTCACCGAACGCCTGGCGGTGCCTCCAACGTGGGAGGCGAAACGTCGCGAAGGAGAGAGCTGGAACATTCGACACGTCTGTCCAGAAAGAACAGCTATGGAGAAGCCATTCTCAGACGTGGAGCCGTGGCAAACCTACATCGGGTATGCACGCATTCACAAACTCAAGCGCGGCACGCATCCTATTCCACACAGACGTGTACACTCGACACACTTGTGAACACGTGTGAACACGGTTAGAGCCGTGTAAGGCCACGACTGCTTGAGCGAGCGCTGCCAGCTTCCAAGTGCCGTTAGCGATCACCTATGAAGGTCGACACGGCACACGAAGGGGTGGGTGACCAGCACCACGCCCGGCCGCCTTTGTCTCCCTAGTGGAGATGATTACACACCGCACTAGGTACTCATTTGAGGCTGAGTCGACCTAGGGGAGGAGGCCCAGGACCGGTTCGGAAAATCGTCACTGGGTGTTGGTGGCCGTGAGCGGGATTCGAACTCGGGTCATAGCCAGATTCGTAGCCCAGTGCGCCAACCACTGGGCTACCGCTCCCCAAACACACACACACGCGGACACAAACTTCATCTTACACAGAATTTCACACAAAAGATAAAGATCAACTGTATGGCCTCAACGGACTGTCGGGGCCAGGGGATATTTGCAACTGGAAAGATTGTAGAGCGGGCGGTGTGACCAGCACCACGCCCGGCCGCCTTTGTCTCCCCAGGGTTGCTGCCCGCGGCATGGCTCCAGCTACTCATTTAAGGCTGAGTTGACCGAGGTGGGGTGGACACACAAAGAAGCAGGCGCGTCGCAGCTGCGGGTGTTGCGACACCCGCGCTTTCACGGAAACATGATTCCATCCGTCCCCCCCACTTTTTCCTGTAACACCCGCGGCTGTGACGCGCCTGCAAAGAAGTAGTTGAGATATTTGCAGGCGACGTTGGCGGGAAGCGGAAATCGAAGGGTGCGTGTTTCGCGTCCAGAGCGCGGCGCGCTGACCACCCACCCCCACAGGTCCGCTCTAATCTTTGAACGCACACACACACACGTGTACACTCACACACTTCCCCTTTAACACACACACGCAAACTAGGCGTTAGCATTGCGCCTTTTTAGCCTTTAACAGGCTGTTTGGACAAGCAGTATAGCGTGCGCCTGTTACGGCCGGAACGGCACACGAAGGGGGTGGGTGGTCAGCACAGCGCCTCCTCACCGTCTTTGTCTCCCCAACGCGGATATTGTTTACACACACACACGCACACCGTAGCGGGTACTTGTTTTGAGTCTGAGTCGACCTCGTTGGTGGGCCAGGATCGGATCAACTATTCGCAAACTGTTGTTCGGTCGTGAGCGGGAATTGAACTGGGGTTGGTAGCGCGGCCGCGCCAAACACGGCACCTGCCACCGTCAAAGATCCCCCCGTGTAGCCTTAACAGACTGTAGGGTCAAGTGCCGTTAGCGAGCAGCACCTGTGAAGGTCGACACGGCACACGAGGAGGTGGGTGACCAACACACACACACACATTTAGTAACACACTCGATGGAGCCTCAGAGGCACGTCTGATCGGAATGTAAACAAGACACGCGGAAACACACGCACACACTCAGCTCGGGGGACACACACACAGACGCAGATAGGAACGGCGAGAGAGCACCCCGTGAACCCTGGGGGTAAGGAGCCGAGGTGGACAGTGGACGACACGCGGGCAGCACGGACATGTCTGCCGACCCCGACTCCAGCCATCCTGTGCTGGTGAGCCGTGTGTGTCTCTGTGTGCCTCCGTGTGTGTCTGTGTGGGTGGGGAGCGGTGGCGCAGTGGTTAGGGCGCTGGGCTACAAGCCTGGCTACCCGCGTTGGAATCCCGTTCACGGCCAACACACACCGGTAACGATGTTTTGAGCCGGTCGTGGGCCTCCCCCTAGGCCGACTCAGCCTCATATGAGTACCTCGTGCGGTGTGTAAACATCCATCATCACTAGCGAGACAAAGGCGTCCGGGCGTGGTGCTGGCCACCCACCCCCTCGTGTGCCGTATCGGCCTTCATCGGTGCTCGCTGACGGCACTTGACCCTACGGTCTGTAAAGGCTATACGGGGGATCTTTGTAGCGGTGGCGAGGCGGTTATCGCGCCGTGTCAATCTGTGCGTTCACACAGGTGTGTGCGAGCGGCCAGATTGTGTGTGTGTGCGTGCGGGGAGCGGTGGGGTAACGGTTAGCGCGCTGCGCTACGAACCCGGCCACCAGAGTTTGATTCCCGCTCACGGTCAACAACAGTGACGATATTTCTGAACCGGACCTGGGCCTTCCCTAGGTCGACTCGGCCGTAAACGAGTGGCTGTTGTGATGTGTTAAAATATCGGTACCGGGAAGACAAAGGCGTCCGGGCGTGGTGCTGGCCACCCACCCCCTCGTGTTATGCTCGCCTTAATAGGTACTGTCTCGCAATGCTTGACCCTATAGTCTGTTGTGTGGGAGATCTTTGACCCTTACAGTCCGTTATACGGGAGATCTTTTTACGTGTTAGTGTGTGCACGTGTGGGTGTGCGTTACGCAGCTCACACTCAGCAGCAGGTCTCCACGCAGACTGTCGGATCAAATCAGACACCGGCACCGATAAACAACCGCAGCATTTAGGAACTGACGACCTCCCCGCCGCGCGCCTCCACAATAACACGTGGTCATTCAGCAGGGAATCCGATGCCACCGAGAGAGGTCATTCCATTCATTTTTTCTGCTGTAGCGGGGGCGCGCGGGCTGCCGCTCCCTGTGTTTTACGTATTTATTTAGCTTTAATTTGTTTTACATTTGTCACTTTTCATCTGTTCCTTTTCTCTTTGGTTGGTGGTTTGTTTCTGTGTAACTTTGGTGTTTGTTTTGTTGTCTGCCATGCTCTTATTGCTTGTTTTTTGTTGTCTGTTTTGCGCGGCCTTCTCCTGGCCCAGTCTTGCCTTGCCTAAACTCGCCTCGTGGTGTCGCGTATGGAAGTTGTGTTTTGTGGTTGTGGGTGCCTGCGTTTTATTTTGCTGTTGCGTGTGCTTGTGCTTCAATGTTGATTGTTTAATTTGGATTGGCGTTGTTTCCCCCTCGTGTCTGTCTCTCTGTCTTCCCGTCTCTGTGTCCCTGTGTCTCTCCCTGTTGCTCACCCTTCCTCCCTGTCTCCCTCCGTGTTTGTCTTCAAGGAAGTGATGGCCATCTTAGGGGACGCTGGCAGAATGTTGCCGCTCTTAAGATTGCCAGTTTCACAACCTTTAGTATATTCAAAGTAGCCTTAATCATTTATTTTCTGTTGCTTTGGTTTTTATTGTTTTGTCTTTCGTTGTTGACATGCCGTCCTCTTCGCGGCCCTTGTGCAGCGCTTTGTGACCCTCGGGTGAAAGGCGCTATATAAATTGAATTATTATTATTATTATTGTGTCGCTGCGGCCTGGTCACGGCTCGATATGCGAGGATAATAATAATAATAGCATTTATATAGCGCCTTTCACCCGAGGGTCACAAAGCGATTGCTCTTAAGAGCGATTAAGAGCGACTCTTTCGGGTCAAGCGTGGCGAGCGCTTCTCCTCTTCTCCGTCGCGACGTTTCGCCGACCTCCTCCGTCGGAGGCATCATTGGGAGAAATACGTGTCGGAGGCCTCCAGCGTGGGAAGCGAAACGTCGCGAAAGAAAAGAGGGAACTAAAGTGGCCTCCGGTCCACACGGAGTCACGGGCAGCACTTCCCACGTGTAACTATAGACGAGTGCTCCCTCTCCCTGCCTCGGGACGTGTCGCCTCCCACGTTGGAGGCCACTCTCAGGCGTCATGAAACGCCCGATGATGCCTCCAAGGTGAGAGAAATTCTCATGGATAGATAGATGTTTGTCTGTGATGGACTGGCGTCCCATCCTGGGTATAGCCATGCCTTGCGCCCTGTGTCTGCCGGGATAGGCACCGGCTCACCACGACCCTGTACAGGAATTAAGCGGTTTCTGACAATGGACGTAATGGATGGATAGGTGTTTATTGCTACAGCAGTAAATACGCAACGAGCTTGCAAGCTCTGGAAACGGGATTCCTGCGACACAGCAAACGTGCGAAAGGACCAACGTAAACAATGGACGCTAAAGCCTCACTGGGCCTCGTGACTTGTTGAGCCTAAAGGCTGGAGCCTGAAGTCATCTTTGAGCGAATCATTCATTCTCAACAGGCATCCTGTGGACTTTGTTCCCGCGATAAACTGCGCGCGCTTACGACTCAAATGAGAGACACACGGGTGCCGTGGCGGCGGCGGCGGCGGCATCATCACCAACTTCTGGTTATTTTTGGCGTATAGTGAAGTGGCGTTTACACAAGAAAGAGGGTTTTGTGGTGTCCGTGTGACGTTACGCTGAGGCGCTGTGGGGGGGGGCTGTGGGGGGTCCGTGGTGGGGGGAATGTGGGGTGGAGGACGAGGAAGGGAGCGAAGTGGGTTTTATGTTTCTGTTGCCAATTTAAATCAGCTGCTTGCATAGGTTAATTGTCCTGCGGACTAAATTTCCCCCGGTGCCCTCCGATGGACCTGCGTCCCATCAAGGTGTAGAGCCCTGCCTTGCGACCCGTGTCTGCCCGGATAGGCTCCGGGCTGACCGCAAGCCCCGTACAAGATTAAGCAGGTTTCTGACAACGGATTGATGAATTAATGCCGCTGCTGCTGTCACCGCCGCTGCTGCTGCAATCGGATCTCCCGCATGGTTAATTGATGGCTTCCTCCCACAGAGGGAGCTGTGTTGCTGTAAGCCGACCTCGGAGAGCCCAGAGACGGGCGGGCGGCTTGTGTAGCGTGACCTCCCTTCGTGCACGGCGCGCTGGGGGGCAGGGGGGGGATCATGGACACACAGGGAAGGAGGGGGGGGGCGGCACCCCGCGCTCAGTTGCAGGTGTTGCGACACCCGCACTTTCACAGAAACATGATTCCATCCCCCCCACTTTTTCCTGAGGTAGTCTCATATCGATTTCCGTGCTAGGGCGCCGCCTTTCTGTGTGGAGTTTTGCACGTTCTCTCCCGGTGTCCGCGTGGGTTTTTACCGCGTATTCCCGTTTACTCCCACATGCCCAAAGACATGCTGCTGCTGCTTCATAAATTAATTGTCCTCCTGACTAAAATTGCCTCCGGTGCCCTGCGACGGACTAGCGTCCCATCCCGGGTTTCGCTCCGTCTTGCGCCCTGCGTCTGCCAGGATAGGCTGCGCCTCACCGCGCCCCCCTGTAGAGGATCAAGCGGTTTCTGACGATGGATGGATGGAATATTTATACGGAGCTGAATTCTCGGTGATGTTTGTCGCATCGGTGATTTGTCATAAATTAGAGGGCCCCCCTTGAACCGCTTGGGGAGGGGTCCCGGGCTGGTGGCGATGCGGGTCGGAAGGGAGGTGCGGAGGGGGGCTAGGGGCCGGAGGGAACAGAAACTCGAGTATTTATTCAACTGGGCCGAAAAGCGGTCGCGACTCGCGAACGGGGAGCGCGGACCGTGCGCTCGGAGAGAGGGAAAAATCCCGCAGACGACATTCATAGCGACGCCGTGAAATGAAAAGTAGGTGCGGTGAATATGTAAATGTCAGCGCGTGTGTTGTTGGCGGGAGGG
>JAZEWU010000046.1:4663381-4695029 GCA_036362915.1 Geotria australis | reverse complement strand
GGGGGGGGGGGGGGGTCGTGGGGGGCCCCGGCTCGCCCACGCACCTGTGTGAGAGCAGTGGCGGCGCACCTGTGAGCGGCGTCGCCGCCGCCGCCGCCGCCCGGTGCCATGTTCCCGAGCCTCACGCGGATGCGTGGGCAGGTGAGTTGGTGTTGATTTAGACGCATCGTCCGGTTTGTCATTATCATCATCAGCAGCAGCAGGAGGAGCAGTGGCAGCATCGTCAGCTCGACCGCGCATCGATCGGGGCCATCGCCACCACGGTTGTCATCGTCGTCGCCGTGGGGTTTCACGGCTCGATTTGCGAGAAGTTCTCTCAAGGGCTGCTCCTTCGCGCTATCCCGAAAGAGCAGCTCCAGAGAGCGATGCTCATCGTCATCGTCACTGTCATCGTCAGGACCGCCGCTGCCATGATCCAGATAATGATTACCAACAATGCCGATCCCGTGTATTTAATAGCACTGTTGTCGTGAAGACGGACATTGGCACCAACAGCAGCACAATCACCACCGCCCCACCACCATCATCATCGTCTTCCTCATCGCGGGGTCG
The DNA here is from genome assembly GCA_036362915.1 of Geotria australis. NCBI lineage: Eukaryota > Metazoa > Chordata > Hyperoartia > Petromyzontiformes > Geotriidae > Geotria > Geotria australis. The sequence continues at coordinate 4,694,477 of JAZEWU010000046.1, read as the reverse complement.
CTCATGCGTTTGTACGTTGGTGCGTTTACGTGTGTTTATTTAGCACACTGTGGACTAGAGTAGTTCGAATTCGATTCGATTCTTCGAAGCGTGATGGCTACACGACAGTTTCCCACTGCAACACGTTTTTCTTTAGTTGCAGACAGCCCTTCAACATTTACAGATATAATAGTCGGTGCTGGCCTTAAAGGCGGCGGGCATTGGCCTCTCTTCTTGCTCTAGACTGAGGGGCTTCTGGCGTCTGTTGAGCTTCTGGACATCGTTGTCTTTCAGGTCCTCGGCTTCGAAGTGTTTGGTAGAATTTGCAGTTAATACCAAGTATTACTTGACAGGGACCTTGACCCCCACTATAGTAGTGAGTGCACGGGAGTGGTATTGTAGTGGCTAGTGTAGTGCAGCACGCTACGAACCCGTGGTGTGGATTCAGGGTAACAAACACCACGCGCCGTCTGCTTCACACGAGACGTTAAAGATCCCGTGACATCACGTAGACCAGGGCTTCTCAACCTCTTGGACTTCAAGTTCAAGGTCCCACTTGGTTGAGAATGACAGAGGTAGGCCATGTGTGCCGGTGTCACGGTCCAAATTTGCCAAATTTGAAAATAAACTCGCCGCAAATTAACCGATTGGCGTCAACACAGCAATTATCGCCCCACCACAGCAAAAACTTGGCAGGACCCTCCTGAAAAGAAGTCACGAAACTCAGTGAGGCTTTCCTGGGGGGGGGAGTGGCGTGTGTAAACCAACCCAGGCGAAATTCTAAACAAAAATAACGAACCTGCGCACGAGGCTAAACGCGGCTCCGTCGCTGTCGTTTGTGTAACGGCGGCAGGGCGAGCGGCACGTGGGATTTGAGGGCCTCTACCTGAGCATGCGAGCGGGCCACGGGGCCGGCCGGGAGCTCTCCGAGCTGCTCCGGGAGAGGTGAGCCGTGCAGCCCACACACACACACACACCGCGGTGTCACCGCGGTGTCACTCGCCGCTACTCGCCACCGCTATGTGCGGGGCGGCACGGCGGCGCGGTGAGTAGCGCTGTCGCCTCGCAACAAGACGGTCCCGCGTTCGATTGCCGGTGGGGATGCCCTCTCTGTGTCACCGTTTCAATATCTCGTCTCCTCCTTACTTCATCCTCCCCCCCCCTTCCCGCCACCAGGGCCATAGTGGAAGAGTCCTGCTCCAAGCTGCACAGCAAGCTGGCTCGCATGGCCACGACCACCAACCACAATGGGTGAGACCACGATGCCCAGAGGGTACACGAATTGCTCGATCCAGCAGTGCATTGAGGCTCGGCATTACCTCCGTTTGTAATGTTGATTATCGTTGCTCTTGGTGTTATAGCTGTCGCTGCTGTCACTGTTGTTGTCCTGTGACTGTTGCTGTCGTCGTTATTGACGTCATTGTCACCATCATCATCTTTAACATCATCATCATCGTCACCTTCGTTGTCATCACCACCGTGGCGCGGTGGCTCGCCAGGCCGCTGGTGCCGCTGTGGGCCTGCCTGCGCGCGCTGGGGGACAAGCAGGCGGCCTGCCACCTGGAGCTGGGCCGCCGCCTGCACGAGGTGGCGCGCACCACGGCGGCGCACGCCGACAGCCACGGCCGGGCCACGCGCCAGGTCACCGCAACCCGCGTGCCCCCCGCACGCCAATGCGCCCGCACACCCAACAAGGTCATCCATGCACCGATAGGTTGGCGCAGTGGTAACATCTGCGCCTCACAGAAAGAAGGTCCCGGGTTCGAATCTCGGCTCGGGCGCCTTTCTGTGTGGAGTTTGTGCGTTCTCCCCCTGTTCTGCGTGGGTTTCCTCCGGGTTCTCCGGTTTCCTCCCACAAGTAAAAAAAAACCACTCATTAATTATTTGGCCGATAACATCATAATATAGAGGCAGCAGTGTGTGGCAATATGGCGCCGGCAAACCGCCTAGCTGCCTCCTCCGCCTCTCTGCGCTTTCCTCGCTACGCCCCTGAGTCGTTCTCTCGTCGATGAATACCGTCGACATTGAATGAATATGTGCGCGTTATAAATGTAAATTTATTATTATTATTAATACGCCCACAAACCAACGTGCCCGGACACCAAACGTACCAACACCCCAACGTACCAACACATGGCCACAGTCGCACTACTGTGGCGTGTCTTTAATGTATCTCTGTGGGTCTCCGTGTCTCGATGGGTCTCAGTGCGTCTCTATGGGGACCAAGGAAGAAGCGTTCACGTCGTCGCGATCCCTGTCAAGTAATACTTGGTATTTACTTGCAAATTCTACCAAACACTTCGAAGCCGAGGAGCCGAAAGACAACGATGTCCAGAAGCTCAACAGACGCCAGAAGCCCCTCAGTCTGGAGCAAGAAGAGAGGCCAATGCCCGCCGCCTTTAAGGCCAGCACTGACTATTTATATCTCTAAATGTTGAAGGGCTGTCTGCAACTAAAGAAGAACTTGTTGCAATGGGGGAAACTGTCATATATAACCATCACGCTTCGAAGAATCGAATCGAATTCGAAAGTGCGTCTCTGCGGGTCTCTGCGTCGCAAACGTTGCGCTCGTTCGCTCTCGACGGGCAATAAGTTACCTATACATTTTTCCCCGTCCGCAATGTTTAACTGTTTAAAATATTTAACCGGTTTAACTACCTTGTATTTTCTAATTGTTGATTCGGTTCCGCTCGCGTGCCCGGCGCAGGCCAAGGAGGAGGCGTCGCACACGCTGGACTGCCTGCAGGGCCTCAACGGCGCCGTCATCGCTCTGCAGCGCGACCGCTCGCGGCTCCAGTCGCGCAGCGCGGACCTGGAGCGCCTCCGCCGGGAAGGGGCAGCCCCCCACGCCCTGCAGAGGGTACCCGCCACGTACCCACCAACGTACCCACCAACGTACCCACCGCCCTACCCACCGCCAGGGTGGCGCAGTGGGTAACGTCTGCGCTTCCTCGCAGAAAGAGAATGGTCTTGCCCGAAGCGGTTCGATTGCTGCCTCGTTCTGTGTGGGTTTCCTCCGGGTTCTCCGGTTTCCTCCCACAACTACTTTTAAGATATGTTTATTTGGTTAAAAAATTACGTTGTAAAAAAAATCATTTTTTTCTTAATTTGCTGCATACGTTAATTGGCCTGGGGACTAAATTGCTCCTCGGTGCCCTGTGATGGACTGGCGTCATATCCTGAGCATGGCTCTGCCTTGCGCCCTGTGTCTGCCGGTTTAGGCTCCAGCTCACCGCGACCCTGTACAGGACCGAGCGGTTTCTGACAGTGAACGAACGCATGTACGTTTTTTGTCGTCTTTGCCACGTCCGCAGGCCGAGAGCAAGTGCAAGAAGTCCGGCGAGGATTACCGCCGGCGTCTCGAGCAATACCGCGCGCTGCGGGCCGCGTTCGAGCAGCGCGTGGCCGCGACGGCGCAGGTGCGGAGGGGGCCGCTCGCGCCGCACAGCGCCGCGCAGCGCCCGCGCCGCACAGCGGCTCGCCGCGTCGCACACGCGCCCTCCGCGCCGCGGAGGCAGCGACGGCTGCTGGATCGCCGCTCCGTGTTGTGCAACCCACTTCCCGACGGTGGATGTGGTCGCGGAGCGGTAGCCTGGCAGCAGCATTGCAGAAGTGGTGTGCCCCAGGAGTTCACTTGTTCACTCTTATTTGCGGGTCTGCCTACTGCCGCTGATAGGCTGGCCCCCTGCTAAACGTAATGTACACTAAAGTTGCGTGTTTTTATTTCTACGTCAGCATAATTTAGAGATTGACTGAACAGCCAAGCATAGTTTTTGTCGGGGTCTTTGTTTTTCTCATCGAGTGTGCCTGCTCAAAATCATCTTGCGTGCCGCTCAAGCACGCGAGCCTTAACATCGCGACCCCGGGGATAGAGTGTCGTGTCTCTGTATCTCCGTGTGTCGTGTCTCTGTATCTCCGTGTCTCCGCGAGTCCGTGTGTGCGTGAGTGTCTAATTCCGCGTCTCCGTTATGCCGCGTGCCCGTGTCTCCATCGACCAGAAGTTCCGCACACTGGAAGAGTCTCACGTGACGCAGATGAGGGCCTTCCTGCAGACGTACGCGGAGACGCTGTGGGACACGCACGTGAAGATGGGACATGTAATGACACGCACGCAGACACACATCCCACGTAGAGCCGTTAACAGACTGTCGGAGCAAGTGCCGTTCGCGAGTATCACCTATTAAGCCCTGCGTTCGACAAGCACGATGATGTGTGTAAGGAGAGGCCGCTGCGCTTCTCTTTCAGATGCACATGGAGTTCCAGCAGTCGCTGGAGATCCACACGGCGGAGGAGCTCATGAGGCTGAGTCCCAAGGTGGAACCAACCACGGAGAGGCCAGGTACGGGCGGGACAACACGATGCATCGCGTCGGTGTAGGTTTATCACGGCCCGATGTGTGAGAATTTCTCTTAAGAGATGTTGGAGGCAGCTTCAAGCTCAGTGATGCCTCCACCGTGGGAGGCAGAACGTCGCAAAGGATGGGAGATTGCCAGTTTCACGACCTTTCAGTATATTCGAAGCAGCCTTAATAATTTATTTATTTAGTTCCTTTGGTGTTTTATTTATTTATTTTTCATTGCTGACATGCCGTTCTCTCCGCGGTCCTTGTGCAGCGCTTTGTGACCCTCGGGTGAAAGGCGCTCTATAAAATGCTATTATTATTGTATATTATTAACACGCGTGACAACACTATCCTGACATTCACAGTACTGATACGCAGTACATAAAATACTAGCGCCGTCCGTTGGTTGCAGCTATTTTATTACTCGATGAACGCTTAGTCAGGTCGTTTTATTTGCCATCGGCTGTGACAATAACGATTGCCTATGTCAGCGTTCTGATTTGTCCTGACGCAATCGTTTGCGATCCGCGTGTTGGCCGCCGCTGATATAAAACATACATGACCCTTCCCATCCAGCCGTCAGTTTTCAAATAGCCGCTGGTCGCGGTGAGGGTCGCGGCGCGGATGACCTTTGACGTACGGCAGATTGGAAATAAAACCCCCATGGCCCCTGCTGATCAGGGTGAGTGCTGCGACTCCTGCTGGCCTGATCGCAGTGGCGCAACCTCGATGGAATTATAGGCATGTCAAAGACCGTGCGGAGTTCAATGAAAATGCAAGGGGCTGTGTAAGAAAATGGGAAACTGTAATTTAACATCGCGCTTCGAAGAATCGCAAAGAAGAAGAAGATAGGCATCGCGTATGATCAAGGATATGCTGCCTAGGGTAATTAGCGGGATGAAATTGTCCCCAGTGTTCTTCGATGGATAGCCCATCCTGGGTATAGAGCTGGCTTGAGCCCTGTGTCTGCTGAGATTAAGCTCTGCCCCACCCCGTGACCCTATCCGGAATTTATCGGGCACAATACTGATAATGATGATGATGACCTATGATCAGCTTTCATTCGCAAGAATAATCCCCGTGTCCACAATGTCAACACACACGAAGCTGGTTAACAATAACACAAATAGGAATCTGGCCAAGAGCAACTACCGTGCCACGTCAGAAATTGAGATGACTGTATTTCTCAAACACAAACCAGTGTTAAATAATACATTCTCTCGCGGCGCAAGCCGGTTCGGGCAGATTATATTTAAAACTGATCATCGCACAATTACGAATTAAGTTGCACAAATGTTAAACACACACGAGGTTATGTAAACAGACAAGGGTATCCTGTTAATATTAATGCACGGTAGTTTGCTACATCCCCCCCTCTCCCACACACACAGTTGGTCGTTACCGAGAATCACTTATTACATTAAGCCCGATGGTTGATGCTTGGACTGTTCCATCTGACACCACCGAGAAGGAGGGGGAGGGAATGAGACGAGTTGGTGGGATGGTTTGAACCCACATCCCACGTATGAACACGGAGCGACACGGCGGTCCTGACAAGCTGCGTTGCTAAGTAACGAGTTGGTGTGTGTGTGTAAGTATATCGGTGCGTGTGTGTGTGTGGGGGGGGTTGACATATGGGCTACGAACCCGGAGAGCTGAGTTCGATTACCTTGGCCATCCGCTAACCGTATATCACTGGTGACTCCGGCGTGTTATATCAGAAATTGCCGCCAGGACGGCCTCCGCTCGGTCGACCCGGCCCTAAGTGAGTATGGTAAACGTCACCACTGGTGAGACAAAGACGGACGGGAATGGTTCTGGCCACACCACTAACAGGCAATTGCCCCAGCAGTCTGCTCAAGGCTATACTGGGGATCTTTGTGATTTTGCTGTTATTGGTGTTGTGTTCGGTGCTGACCGGGCGGTCGCGCGGTGGTTACCAACCTAGACACCTGGGTTCGATTTCCGGCCACGGCGTTAGGTCGCTGGCAACTAACGCAGTCGCGAACAGCGTGGGTGCCACTGTCACCATCATTACTGGGGTGAAACAAAGACGGACAGGCGTGGGTTGGTGATGGCCACACACGCCACCGCCCCCTCGTGTTGGCACCAACGGCACTTGCCCCTACAGTCCATACGGCCGCACGGGGGCACTTTGCCTTCGTGCTGCGTGCATCGAGCACGGTGCTTGTACAGTATACATAATCACTGCTTGTGTACAGACACCCGCAGCATGATGATTAATCAGATTACTGGGCGATGATGCTTGCTGATGCGTTAGCGGTGGGGCACAATTAACAAAAGGGAGTGCTGTTGACCATTGTGTTGAGTTTGTATTCTGGAATATATACTGTACCATAATGTATACAGTACGGTAATTGACGAGTCACAAACCCCGGCGAATCTATAGGCCACGATTCTGAATCCCGCCTCGAATCCAGAATCGATCTTCCCGTGTCTACTGTTAAACCGAATGTAAGTGTTGTGTTTCCTGTCTGGCCTCTGTCTCATTTGATCAGCCTTAGAAATACATCAGCAGATAATTTCCACGAATTAAATACAGTAGTCGATTGTCGTATCTTGAGCGTGACAATATTATACATTTTTGCCACGCCAATTACGATATAATGGGGAATGCGCCCGATTTCGGAAGCTAAGCAGGTCTGAGCCTGGATAGTGCTGCTGGGATGGGTTAACCCATCGTGCACAGCAGGGTGTTAAAGCGCTGCGTGGTCGGCGACATTGAAATCCATTGTACTATACTTCGATGCTACCCATGGCTAACGCGCACCGCTTTCCCCACACCCGCACTAACCAGCGTGATGATGAAGTATTGTCAAACAACCCGCACGGCGTGGAGGGGTATTCATCCAGCAGTGGATTGACGATGGTTTTGCTATAGGTGACGATTGAAGACATTGATTAGAGGGCCCTGCCTTTACTTTCAGCACCACGGACAGCGACCTGTATTCTGACTCGCTGACCAGTGGATTCCCAACTTAACACTGGCCCGTGCCTAGGTCGGCTCGGCATAAAATGAGCACGTGGTGTTGCGTGTTAATACGAGTACTGCATACTAACAGCTTTGTGGCTGGAGACAGGACGCTTAGAGCGTGTGCTGTGCCGGCCTTAATAGGCGCCCGCTAACCGCGGGTCCGCCAACACTATAACCCACCTTAAAGGAGGGCTCTTTGCCTATAAATAACATCTGGAAATTGAGCATTGATTGAAGCGAGACCGACACTGCTGATGAGACACTGAATGTCGAGACCGTTCCGGAGTAGTTTGCTATGAATCGATTAATAGATGCATGCATGTCTATACTGTATTTCGCACTACAGTATATGTACTGTATTTAAGCAGTCCTTCGATCATGCAACGCATTGGTACGATTCAGGTAACGATTCTGATTCTATAGAGATGTGGTGATTGATAGAATATGCATTGGTGACTTATCAATACTATAGTACCCCCTATGAAACAACATTAATCTATAGGGCTCTTAAGATTGCCAGTTTCACGACCTTTCAAAATTCTACCAAACACTTCGAGGCCGAGCTGAAAGACAACGATGTCCAGAAGTTGACCATCGTGCTTCGAAGAATCGCAAAGAAGAAGAAGTATATTCGAAACAGGCTTAATCATTTATTTTTTGTTGCTTTGGTTTTTTATTGGCTGTTTTTTCTTTCGTTGTTGACATGCCGTTCTCTTCGCGGCCCTTGTGCAGCGCTTTGTGACCCTCGGGTGAAAGGCGCTATATAAAATGCTTTTATTATAGCATGTACACATGCTGTGTATTGCCTTGTACACGTGTATTTGGTGAACACGTGTCTCGTGTGCCCACGTGTGTGCGTGCTTCACGCAGCCCCGTGTGCCATGCTACGGTGCACATGCTTACTTGGAAGTTGCTTTAATCGGCTTATACAAAGTTCACAGATTATAAGGCCCCTGAGCTGCCCTGCCTTAGTGACAATAAGACCTCGTCCTGCAAACCACTGCAACAACATCATCATCTTTAGCAGCCACTATCAATCAACTGCTGGATGAAGGCTTGTCAGAACAGTGTCGCTCACGGGGGGTTGTTTGACCATACTTCACCACGCTGGTCAGTGCGGGTTGGTGGAGGAGGTGACCTGGTCCAGGACCGGTTCAGATATCGCTCGCCACGGATGTTAGCCGTGGCCGGGAATCGATGACCTCTGGTCACCGGGTTTGGTAGCGTCATATCATACTCCAGGCACTGCGCCATCGCTCCACCCGATCCCGACTCAGGGTTGTTAAACTCCACGTGTCTATGGCGGTGCCACGTTCATCCGAAACCACAACAACAGCCATTCGCTGACACCTCTTCCGCGCGACGTTGTGTAGTCTCGTCAGACGCTGCTGATTTTGAGCAGCGAGGAGCGGTGATGATGGCTCATGTCAAAGGTCAAACGCAGGAGCAGGGATTATCTCCTGTGTTGGCCCTGAGCCAGTGGGTGAAATTCCACATTCGTATGGCATAGACCTGTCTGTCCGTAGCACAATCACGATCCATGAGCAATCGTGATTGATGATTACGAATTATTATCTTGGTGATGATCATGATGACTGAATGGTAAATATGAATACCATTACGGCTCTCTAAATATGATGACTGTTGGCCATACCGCTTGATACCTATAATGCAGAGAATTCGCCGATCTTAACGGTGATAATAATAATATCGTTTTATATAGCGCCTTTCACCCGAGGGTCACAAAGCGCTGCACAAGGGCCGCGAACAGAACGGCATGTCAACAACGAAAAATAAATAAGTAAAACCAAAGGAACAAAAAACATGATGATGTTGACTTTCGTCAAAGAAACTCGTGATGTTGACGATCGTCACCCATTCGCTGCGGCCGCCGCCGATGCCAATCGCTGGATCGTGATTACAGTAATTTGATGCTGACGACGGGACATTGGCAGCCCGTCATCGTTAGTCACAAACCTGCACACGTGACAACAAACTGATCATGACAATTATCATCCGGGGATTCATTTCCCAGGTAATCATTTCCGGTTTGATCAGCGCGCAACCCCTCCCCCTAATCCTCGGCTGGCTGGGTGGGTGGGCGGAGTAGTTTCCGGAGCTCAGCCCCCGGAGACAGTTCCTATCGGATTTAGGACTCTTGATCACCGATTCGTTGTTGACATGTCGTTCTCTCCGCAGCCTTGTACAGCGCTTTGTGACCCTCGGGTGAAATGCGCTCTATAAATGCTATTATTATTATAGTCCGTGAAGATCGAGCCGGGTGTGTGCCTTCTCACACACATCATTCATTCATCGTCAGAAACCGCTTAATCCTAAGCCGGCAGCCTACCCCGGCAGACACAGGGCGCGAGGCAGGGCCATACCCCCATGATGGGACGCCAGTCCATCATCCTCTCGCTGACATCCACGCGTGACATCACCACCAGCATCATTTGTGACGCAACCCCGCATCCACATGCACCTCCTTCTCCCTCCCTGTCTCTCTCCCTCTCTGCCTCTCCTCTCGCTCTCCCTGTTTCTCCCTCCCACTCTCGGCTCTCTCGGCTCTCTCGCTCTGTCTTTCAGGCCCCGTTGAATTACAGGAATGTAACTCAGCCACCATGATGGAAGGTATGTCGCTTTACAATCCGCCGCCACTCGCTGTGCGGGAGTGGAACGCTTACATAATTTTACATAATTTTATACCGCCGCGCCCGTGATGATGAGCAGTCGCCATCCGCCGGACTCATTCAATTCACCCTTGGAGGATTCGTGCACACACACACACACACACGCGCGTACATTGCTGGTGTGTGTGTGTATGTACAGCATCCATCCGTGCTGTGCTGAGCGTGTGTGTGGTACAGCACAATGCCTGTGTTTAAAATGAGCTCGCCTCTGTGTTGTTGTTGCTGCTGTTAGAGATATGATGATGATGATGGCTGTGCTGTGTGCACGGCTTGCCGGGGCTGCGTCTGTGTAGAGATAGCCGGTCCGCATCGTTCGAGGTGTAGTTATTTGTTTATTTGTTATTGCTGAGCTCCGCCGATGCAGATTGGGAATGATGGGCGGATGAGCGGAGCGTTTACTCCGTGTGTGCCGGGAGTGAATGTGTGTTGGGGCTGTTGTGTGTTGGTGTGTGCGGGGAGCGGTGGCTCAGTGGTTAAGCGCGCTGGGCTACAAATATGGCGATCCGAGTTCGAATCCCGCTCACGGCCAACACCGGTGACGATATGCTCAACCGGTCATGGGCCTCCCCTAGTTCGACTCGGCCTCAAATTAGTACCTAGCGCGGTGTGTAAACATTGCAACTTGGAGACAAAGGCGGCCGGGCGTGGTGCTGGCCACACACTCATCGTCCCACGAGTTCCAATCTGACCTTCATAGGTGCCACTCGCTAACAACACTTGCCCCAAGAGTCCGTTTATACTACACGGGGATCTTTATCTTTGTGCGCTGGTGTGTGCACATGTGCTTGTGTGTGTTAGTGCTGCACTGGATCATGCACGACCTGAATTAGATCCCGTGTCGCTGATGGGAATTGACTGCCACATCCCACACAGCATCCCTCCTCGCTCCACAGTTCATGTTTGACACGGGGCACATTAGGCTGAGACACCCAGACCGCCATGCACACCTTACCGCCACACACACACACCTCGCCGCCATCCGCACCTCACCACACACAGCTCACTACACACCCTCCCCACACGCCCTGTCAACCCTGAACACACACACACCCCTCACCCCACACTCTGCCAATCGTCACCACACACCCCTCAGCACACACCACCCCACCCTGACCACACACCCCTCACCACACACACTGCCCACACACCTCACCAACCACCTCACACAAGCCGGCGCGCTCAAATGACTTTGCAAACGTTCCAAAGTAAAATTAAGTTTAAGAAAACATTTCACAGAATCAAGGTAATCATTGCACGAATGCGTCAACAGGCTCGGCTAACACTCCGCTGTTTATACAGTACTGTATATATAGCCGGGTACATATGCGTTCAATGCGTTTGCAAGTCGAGTCGTCAAATAGAATGGACGGTCTGTCGTGGAGGGTACCTTTCTGTGTGGAGTTTGCATGTTCTCCCCGTGTTGCGCGTGGGTTTTCTCTGGGCGCTCCGGTTTTCTGCCACAGTCCAAAGACATGCTGCTGCATAGGTTAATTGGCCTGCGGACTAAATTGCCCCCCGGTTCCCTGTGATGGACTGGCGTCCCATCCAGGCTATAGCCCTGCCTTGCGCCCTGTGTCTGCCGGGATAGGCTCCGGCTCACCGCGACCCTGTTACAGGATTGAGCGGTTTCTGACAACGGATGGATGGGTCGGTCTGTCGTGGAGCTAGGTGGAGATGGAGCCGTGACGTGTGTGTGCCCCATGTTCGTTGGCCCGTTAACAGAGAATGAACAGGCACGGGTGGTCGTGTTTGTGTTTTGCCCCGGGTCCAGGGCACTATACTGGTGGGGAGAGACGAATATTTTGAGGGCTTTGGTCCGTGATAAACTCACTGGGATGGATTTATGTGAATGCTCACGGCTCAGTGTACGAGTATTGCTCTCAAGAGCTGCTCTTTGGGGATAGCCGTGGCGAGCGCTTCAACTAAACGAAGGAGAGAGGCTCGTTTAGTTCACGTGACAAACCTTACTAATCGAACTAACCCATAACAATACTGTGCTGTGGAGTATCGCACGGGGTCAGGGAGGGAGTGCGCGCTTTAGTGCGAGGTGTTATCGGAAACTCACCACAGGTTTTGTGAGCGAATAAAATGCGCAAAGTACCGCGGTTCACATCGACGGAGCCGAACATATTATCGCGAAGGTGTTGTAACTGTAGAATTAGGCGGTAAAAAAGACATACGGCTGAAAGTCTGGAGTTTTTAACTTCAGCCCTCACGAATGACCCAGTGCCACTCATGATAAGTGTAGAAGTAGGTGTTGGGTTAATTTTATTGGACACACCACTCCCTGATTTTGTTGGCCACCCCACATTCCCAGACACAGCCTGTGTGTAGGCCACACGCGGGGGGGGGGTGTTTGCCTGCGGTGGTAGAGCAATTGGTTTTTTACTGCACTACAATCTCTGCAACCTGGGTTAAATTCCTGAACCATGAAAATAAACAATGGGCTTTTTATATCTGAACGTGGCTTGGACCTCCCCGATCTGGACCTCTGCGTTGAGGTATGTGAACATCTACACTGGGTAAGCAACCATTGGCCAGGGCTGTTCTCACGGCTGCCTTGTTGGCTGTGCCGCCCTTCATAGGCGCTTGACAAAACAAACAGCCTATAGCATTTATGTGTGTGCGCGTGTGTGCGGGTGTTTGCGTGTGTGTGTATGTATGGGGAGCGGTGTGACCTCCTGTGCCATCTCGACCTTCATAGGTGCTCGCTAACGACACTTGCCCCAACGGTCTGTTAAGGCTATAACGGGGATCTTTGTCTTTGTGACCTCCTGTCGACGAGCCATCGACACATCACGTGGCCTCAAGGTGCATATGGCCTGGCACAGGCGACGTGATGACGTCACCGCCACTTAGTGGCGAAGGACGGTTGTTGTTGTTGGGGAGCGGTGGCTCAGTGGTTAACGCGCCGTGTTACAAAACTGGCGACCCGAGTTTGAATGCCGCTCACGGCCAACACCAGTGACGATTTTCTGAAGCGATCCTGGGTTCCCCTAGGTCAACTTAGCCTCAAATGAGTACCTAGTCCATCCATACATTGTCAGAAATCGCTTATTCCTTTACATGGTCGCGGGCTAAACATTGCCACTAGGGAGACAAAAAGCGACCAGGCGTGGTGCTGGCCTCCCAGCTCCTCGTGTGGCATGTCGACCTTCATAGGTACTCGCTAACGGCACTTGACCCTCCAGTCTGTTAAGGCTACCCGAGGGATCTTTGTTTTTGTGTGTGCGCACGTGCGTGCCTTCCCAGGACTGAAAAAACGAACTAAGCTCACGTTTGGGATCAAGAGGAAAGACAAAGACTCGGAATCCACGTGAGTCCGATCTCCGTCGATGTCGGGATCTCTGTGATCGGAGACGAGCGCTCGATGCCGGCGTGACGACCCCGCTGACCCGCTCGCGACCCTCGCTAGCGAGCGAGCAAATTAATAACTTCGAAATTGAATGAATATGTGCCACGCGTTATAAATAGCATTTTTTATTATTATTTGTGCAGCTGGCCTGCGAAAGTGGCAGTACAGCGCGAGTGTGTTCGCGAACACATCCATGTGCGCTTTTTTGAGCGTTACTTGATCGTGTGCACACGTACAGCCCTTGTGTCACTGCCCGTGTGTGTGTGTGTGTGCGTGTTTTTATTTCCCGCCGTGTGTCAACTACAGAGGCTCCCAGGATGCCGACCAGGTGCGAGTTCTGCACACGTACACACGCACAAACACACACAAAGATCCCTCATATAGCCTTAACGGACTGTAGGGTCAAGTGACAGACACAAACACATGCACACACGCATATACGCGCTCAAAGCCAAAGATCCCCCATGTAACAGACTGCTGGGACAATTGCTGTGAGCGACCACCAATTAATGCCAGCGGGCCACGCGAGTTGGTGGGTGGCCAGCGCCACGCCCCGCCGACCTTTGCCTCCCCGTGCCAATGTTTACGCACCGCACCAAGTACTCGTGCAATGCTGAGTCCACGGCTGAGTCGACCTACAGAAAATCGTCACTGTTGTTGGCCGCCAGCGGAAATCGAACTCGGGCCGCCAGGGTTCATAGCAGCTAACCGCTACAACCGCCGCTCCCCACACGCATATCGACTCGCACACGGCAACACACGATTTCCTCTTGCACCTTCCAGTCGAATTTTCCACTCACACTTTTTCTCAACGATTACTTTTATTTCTCTTCTCTGTTCGCACCACTCCCTGCTGCTCCCGCTGCACCTCTGCTGCTGCACCTTCTCCGCTTCCTTCCGCTGCTGCCATCGCATCGCCTCGACGCCCAGAAGCGTTCCAATGGCGCGCCCGACGGATTCTACACCGAGATTGACTGGCAGCGTTATGTGAGTGACAGCGAGATAGCCGCTTGGGCTCAACCACCTCTCGGGGAGGCACCTGGGATAAACTTTCGCTCGTTGGACCATGGAGGAGATACCTGGGCTGAACCATCTCTCATGGGACGATTAGGGGGGTGCATCCTAGTTGAAACATCTTCTCATAGAACCGTGGGTGGGTGGGAGAGGGGACACCCGGGCACAACCATCTATCACGGATCCATTGGGGGGGAGATGAATCAGCCAAGTTGAACAATCTCTCATGAAACCATTGGGGGAGACACTTGGGCTAAACCATCTGGAATGGGATTTTAGGGTCGGGGGTATTATTGGACTGAACCATCTTTAACAGAACCACGGGGGGTTTCCAATATATGGCCTCATGAGGGCTATATTGTGTATGTGGTTGTGTCTTCCTGTGTCTCCCCACAGACGACCCCGGAGGTGGATGATGAGGGCTACAGCATCCGCCCGGAGATTGAGTTGAATGATATCCTTCCCGCGCGCACGTGGTTTAACCGCGGTCTCGAGTACAGCGAGTTGATGGCTTGGGCTCCTTCGTGAGCACTTGCGTAATATGACCCCAGCGCACGCTCATTCAATGAATAAGCAATTCCGTCACGTGTGACACCTACATCTTATTCCTCCGCCTATCCGTCCGTTAGAAAGTAAGTCTTTAATGTTCGCCCCACCTTGAGTATAGCCCTGCCTTGCGCCCTGTGTCTGCCGGAATAGGCCTCCGGTTCACCGCAAACCCCCTTGCGGGAGTAAGCGGTTTCTGACAAACGGATGGGTGTTTTTTTCGCGCGACGCCACCTTCCCCCGGAGACGGCCCCTTGACCCCGCCGCGGCACACCCCAAGACCAACTGCTTCTACTCGTCGAGCGACTCGGAGGAGGAGGCCAGGGGGGGCAAGGCCGGGGGGGGCGGCGGCGGCGGCGACGGGGGTGGCGGCCGCCGCCGCCGGAGGCGCCTCTACGTGGAGATCAAGCCCCCCGAGGAGGTGGTGGGGGGCCCCGACCCCACGGCCGCCGCGCAGGAGCTCAGGGCGTCCATCTGCAACATCGCGCTGCCGCCCTCGCCCGCCGTGAGCGAACGCACGCGCCGTACGCGCCCGCGAGCACGTTCGCGCGCATGCGATACGTGCATGTCGATACACATGCACGCACGCATTCACGAGCGGTCCGCGCGCGTAGATACGCACGCGCACGCGCGCGTGCAGATCCGTACCCACGCGCGCTTCCACAGCGACGTCTGTCATTTTGCACCGAATGATGGCGGCGGCGGTGACAGCATCGCGGCGCTTGCACGTGGTTCGGTGCACCCTGGTGCCGCGCGGAGTGGCGACGTGTCGCCGGGTCGCGGATGTTTATTTATAACCCGTTAACCGTGACGCTTTTCTCTCCCGTGTTGCTGCAGAGGAGAAGTCCGGTAAGCGGGAGACGGGGTTTGGGGGGGGGCGCGGGGGCGTTTGCCGCACGACGGGTCAAACCGATGTTTTTCATTCTCAGTGCTGAAACCTTCGTCACGTTATTAAGTACGCGGCCAGATTTAACGGGGCCGCGTGTTTTTTTGCGTGGATAGTTGGGACTGGGTTTAGACCGTCGACTCGCTCCACGTGAGAACCCGGTTTAATCACAGGCGGCCGAAATCTGGATCCGAACCCAGGACTGCAGGGGTGCTGGCCCAACTCTCTGACCTCCGACCCACCCGGCCAACTGGCAACCCCCCTTAAGCGAGCAAAACACGCGAAAATTGCACGCTGCATCGTAATATATAGGCACGCAGTGTCTGGCGGGTCGGCGCCGGCTGACCGTATGGCAGCCTCTCCTCTGCCTCTCTGCGGTTTCCCGCAGCACTTTGGGGCCTATGTGAATGTAATATATTTATCATGATAAATGTGACGCCTGCGTTAATAATGCCGCTCCGTTTTCTCTTCACTCTATGTCGCTGGTTGCCTAAACGCAGAGGCGCAACCCGGTGAGTTTGACCACGCGTGTGGACACGCACCGTCGTGTGTCGCTTGCGTGTTCCCGCGTGTACGGTGTGTGTGTGTGCATCGGGGGAGTGGTGGCAATGTGGTTTGGCGCCCCACAGTTTGACCCCCACAGCCTGGTTTCAAGTGACGGCGACGGTTGAATGGCTTCTGGGCTTCCCCGAGGTTGACCTGGCCTTAAATGACAACCTGGCGGGTTTTTTAACAGCAGTACTTGAGAGACAAAAGTGGCCAGGCGTGGTACTGGTCACACCATCCTCTCACGCACCATGCCCGTCTCGATAGGTGCCCGCTAAACAGCACTTTCCTCAACAATATTTACGACCACATGGGAATCTTTATCTTTGTTATATGCCTCACGAGAGCATGTAATAAATAAAGACATGTTTCTCAACAACGCAGGCTTGAATACGAAACGTGTATGTTAGCGCAGTATATGATCTTAAGGCAGTGTTATTGACGATTGTTGACACAAGTTAGCAATATTATTAAATCATTATTATTGCTTTACTTATTAACTTGTGTAAATATGCTTGAGAAGGCTGGGTGTGCGTGTGTGGAATTCCTAATCGTGCGCTCACTCTGCTTGCAGGTTTCCGTGAAGAAAGGGCCAGCACACAGTAAGTTTCACCTTCACTTAGTTTAATTTCACCTTCAAATTCGCCCTTCAAATCCTTCAGCGTGTGTTCCCCGTGCTGTGGAGCGGTTATTACTTTACTACCCCGTGAACCCGGCCGTCTGAGTTCAGTGATACGGCTCTCCAGAAAGAACAGCTCTGAAGAGCGACCATCATGAACCGAGACGTGAAAACCTACATGAGTATAAAATTACTGTTATTAATAATAATTATTGTTATCGTTCACAGACGAGGACTTCGTGAGGCAGAGACGCTCCACGCCGACCCCACCGCCGCTCGCGTGAGTCACGCCACCTCCGCGTTCTCGCGGCTGGGTTACTGTACGGCGCTCAGATCCGTTTTCCAGGTGTAGCGCAGTGGCAACGTCCGCGCCTCACAGAAAGAAGGTCCTACCCGAGGTGGTTTGATTCCCACCTCGGGCGCCTTTCTCTGCGCAGTTTGTGCGTTCTCATCTTGTTCTGCGTGGGTTTCCTCCGGGCTCTCCGGATTTCTCCCGCAAATAAAAAAAAAATCAGATTTAAGAAAAGCGCCGCCGTTGTTTCAGTTGCCGCACAGGGAGATGGACTCTAGCCATACTGCCTGAACGTGGGAGGCGAACTAACGTGAAGTAGAGGAGAAACGCTTGCTATGGTGATCCCGAGAGAGCAGCGCTTGAGAGCAATTCTCTCCCATATTACACGCTCGTAACGGAACAATCATGGATATAACTCCACAAACCTCTTGACTGGACCCCATGTCCGTCTTGTCTCGCTGCTGTCGGTGTTCGCCGGACACCGTGCGTTCTCACGTTCCGCGTGTTCCCCCGCCGCCTCCCCTTCCCTCCCACGATGCTTTGCCGCAGCGTCGCCGCGGTGACGGCCAATCAGCTCTTCCCGTCGGACCCGCTGTTTGGGCCGCCCCTGGAAGCAATCCCACAAGCCTTTGCGCCAGAAGGTGCGTGTTAACGAGCGCAGACAAATGCACCTTTCGAACAAATTATCCGTCGGCCACGTTTGACCGTGATGGAACCCGTTCCCGCCGCTCGGTCGGCAGAGGCGGACGAGATTTTAGAAACGTTTCGTCAACTGCCACGCCGGGAGATCCAACCGACGATCTCTGGCTCCCGTGTGCCGACCGCTGCCCCGCGGCACCTTCACCGTCGTCTTGTATAATTACGTCTGTTGTCTTGTGGTCCCCTCCTCACCGTGCTCCCCTCTTGTGCGGTGAAGCTGGGAGCAGCCAGCCCGATATCTGGGGTCCCAGGCCTCCGCAGGTCCCCCCGGAGGGCGCCGCGACCCCACAAACGCCCCCGCGAGCGGGGTCCCCTCCCCGGGCGCCGGCGATCCCACCGCCGGACGGGCCCTCCCGGGACGGCAGCCCCCCGGAGTCCCCCGTGTCGGCGGGGGCCGGCGCCCCCCCCCAGACCGTCGTCGGCACGGAGGGGGGCGCGCCGACCCCCGGCGGGGACGAGACGGTCACGAGATCGACGGAGGCGCCGGCGGAGACCGAAGGAGGTGACGAGCGTGGAGGGGCGTCGCGGGGGAAAGATTCGTTGGAACCGGATGCGGTTTTATTGACGACCGGGCCGAGAGCCTCCTGTTGACGCGCCCTGCCCAAGCCCAATGTTTTCAAGTCAATACGTGTTTGTTGCGTCAATGCAGGAATCCCGTAAAGAGCTGGGTATTTTTCTGCTGTAATGATAAACATCTATCTGTCTGTCTACATCTAGACCGGCATATGTACCGAGAATTTCTCGCCGTAGCCGTGTCGAGTGTTCCTGCTTAATGAAGCCTGGCGATGCCTCCAACGTGGTGGGAGGCAAAACGTCGAACAGTAACCCATCAATCCATTTCTGAAGCCACAGCAAGCCGCACGTTGCGACTACGCGACAGCCCCCCGCGGCTGACGGCGCGCCCGCGAATCTCCCGCAGGTGCCGCCGTCGCCCCCGACAGACCTGCGTCGCCAGCGGAGGCCCGGCGCGCGGCCGCGGAGCTCGGCGCGCCGCCCGACGAGCCGGTCGGGGAGACGGAGCCCCCCGCGGGCGGCGCGGCCGAGGGCCCGCGGGCCGCGCCGTCCGGCGACGCGAACGAGAACGACGCGGGGGACGCGGAGGAGACGGCGGGCGAGGACGCGCCCGCGAGAGACTCGCCCGCTCCGACACCCAGCGGTGCGCGCACTCGCGACAAGACTGTTGCCGCGTCACGGCGGGGGAGCGAGTCGGGAGTTTCGTCGCTCGATCGGTTTAAGCTGAATAGGTCGGCCGGGATGGGCTCGGGCTCACCGCAAACCTGTACGGGATTAAGCGGTTTCTGACAACGGCGAGCCGAGCGATTAAAGCTCGGCAATCTGGCACGGTGGGGAGCACAGGTGGTGCCCCAGCCAGTCGTCTCAGTCAGGCAGCCAGTGGGCACCTGGGTCTGTCCCACGACCTCCTGTCAGCGAGCCTTCGACACCTCTGCGTGGCCTCAAGGCGCACCTGGCCTGGCACAGGCGCCGTGGTGAAGTCCCCGCCGCTTAGTGGCGAACGGCGGTGGTTGTTGTTGCATGTATGTGTCTGTGCGTACACAGAGCCCCAGATCGTGGTGCAGTCTCCCGTGGCGCCGCCCACCATGGCAGACTCCGCCCCGGCCTCGCCCCTCCCGCTGTCAATCAGGCAAAAGATCCCGCCCACAAAGCTCTACTCTGAAACTCAGAAGGTAACCCGACAGACTTATAACCCCTAACGCAGTGGTTCCTAAACTTTCTCGGTTCACGGCGCCCTTAGTGTATCAGAATTCTTTCCACGGCGCCCAAAGTCAGAAAATATATATGGCGACAATCACAACAGTGAGCCGAGCGCCGGGTGGCTAAAACTCAGCAATTTCGCACGATAGGGAGCACAGGTGGTGCCCCAGCCTGTCGTCTCAGTCATTCAGCCCATGGCACCTGGTTCTGTCCCGTGACCTCCTGTCGGCGAGCCTTTGACACTCTGCGTGATGGTCACAAGGTGCAGCTGGCATGGCACAGGCGCCGCGGCGACGTCACCGCGACTTAGCGGCGAACGGCGGTTTGCTGTTGTCGTTGTACGCTGTGCGTGTGTGTGTGTGCGAGCAGCGCCCGTTCAGCCCCCCCCCCGGGCTGGCTCCCCTCGCCCGCGCCGAGAGCACCTCCTCCATCTCCTCCAACGCGTCCGCCAGCAACGCCACCACGCCCACCGTCGGTGAGGCCACACGCTCAGCTGCTCACTCACCCACTGACTCACTCGCACCCTGGTTCACTCGCTCGCCCAGCCACTTAAAGACCCCCTCCATATAGCCTTAATAGGCTGTAGCAGGCGCGTCGCAGCCACGGGTGTTGCAGGAAAAAGTGGGGGGGATGGAATCATGTTTCTGTGAAAGTGCGGGTATCGCAACATATGATATGAGACTACCTCAGGAAAAAGTGAGGGGTGATGGAATCATGTTTCTGTGAAAGCGCGGGTGTCGCAACACCCCCAACACCCGCGGCTGCGACGCGCCTGGGCTGTAGGGGCAAGTGCTGTTAGCGAGCACCAATGAAGGACAACACAGCACACCTGGCCGCCCTTGCCTCCAAGTGGCAAGGGCGGCCGGGCGACGTCATCGTTAGCCGCGTCACACCGGGGCCAGGCTTGTAGGATCTGGGGAAATAGTTGATCGTAATTTACGCGCGATCAATCAACTCGCCCTGGCGTATTGTCCCAGCTGTAGTTTGTTTGAATAATAACAAGTGCCGCTTGTGTGGCGCCTCTCGTCACAAAACCTTTCTCCGCGATCTTTGGCTCCTGACCCTAATCCCGTGACCCCTCGAACTCTTCTGTCCTCCTGACCCTTCTGCTCCCACTTCCCCGGTGACCTTTGAACATCCCTTAACACCCCCCGACCCCCACCTCCCCTTTCCTGACGCCCGCTGCTCTCCGGCAGACTTTGATCAGCTCAAGATGGTTTGGTTTGACAGGGGGAAGTTTTATTTCACCTTTGAGGGTAAGTGTCAGGGCTAGGCGGCTGCCTGGGGGCAATGGAGACTGGCAGGAGCGACCTCGGGTGCACGGGTGTCGGCGGCTGACC
Source organism: Geotria australis (assembly GCA_036362915.1). Classification (NCBI taxonomy): domain Eukaryota; kingdom Metazoa; phylum Chordata; class Hyperoartia; order Petromyzontiformes; family Geotriidae; genus Geotria; species Geotria australis. The sequence continues at coordinate 4,673,461 of JAZEWU010000046.1, read as the reverse complement.
TCTGCATGGCTTGAGGTCGCCGCTGCACCTGTGGCAGAAGCATCCGTACACGTGCTTGTCGTCTTGTGTCTTTGCTGTCATCGGCGTGGTCTGTCCGCTTTTGTCTGTCCGGTTTGTGCCGTGCTGCTTATATATATGTGCTGCCTCGGTCGTAATTCATTCGCTCCCGGTCCCCGTTTTTATCCCGTAGAGGGTTGCGGTGAAGCCGTAGCCTATCAGGGCAGACACGTGGCACAAGCCAGGGCTATGCCCAGGATGGGACGCGGTCCATCACAGGGCATCGGGAGCAATTTAGTAAGGCCAGTTTACCTAGCCAGCAGCATATCTTAGGACTGTGAGAGAAAACTGGAGTACCCGGCAAAACCCCACACGGACATAGGGAGAACACGCAAACTCCACACAGGCGGCACCCGAGCTGAAAATTGAACCCGGGTCCATCTTGCCGTGAGGCGGGATCGCCTTGTTTGTAATGCACGCTCTCATTGATGCCGTCTTGTGCCGTCTCATGTCGCTTGTCGTGTCTTCTCTCTGCCGTCCGCGTGGTTCGGTGTCTCTTCTATATTCTCTGTACTGTCGTCTCATCGCCGGCATTCGTACTGGCCCTGCCCGATGCACTGCCTCGCTCATTCGTCACCATCAGCAGCTTCACAGGAAGCAATTGCATGCACGTTTATGGATATAGAATTCACAGACCCTTACGTGTGCGATGCGATGCCTGTGTTGTCTCGTGTGGCTTCGTGGTCATGTGGTCGTGGCGAGTAGATGTCCTCGTGTGTGGTTGGTGATGGTGTGGTTGATGATGGTGTGGTTGTTGTGGTTGTTGCGAGCAGGAGCATCGCGGGGCCCCAGCCCGCTGACGCTCGGCGCCCACGACACGCTGCCCGTGGCCGCCGCCTTCACCGAGACGGTCAACGCGTACTTCCGCACCGCCGAGCAGTGCGTGTCACCCCCTCTCCATCATCGTCACGACCGCCATCATCGCTCGCCATCGTCCGCGCCGTCGTTGCTACTATCATCACCAACATCCTTGCCACCATGTTTTCCACGATCATTACCGTCATCCTCACCATGGGGGTCAAGGTAGAAGCGTTTTGACGTCGCGATCCCTGTCAGGTAATACTTGGTGTTGCCTGCGAATTCTACCAAACACTTCGAAGCCGAGCTGAAAGACAACGATGTCCAAAAGCTGATCATCGTGCTTCGAAGAACCGCAAAGAAGCAGAAGATCCTCACCATCGTAATCATAACTCTACTTCGCTATCTCCTCCTCTCCCCCAATTCTTCCCTCCTCCCCGCGCCCGCGCCACGCTAGGTGCATGGTGAAGATCACGGGTGAGCTCACCATCTCGTTCCCCTCTGGCATCACGAAGGTGTTCTCCGGGAACCCGTCCCCGGCCGTGCTCAGCTTCCGCCTTCGCAACTCGACCCGACTCGAGCAGCTGCTGCCCAACCCGCAGCTCCTCTACAGGTCAGGCGCGTCCCTCCTCGAGGTCGCCTCGGCCTGAAACGCGCATCCGGTGCGAGGCCGCGGATGGAGCGCCAGGGTTTGAGTCGAGAGACGGCTGCGATGGCGCCACGTGTGTCCGCGTGTGTGTGCTAAATCGTGCTGCGTCTACCAGTCATCTTGGACGGTCAGCCCATGGCACCTGGATCTGTCCCGTGACGTGCCAGCGAGCCTAAAACACTTCACGTGGCCCCAAGGTGCACTTGGCCTGGCACAAGCTCCGTGGTGACTTCGGCGGAAGTCACCCTCCAGCAACAACAGAGGGCGGAGGAGCGACGCTCACGACAACGAGCGGAGCGTCGTGCGACTAAAGCTCAGGAAGCGCAGGCGGTGTATCTGCCAGCTGTGCCGTGCTGCCCTTAATAGCCGCTCGCTAACACCACTTCTCCCTGCAGTCTCTAAGGATGAACGGAAGATCTGTGTTTGTTGTCCGCGTGCGTGCGCGCAGCGACCTCTCGCAGAGCGATTCGGAGACGCGAGACTTCTGGCTGAACATGCCCGCGCTGTGCGCGCACCTCAAGAAGCTGTCGGAGCAGAGTCCCTCCGCCACCTACTACAACGTGGACATCCTCAAGTACCAGGTGGGGGCCGTGGGTGCAAGAAACATCCGTGGATGGGTGTTCGTTACCGCTAACGACGATCCACCACACGTGTGTACCCCATTCCGTCCCCCCCTCCCAGGTGTCGGCGGGCGGAGCGGACGCGGCCCCGCTGCTGCTGGAGCCGAGCTGGCGCTGCGAGCCGTCGCGCACCACCCTGCGCGTCGCCTTCCGCTACAACGGCGCGGCCATGGCCTCGCCCTCCGCCATCACCAACCTGCAGGTCGTGACCCCGGTCGGCGGCGGGGTCACGGGCATGCAGGCCGCTCCCCCCGCGACCTGGTGAGACTCGCCCCACGCTCTCTGCGAGATTTCCACCCGCGGCAAAACACGAGGAGGTTTCCCTTGAGGGCTGCGCGGCGAGCGGCGCCTTGGGACCCGTCGCGTCCGCTCCGAAAGATTTTGTTTTGACGGTCAAATCGTGATCTGCGTCGACAGGAATGCCGAGCAGAACTGGGTGCTTTGGAAGATTCCGGAAATCTCAGAAAAATCGGAAGGTGGAGGTAAGGATCGTGACTGTTTTTAAATCCCAAAATTTGTTTCAGTTTTGTGTGTTTGACTGTGTGTGTGTGTGTGTGGGGAGCGGTAGTGTGGTGGCTAGCGTGCTGCACTTACGTTCCCGGCAACCTGAGTTCAATTCCCGCTCACAGCCAACATCAGAACCGGCCCTGGGCCTCCTGTAGGTCGATTCGGTTTACAGTGGGTACCTGATGCAGAGTGTTAAACAGCACTGGGGAGACAAAATCGACCGGGCATTGTGTTGACCAGCCACCGACTCTTGTGCCGTGGCGGCCTTCCTGTCTGCTACCCACTAACCGCACTTTGCCTAACAGTCTGCTAAAGGCGACACGGGGGATCTTTGTCTTTGTGCGCGCGCGCACAGGCTCGGGCGTGCTGCAGGCCCAGTTCTCGGTGGCGGACGGCCCCACGGTGCCCGCGACGCTCGCCGCTCAGTTCGTGAGCGAGGGCTCGTCGCTGTCGGGCGTCGAGTTCGAGCTCGTGGGCGGCGGCTACCGCCTGTCACTCATCAAGAAGCGCTTCGCCACAGGTGTGCCCCTCCTCACCGACCCACCCCTCCCCGCCGACCCTTGTGATGTTCAAAATGCTACTGTGATGTGGGTATCAGCCGCTTAATGCGTCATGTTAACTTTTGCACGCTGTGCTACGGACCTGGCGGCCATAGTTCGATCCCTACTCATGGCCAACCCCAATGACCATTATCCTGACTGGTCCTGGGCCTCCCCTAGGTTAACTCAGTCTCACAGGAGTACCTGGTGCTCCCACTTCCTCGCCTGCAGTGCCGGTCTTCACAGGTGCTACTTGCTAACAGCACTTGCTCCACACACGTGTGACGGTAACACAGGGGATTTTTGTCTTTTGTCATTGCGTGATCCAGGCAAGTACATGGCTGACGGCTAAGGACTCGTTGCCGCGGAAACTCAACGTCTCTTCCCATCAACCCGTTCTCCGCTCGCCCGACCCGTGAACTGTGACCTATGGACACCGCCACCGCCAAGTTCGTTCCGTATGCTCGTTACTCGTAATCTTGGTCTACCGGCCGCGGCACCGGGCGTTATTCTGCGCGCCGGTGCACAGTACGCTTGCGCCAACACGTATGTCCGCGCGCGCGCACACACGCGTGTGCATTTACAGTGAAGCATATACATATATATCATTAACCTGGCGTATGCCACCCTGCCGGAGAGCAAAAACATATTCGTACGAGTGACTGTACTTACACAGACACTGGGTTCGCGTGTGCACATACGACGTCTGTGAAATATCCCCATGCCCCACTGTGCCGTGTAGGCTGTGGGCGAGTGCTCTGCTGTTACAGAACAGCTGTTAAGGCCGGCACGGCACACGAGGGGGGAGGGGTGGTGGAGGCAGCGCCACGCATACCCAGCCACAATGTCTCTCCAATGTCGACCCCAGTAGCGCGCGGCGCGCACCGTGCAAAGACGCGCGTTCACGCACACGATGGGACGGTGTCCTTGCGCACGCACAAACATACACGTGCACTGCGTCGACGCGGACAGTCCGTTTCTGTTTAAATGGCCCCTCCTGTCTCCTTGCTAGGCGGATCGCGTTTTATTGAAACTGTGAACGAGTCAGTATTTATTGGAAGCAGAACAAACGGGGAAAGCGTCGGCGGCAGTGACGAGCGGATGACAAACGGCGCCAAAAAGAATATAGTTTTTTTATTTTTGTTTAGGTAGCGGGCCGCGAGTTGAAGTGTTTGTGGCGAACTTTGCCGTGGAGATTTGAAATGCGCGCCGCGGAGGAGGAGGAACGGCAGAGAGAGGTGGCCTCGTGTTGTTACGGTGAGCGCTGGTGTTTGTACGAAAGCAGGTGCTCAGATCCTCGCTGAACAAAACCACCGCTCAAGTAATGTTGACATTATCATCTGTACGCGCAACGAGTATTACCCAGCAGCACTCTGGCCCACGAAGCCGAATTACCGACTCGGATTTTGGCGACGTCTGCCATTGTAAAGGCTTTCAAGAGATGACAATCTTCTAATTTATTGTGTTTAAATTAATTACTGTTTATTACGTATTATCATTATTCATCCACTGCTGTGCTGTCGTGGTCATTGCACTGGACTTGCAATCCAGAGATCGCCAGTTCAATCTCCCGGCGTGGCAGTTGAAATCAATGGTCAAGTTCCTTAAATCCTCCCCTCCCCAGCTTTGTCCACTCCGCAGTATACATGGGTGCACAAGTAGCTAATCGAATTTGTGGCCCCCTGTCTGATGGTAAGTCGAGTGTGTCGAACACAGCGGATTCTGTCGTACGTACCGGTCATCACGAGCAAATCACTTATCTCGCAGGGCTTTTGTTTTCTAGTACAGGGCATTTCGGTCAATACTTCTAAAATGTACAAGTTATTGTGACCGCTCGTTCGCTATTTATTGTCTCAGCTACCTCCTGACAGTCATGTGGCTCGTTAACCGCTCCGTGTAAAATCATGGTTGCCGCTCAACATCAACGTCAGCAGCCATATGGGGAAGAAGGCGGTCACTGGGGCGGTAGTGCGGCCGAGCGGTGGTGCAGTTGCCACTTGTTGCGGAGGTTTAAGGGTCGAGCCTGCCGTGGCCACCCTGGTTAATACCGCGGGTGTTGTGACTGTGGAATATCTGCCGTTAACGATGCCCTGGCGTTGTGGTCGGAACCTTTTGTGCAAACTACACGATTTTTAAGAAAACATTGCAAGGTCGCCTCCGAATGTGAATCTACGACTAACTTGTTGTCGAGTTTATTTGTTTAACCGACCGACAGATAGACCAGTAAAGTCTCATCTGTAATTTTGGTGGCCGCGGTCACTCTTGCACAAACAAAACAGAGTACAGTCGTAAAGCGATTAAGCTACTAGAAATTGGAGCTAGAGAACTGTCCCTAAGGGTAATCTAAAATATTGCACATACACATAAATCACTTATAATGGCATTTTGAAATGTTGGGAAATTGACGGAATCGCCCTGTATTTGTGTCACGTCTTTACTTACTCCTGCTGCCCAGTTCCCCCTGGGCGTGTCCCCTGCAGCTGTCATCATAAGCGTTTTGTGTCTTATCTGTCCAGCATGTCGTACCTTGAACTGGTTAAAACAATTAAACATTAACAGACGGAATAATAATGATGATGATGTATTGTTATTAAGAAAAGGGATAAATTATGGAATTACTTTTAAAAATACATATATATAAAATGTGCAGAACAAATAAGTAAATGAGGTTTTATAATGTAAACAGATAACGACGACGTGCGGAATGACCTTTGGAGGTCACGGGGAGTGCTAGTGTTTTGTTGGTGTGAAAACAATTATAGTGTTTGAATCTGTTGCTGCGTGTGCCTCTTTGATCGGTCTTATTTTGTTCGTGGTGAGCGAGTATCAAGGTGCTGAAAGCTTCAGTGTGGAGACTTTGTGGGATATGCGGATGAAACATCCACGCTTGCGCAAGGATGAGATGAAAAGACTAAAATGCATTTTGAGATGTTGCGCTACAACCCAAATTGGCAAGAGTAAGCTGGTGGCATTAGAACGCCTGTGACGATGTGCCAAGAGAGTAGCTTGGCTCGGAGCCAGACTTGGTGACAATTCTGATAAGGTGGCATATGTGGGACATCTTAAATGGGTTACAGCTGGAGACAACGATTCTGCAAGGGACAATTGTGGGGAAGAGGGAGGCACGATGTGAGCAGTTAGATCGTACGCTCCATGAGATGCTGCGATCCTAAACATGTGGAAAGCATCCCACCCAACCAAACGAGTGTTTGCATCGCACCATCGGCACGAATTCTCACTGAGCAGTACGCCACACGTGCAGGACGAGCTGTTGGAGTAATTCTTTCGGAAGACTTCTACCTGAAACATTACACGGAATACACAGATTTAGAAACCTACGGTAAATTGCAAAAGATCCCACAAAATATTAACAATGAAAGTGATGGGTTTTATTCTATTTAAGCAATCCTAAAAAAATATCGCTATTACTGTATCTCAACGAAATTTAGAGTGACTGCCCTTGGTCATGCCTTAAACATTTTCTTTATTATTTCACAATCCCTTATTTGTGAAAGCACCAATCGGTATTTATTGTCACATAACACAAATTTATATATATCGGGTATTTGTTTTTTTCTGGGAAAGGAAAACTCAGATCATTAAAGCCATCGATCAATGTGGCCTAGACATTCTTAAAAAATAAGTTTGATTTCTTAAATTAACAACTTGACAAACGTGAATATTGATGGTAAAGGAGGGAGGAAGGAGAGGAGTGATGGCGGATGGATGATGGTGGACGCCTGGTGACCATCGACACTTCGTCTCGTCATTTAAAAGGTATTTTTTTTGTATTCGGAGCTTTAACCTCCATGTATGTCTTGCTGTAATATGGAACTGTAACAAGCGGTTAGCGCTATGAACCCGGAAAGCTGGGTTCGATTCTCGGCCAAGGTGATTGGGCCGTGGCAAGTGATAACGGAACCGGCCCTGGGCCTCCCCCAGGTCGACTGGGCCTTATACAACGTAGTGTGGTGTGTAAAACATGTGCAAGAGACAAAGCGTTCCTTTTAAGCCAGAAGCCTTTATTTTTCCATTTATTGTCAACGCTTGTACACCTTCCTGTATACAAGGGCAAATTGGGCAAATTGGCTTCTCAACCTGTTGGAACTCCTAGTCAACTTGGCCTTAAGTGAACCGTCTGGAGTGGTGTATACAAATAGTAAAAATCTTGATACTGGGGAAACTTGGGCAACCGTGTGGTGCTGGATCGAATAGCTGTTACTCGCCAACGGCACTTGGCCCTACAGTTAAGGCTATACGGAGGATCTTTGTAATAGGGGATACTGGCTGAGAAGCACCTGCCCTACCATTGTAAGGTCAATGATGGGCCCGAATAAGACAACCTGTGGAAATCGCTGCATAGAGTACAACTGCCATAAAGCTCAGCCAAAGGTAACATTGCATTGTGGTTCGTCTGAGCATCGGTTTGAGCCCAAAGAAGCCAGATCGCCGTGATGGGTTTGGGCTCCGGGTGGAACAGTCCAAGCCACAATTACACCAGGCAGCCCACCAATTGCCATACGGTACTATGACGGCCACCGTGAACCATTGTGGGTAAGTATTGTCAAGTAACCAACATTGGTTGCTTTGACTATAGCGTTTGATCATTAACTCATACATCTACGTGGCGGTAATAGCGACGATGCCACGATCTGTTAGTCTCAGAGCCCAGGGGCTCCTTAAAAGAGGATCATGCTACATTACAAAAATATACGCACTGGCTGATAACGTAATATAATATATAGGACTGCAGAGCTCAGCCAATTGTTGGCAGCTCCACTCGCCTGCAAGTCGTCCTCTTTTGGAGATTATGTTTACGTGGGAGAAAATCGGGAATTCGCTGTGAAAAACGAAGGGGGAACACCCATGACTTCACACAAACACCACGAACCTACTTGCTGCACCGCCCGCCAACATTACGACGACCTCCCCCGCTGCCCTCCTCGAGAAATAATACGCTTACCCCAACGCGCCCAAGACAACATCGAATGAATATGCAGTGATGGCCCTCGGGTACCAGCTCAATGTGGCGCATAGAATAGATGCCTTTCGTGGCCTTGAGCCTCGTCCCGCGGCCTCTTCCTCCGCACGCAGCCTCCACACGCGACTTCCCTCTGCTTGTGGCCGACACGAGGTGCGTTGGGTTGCGGCTTAAATAGCCTGATTCCACGCAGCTCCTCCCAGCGGTGATTGGTTACTTGTCTCAGCCAGAGGTAAAGTGGTTAATTAGCCCGACTTCACGAACCTGGCCTCAGTAGCGCGAGGTTTATCAATTCCAGCACGAGGTTCATGATGATTGGTGACGAATGATTGTGATGAAGGGAATGGAGATGGGATTAGGGGGGGTGATGATGATGCCGCCCCTGCTACTGATGGTGGTTACATTGATGATGATTGATGATCCAGTTGTGCCGATGAGTACCGGAGGAGGAGGGGTGGTGGTGGTGTCTCTATTGTTTGGCGGAGTGGCGTGATGCTCATTGAGAGGGGAGTGGTGGGGCTGTCAATGATCTAAATCCGTTGAGCATGAGGACTTAATGAGCTCATCACGTGTCGTCCCGGGAGCTTCTCCGCTTCCCCTCCCCCAGTACTCCTCCCTTCATAAGGCGAGGCTCACAGCACCATTGCTATGCTTGTGGTGAGTTGTGTGGTGCTGATGGAAGGTGAGGGAAGCTGGGAAGCTGGGTGGCTGGATGGCTGGTCAGGCGTTATTCAAGGTGGAAGGAACCGTAGAGGTTTGTAGCTCTTCACCATCTCGTCGCTGCAGTCGTATTTGAAAAGGTGAGTCGTTTTCGGAGCTTTAACATCCATGTGTGTCGTGCTATAATGGGGAGCGGTGGCGCAGTGGTTAGCGTGCTGCGCTGCGAACTCTGGTATGTCCCGAGTTTTATTCCTGCTCACGGCCACTACCAGTGGCGATTATCCGAACCGGTTCTGGGCTTCCTCCTAGGTAGACTCGACCTCAAATGAGTACCTAGTATCGTAAACCTCTCCACCAAGGAGATAAAGGCCACCAACCACCCTTGTGTGCCGTGCCAGCCTTCATATATATTCGAAACAGCCTTAATCATTTATTTTTTTTGTTGCTTTGTGTTTTTTATTAGTAGGTTTTTTTTCTTTCCGGCCTTCTTGACATGCCGTTCTCTCCGCGGCCCTGTTGCGTTTGTAACCGATAGACTCCGCCAAATCCCAACCAAATCGCTCGGGACCTTCGCAGAACGACGCCACGCGCCGAGAGGCCAAGCCAGTCCTCTACTTTGTCTCCCTCCTCTCAGCGTATACGCGCCGCCCCCATTACACTCAGGTGGTGTGTAAAAACATGTGCGAGAGACAAAGGCTTCACTTTTTAAGCCAGAAGCCTTTATTTTCTCTTTATTGACCATATGACAACCCTTGGACACCCCCCCCCCTCCCCCCCCTGTACACGGGGGCAAATTGGCTTCTGAACCTGTTGAAACTCCTCCTAGGTCGACTTGGCCTAAAGTGATGTCTCGAGCGGCGTTAAACAAAAAACCCTCTTGACATTGCATTGGTTAACTGCCCTACTGATTAAAATTGCCCCCGGTGCCCTGCGATGGACTGGCGCCCTATCCTGGGTATAGCCCTGCATTGTGCCATGTGTCTGCCGGAATGAGCTCTCGCTCACCGTGACCCTGGATAGGATTAAGCAGTTTCTGATAATGGCTGGAATGGTCTGTTTTCATTTTTAGCATTCTGAATATAGCTTGCGTTCTGTGTTTTTTTTAAATAAAGCACCCATGTGGTATCGCGTAATTGGGGCTACTCTAACAGCATTTGACCCTCCAGTTAGTTAGGGATAACCGTTGTAAGGTTAATGATGCACCTGTGTATTGCTTGTCTGTTGAATGCAGATGGACATGGCTGGGACTCCTGGCTGTGACTGGGTCGC
>JAZEWU010000046.1:4623637-4662881 GCA_036362915.1 Geotria australis | reverse complement strand
ACTTCACGTTCGGAATTCGTGTCGGTACGAAACTGTAACACATCATCATCGTTGTCATCATTAATTTACCTCCATCACCTTCTTACCCACATCAACACTTATCGTCTTTTTACCTCCATCATTATCGCCATCATCATCATCCTCACTATTAGCTCTGCCATCGTCTTATCTCCATCTTCATCCTCACCGTTCCATCATCGTAATGATCATACCTCCATCATTATCAACTTCTTCACCATTGTCTCTTATAATCAGCATCATCATCATCATGTCTCCATCGTATTCATCATTACCCCCTTTATCATCGGCTTCATCATTATCCCCAGCATCAGCTTCGCCGTCATTACTGTGACCTTCATCTCAACCCACCTGGTGTTTATTTCCCGAAGCCCCATCTCGGACAGGATTTCCTTCAGCACTGCGTGCACAACGTCACACCGCAGGCACACCTGTGTTACTTGCGTGTTGTTGTTTTCAACCACTCCGAGGAGCCGCAACGCGATCAAACCCCACGTTCATCCAGACCAACAAGTCGACACGCATGTAACGTTCGTCGGTGAGAGAGAACTGTCAAATGCGCCGCATCGGGGTGTGTACGTCGTGCTCTGCCACCCACGTGGCTGCCGGTCGGAGGGGTTGATGAGCCGCATGGCCTTGACGTCGTTGCACTCCCGCTGCTCGTTAATCCCACCAAACACGTACAGCTGCGGACACGGTCTCGTTAGCTCAAAACCAAACGCTCCATATCAATCGGCCGCTGTCATCACAGCAGGGCGAGTTAAACAAGATGCGTGGCGACGTTGGCGGCACGTGTATGACCGGTGGCAATCGACAACTCGGTGTTGTCGCTACATAGGAGGTGGCGATGGAGGTGACGATGCAGTAGCGGTACCGAGGGTGGTCGTGGTGTTGATGGTGGTCGTGCGGATGTCTTTGGTCAAAGCGGTGGGACTTGCACTGGTTGTGATGGTGACGGTGACAACGGTGGTGTGATGGTGGTTAGTGGTGTGACAGTTGGTGAAGGTGTCAATACTGGTGGTGGAATTGAAGCAGATGACGACAGTAATTCTGATGGTAGTGATGGTGGTGGTAGCCGTGGTGGTACCGGTGGTGATAGAAGCAGCAGTGCCGCGGACATTGCTGATAAGTGCGATGCTGCTGGTGGTGATGGTGATGGTGCTGCGGGCACTGTTGAGTGCATACACACATGTCCATGCAGAATGAACACCGTGTGGCTGTGTCGCTGCTCTGGAGGCAGCCCCATGTACAGGGGAACCTTCCACTTCATCTTGGCTGCGAACATCGACAGACACCGTTACAAATCTACAGACATAAGCCACTGTGTTGAAGTGCCTGTGCACCAACACGAGTGTTGGCACTGCTGTATTTGATGGTAATGGCAGAAGCAGAGATGTAATGATTTAGGTTTTCCAGGCTCGATTCATGATGGTTGCTCTTCAGAGCTGTTCCGAGAGAGGGAGATCGCTCGACACGGCTATCCCGAAAGAACAGCTCTGAAGAGCAACATAAACAAGCATAGATGTTGATGATGAAATAACAACGATGATGATGATTGATTATTATTGATTACTGATGGTCATCTTGATGGATTTAGTGGTGATAATGCATTATTGATGAGGATGTTATGACGATAACGATCAATGATGGTGATAACAGCAACGATTAACGCTGATTGATTAATGACAACGATCATCACCATCATCACAAGATGAACGGATGGATAAGAAGGGTGCTGATGATGATCCGTGATTGTGACGATGTCTTCACCTAGGCTGAGTTTGTGGAGGTCACCCAGCGACGTGCCATCGGTGCCACGTGTTCCTCCAAACACGTAAATATCCTAGACGCCGGCACAAGGACACGCACGCGACATCTGTGCGACCCCGCGAACTCCGGAGGCCAGAACTGTTTGAATCGTTGCACCGGTGGCCACGCAGGCCATCCTAGGCCACTGTGGGCCACGGTGCGCTGTGTACCTTGTTGTGGTGCGACGTGAAGGAGTGACAGCCGCGGCCGCAGGGCGCCTCTCCCTGCGCGTCGCACGCACTCCAGGTGAGCGTGGCTGCGGAGCCAACACCGGGCGTCGTGACCCTCGCCGGCGCAACGGCACGCGACCGCAAATCCGAAAGGCTCCACTGCTCATGCCCACGGGTATGTGTCACGCTGTGCAAACAGGCTATGCAGGCTATATGGGAGGGCTTTGTCTGCGTGCCGTGCGTGAGTACCTGTGTCGAGGACGTGCACGTCGCTGTAGGACACCTTGTCGCTCCCGCTCCCTCCGAACACGTAGAGCTGCGTGCCGACGGCTGTCATGCCGTGGTCGCACCTGTCGGAACACGCGCGCATTCAGTCGGCGTCGCTAATTTTGGTCATTAGCCTTAGTCTATTTGAAGATTACCGGTGGATCATTAGCCAAGTCTTAATACACTGTACAAACGATCCGAATCTGGTGTCTCAAAGAGCGTTGTCAGGTTGACATTTTCAAATGAGTTCGTGGTGCCACTGGTTACCCAGAACAGACCGTTGAACATATAACGGCTGCTCGCTTGATTCACAAATGTGAAGGAGGTGGCATCACCGCGTTACAGAATTATCTGACTCAACTACCCCCCCCCACTGTAAAATGTAATTTGTTGCTCCACATCAACATCAGCCATACTGACGAAGTCCCGGTGTGCTCACTGCCCTTGGTGAACATAGCAACGGACTCTTGAGACACGCTATTGTGGTTGCACAGATGCTGTGTGTGTGTACGCGTGCATGTACGAGTTATCGCATTCCCCTCTAAACGCTTGTGCTGATTAATAATTTACTGAACACGAGGAAGTGGTGGTCGAGCAAACACACAATGTGGCTGTGCGTCACATGACGTCCAACTTTTTTTTAGACTTGCTGAAGTTCACGCCCAAACTCAGCATGGACCAATAATTCCAGCCAGGATCATAATTCTCAATTTCTCAACAATATGACTTATGCTTTGATCTACAATTGCAAAATTGTCAAAAGTTACATACATTGAAATGTAAATAAATAAACAGCAAAGGCTTCGGTTCATCACCGAAACCATATCACATGTATCCATCAACCGATTGGCCTTCCACCCCACTGCTTTCCGGTAGCATTCAAGCAAATGTCATAATAATAATAATAATATCATTTTATAGAGCGCCTTTTACCCGAGGGTCACAAAGCGCTGCACATAGGGGAATTTGTTGTAAGCGTACCATGATTAATAAATGACAATCAATCGTTCTGTTCATGCGTCTGAGAAATTATAATTTACACTTTATGGAAAAAGATTAAATCTACATGCCAGTCTACGTTCAGGATAATGAAATGGACGAGACAGACCATAGAAACAAGACAACAAAACGAGACAAGATTGTGTTCTTAAATGGCATCCAGACGCGATGTCGTGGCAATTTGTTCTATTTCTGAAAGCCGGCGGCAAGGGAGGGGTATTAATCATGACATACCTAGTTTGTAGCACTAATTGTTAAATGAAAATATGGCACTTGCCATCTTATCAATCGTGACACTTTGTGTGAGAAAGAGGACGGGGTGGTTGGGGAAGGTGGGTGGCTGTGTGTTTGTGTTGCGAAGGAGAGAGACGAGAGACGGGGGTGGCACGGAGCCCCAACTCTGAAGTGTTGTAGTGTTCGTTACCTTGGAGATGGAGCGACGCCAAAGGTGTGCACAGGTGTCCATGTGAGAGAGACTGCCACACGTAAGCGTTGGGTGAGCAGACACGGGGAGGGTGAGACAGGGCAGTGGTTAGGGCAAACGTATTCGCCGTGCTGAGAATGACCCTGTTAAATAACAATACATCCATGTATGGTGTACGGCCCCTGTGTTAGCAGTTTCGACTTTGTACTGATGTAGGTTTTCATGGCTCGATGCATGATGGTTACTTTTCAAAGGTGTTCTTTCGGGATAGTCCTGTCGACCACTCGAGAGAGGGAGCGCTCGATTCCCGCCTCAGTCGCCTGTGTGAAGTTTGTGTGTTCTCCCCCCTGTTCTACGTGGATTTCCTCTGGGTTCTCCTCCCACAACTCCCACAACTTACTATTTTCATTAATGAATTGGCCGAAAACATCATAATATTTAGGACACAGTGTCTGGCGGGTTGGCGCCGGCTAAGCGGGATGGCTTGACTCCCCCCTTTGCAGGTTAGCTTGCGCCTCTGAATCGTTCTCCCCTTGAATTAATGGAATGGCTTCGAAATTGAATGAATATGTAGGCGTTATAAATTGTATCACCATTAACAATCCTTATCGTCGTGTGTGCACGTACCCGTGTTGAACTGGAAGACGTCGTTACACGCCTGGCCTCCCTGCACGCCTCCCATGACATAGATGTAATCTCCCAGTGCCGCCACGGCCGGGCAGAGGGCACGGGGAGCCAAGCCACCCGCGGACACCTTCTCCCAAATCAGCGACTCTGTTCCCAGTCACACGGGGTAAGAAGAGGCGAAGCATCAACACGTGGCTCCAACCAGCGGCGCGGCCACGCTCTGGAACCTGCGGATGTCCTCCTGTGCATAGCAATGCATAGTGCTCTGTCAATTTAATTTGTGCCCTGTCAAGCGGTGAACTTGAATGGCAACTAAGGGAAAGACCTAACGTCAGATGGTGGTGGGGGTGATGGCACTCTGGAGGTTGGGTGTTAGCTTTTCTTCCTGTAATCTGTGAGAACTCACAGCTGTTGGAACGGTGACATGTGGTGGCGTTAATCTCATTGGCTGAGATGACACGGACCATGTTCTTGTGACTTCAGTAATATCTACAGTGAAAAGCTACATTGATACGTGAAGTAAACTGTCACCGCAGATCTGTGCTCAGGGTGGTGTGTGCGCGTGCATGTGCGTGCTTGTGTGTGGAGGAGGTTCGCGAAGGATGCTACTGGGCAGTTGGGAGGCAGTCGCCTTCCAACAGCAACAGAGGGCGGAGGAGCGACGCTCACAACAGCGAGGTGAGCGCCGGGCGACTCAAACTCAACAATCTAGCACGTTCGGGAGCACAGGTGGTGCCCCAGCCAGTTATCTCAGTCGGGCAGCCAATGGCACCTGGGTCTATCCCGTGACCTCCTGTCAGCGAGCCTTCGACACTGCGTGGCCCCAAGGTGCACCTGGCCTGGCACAGGCGCCGTGGTAACGTCACCCCCACTTTGTGGCGAGCCGCGGTTTTTGTTGTTGCTCACCCAAGTTGAAGCGGAAAATCCCGATGAGCGCTTCAGTCGCAACCAGGGAACCCTGACCTCCGAAGAGGTAGAGGGCAGCCTGGACAGCACTACACATACCCACACAAAGATCACACATTCAGCCTTACAGGCTGGAGGAACAGCCTTACATGGTGTGCAAAATCACACATGGCGCCTTTAGTCTCTCCAGTGCTGATGTTTACACACAGCAGCAGGTAATCAGTTAAGGCCGAGTCAACCTAGGAAATGTATCGAAAACACACATGTTAAAGATCAAAGCAATTACTGTATAGATAAGTAACTGTCCAGGTGGAAGAATGCAGGAAGGATGGGAGAGGAAACGCGAGGTCACTCACCAGAGGGCATGGCCAGAGCGGGCACACGGCAGATGCCCACTGTGAGGGACCTCCTCCCATGACAGTTCCGTAGGGGTCACTGTGGACACAGGAAAGAGAGGGCTCGCTGGGGTCACGGCCAATGTGTGCAATGCAAACGTGCATGGCACAATACGATGAATTGTAAACAAACTCGTGTGGTGGCCATGGTGGTCCATGGCACGTGTGATGTGATTAACCACTGGAATTTTTATACAACTGATTAAGTAATCTATTAATCAAAACAATCCGGTTAAACGAACGTTATTCGGTACTGAACAGGACATGTTGACATCTGCTTACCCACAAGCATGTGGAGGTCGTTGTAAAAGATCGCTTCGCCATTCTGCCACAACACACACGCCAACGTGTTCATAACCAAACATTGGCCAACTTCATTTGTTGATTAATGCATCCATCAAATGTTCTATCGTACATGATGGCATGGTTATACGCCAGGGCTTTCCCAAGGACTTGTGTTCTGGTGCCAAAAGGCTGACTGTTTTTTGTCCCCATAATAAAAATGTAGAAGCAGGAGTTTATTTGTGACCAAAGTGCTCGGAATGCATCCGATCTCATCAGATCTCAGAAATGAAACAGGCTTGAGCGTAGATAGTGCTTTAGATAGGTGACTACCAAGCACTAGCACATTATCATTATTCTCTGGGATGTGGGCAGTAAAGGAAAGTGCAGCAAATTGTTATTGCTGATTTTCCGTGCTCTGTCGTTGTTGATATGTCGTTCTCTCTGCAGCTTTGTGCAGCGCTTTGTGACCCTCGGGTGAAAGGCGCTATATAAATGCTATTATTATTATATTTCTGTGCTTTCATGTCTGCACTCCCCATCTTCACCAACCTAACTGACCAGCGTACCTTGTCAAATAACCCTAAGATGGCACTAGGCATGGGACGATTCAGGAATCAATTATTATGTATTACTGCCTCATTTGTATTGATTCGATCTATTACGTGGTGTCTCGTTCTGTCCATTCACACAAATCTATCAGCTGCAAATAATCTGCGGAAATGGATCTGTAAGTGCACAATTTGGACGTATGCATCGTGAGCACAAGCAGTGATATTTAATGCGATCGATGTGCCGTTACATGCCTAGACAAGTATGCACAATGATAGTTTCATACTAAATAATCACCACGATCCCACATTTAAGAATTGACAAATTGCTGAGACCTCAGTTCAAATTGCCAATTATCAAGTCATTCTAAGACGTTAACACTTATATGTCACAATGAATCACAAGTGGCTAAAATTAACGCAGGAAAGCTTTGAATGAGTCCCATTATTTTTCGTTAACCTTTTTGTGATTTGTGTCATATATATTTTTGTATTGCCTATGGTAAAATCACACAGCATGCACCCAATATTGTAAGATCTTGTAAGGTCTTAAAAGGCAAGCAGGATTGAGCCTGAATAGTGTTTGGATAGGCAATCATCAGTGTGATGAAGTATGCTTGAACAAACCCCCATGACCCGCATAGTCTGGGGAGGCTCTCATCCAGCAGTGGATTACCACAGTGCTGTGCACGTATATATTCATATCATTATTTTGATCATTATTCTCTTAGATTTCTTAGGTTGGCTCTTTGAGTCTTAGGCATGTCCACTGAAATGTGAATTATCGTATGCTGAGAAATGCCAAGCATGCGACTTGGGTTATTAGTACCCTTCGCTGTTCACATCTTAACGATGTTCGAAACTGTAGGTAGAGAAAGGGTAGCGCTGGTCGTGAAGCCAAAAATGCTCTGTGATGTTGGACGAACACTGTGCCACGGTTACCAAAGGGAGACTGGATTTATTGTTGCCAAAGTGAATAAAGCTGGCAAGCCAGTCTAATAAGAAGAGAGCTTGCATTTTGTCAAAGGATTTTGACTGTACGAAGAGATGCAAACGCGCGTACAAAAGCGATGCACGTAAAGCGCTCGGGATTATTGCCACCGACGTTCGCGCGTGTTGTTATAACGCACGCCCAGATAGTCATGCTGGTGTGCAATGTGACGTTATAGTTTTAAATATGAAAAAAACTGTTATTTGAACGTATTCGGTTGTTAGTGTTACCCAGACTACACAGTGTTGGGCATTTCTATTGCGAAGCCGTTTGCTGAGTGTCGTAGTGAGTGGTTCAGCTGAATTGTGCTTTTTATGAACACACGAGTAGGGCCCTCCGACAGATAAATAAACAAACATAATATTTTCTGGGAATAGCAATACGCAGCCGATTGGCTGCCGTACATAGGCGACGGTGTGCCACCTCTGCGGCACAAAAAAACCGGGACATATCATGGCGGGAGACATCAGAAGAGAAGACGTGTAACTGGCAAAAACCCGGACTTTGAATGACTCGGTCCGTGCAATGTACAGTTTGTGTATAACGGCTGCCTCAAAGAGCAGGACGATCCTGTGAAAAACAGGACAGGTGGCAACCCTACCCAGAGACCACGAGGTGCATAATTCGTTCGAGCTCTCAGCACGCACCTCCGTGCTGCAGCCTCCAAACGTTAAGGCGATGTCCCCCACGACAGCAGTGGCATGGCCATGCCTGGCGCACGGGGGCGACCCTTTCACCTCCTGCTCAATCCACTGGCCGCTCACCAGTGCCATCCTGCCTCGAAGTCTGTGCAAGCGAAAGACAACATTTTTCTTAGCCATTAACATGACAGGCACTGAATAAAAGCTTCCTCTTTAGGCATCATTGCTATGTTGGTTCAAATACACACAAGGCATACACGAGAGAAAAAAACACGAGTTATGCAATGCGGCGTGAGTCTCGCAATTCCAGCATTATCTTCAGTCATTGCCGATTTATACATGGAAAGGTTTGAATCCGTAGCTCTTGCAACGAGCATACTCAAGCCATCCCATTAGTTTAGGTACGTGGACGACACACGGTGAAAAAATACACTTGGTGAATTTCTGAATCACCTTAACTCACAACAGCCGTCCGTACAGTTCACCACGGAGGTGGATGTGGAAAAAACACTCCCATTCCTTGATGTCTTGCTGAGACGTGGTCCAAATAATATTTTTTTATGACCTAACTCATAAAAATAGCTAGACTATGGATACCTCAATACAGTCGAACACAGTTATATGCGTGACAGTCAATACGTGCAGAGCATATCTCGCCAAACAGTTCAACATTACCTGTGACAATCCCTTTCGTTTCACCGCTCGCCTTGTTACGTTCAAAACAAAACCTTTGATACTTACACACACACACTTAACAAAGGCACAATATGAGTAGGCGGCATGCAGTCTAACCGAGACAAATCTTCTCAACGCAGCGACTGGGTTGTAAGGGGAGGGGGCACGGGGGGTGGATCCGCGTCCCAGCGTCGCTAGGCATCAGTCGAAGACGTCAGTCCCAGGTAACTCCGCGACGTCACTTCTCAACACGCAGCCCACTGCAGGCTATGATAAATATCACCGCTTAACAGTGTGGAGAAGCAGACCATACTATGGAACACTGCTTTGTCTGCGCTCTACTACCCAACCTCTGCAGCTCAAAAGACCTTGCGGAGTTCAATACAAATGCAAAGAACTGTGTAATGAAACGGGAAACTGTAATTTAACCATCGCGCTTCGAAGAATCGCAAAGAAGACAAAGTCAGCTAAATATGTAGATAGATGATTATTATTACAGCAGAAAATTACCCAGTGAGTTTGCAAGCACTTTACGGGATTCCTGCGACACAACAAACATGCGAGAATTGACAATAACAATGTTTTAACGTGATGGGCATAGCCCTGCCTTGCGCCCTGTGTCTGCCGGGATAGGCTCTGGCTCACCGCGACCCTGTATAGGATGGATGGAAAATATTAAAATAACAAATTAACCAAACAAAAACATTGGGTATACAGATTAACAAAGTGAGCCTTAGAAGCTCAAAGTACGCTCTGCTAAATGTTCCGAGGTTCACATCAAGATATGGGGAAAACAGCTTTTGTATTTGAAATGTTGCAAATGTCGCACTTGTTCGCTCTCTAAATCTGCAATAAGCTACTTATAATGTTTTTCTCATCGCAATGTTTAACCGAGGACAAAGCTCTCGGTTTACAGGTCAATCTACGTCCCTAACCTCACCTATGGTCATGAACTTTGGGTAATGGCCGAAAGAACGAGATCGCGCATACAAGCGGCAGAAATTAGGTTGCTGGGCTCACTCTCCGTGACAGGGTGAGGAGCACAGAAATCCGGGAGACCCTCAGAGTAGTTGAGAGGAGCCAGTTGAGGTGGTTGGGGCATCTGGTAAGGATGCCCCCTGGAAGGCTACCCCGTGAAGTGTACCAGACACGGCCCACTGGGCGGAGACCTAGAGGCCGACCCAGGACACGCTGAAGGGATTATATCCTCCGGCTGGCCTGGGAACGCCAGGGAATTCCCCAGGAAGAGCTGGAATCTGTTGCTGCGGAAAGGGATGTCTGGTCCACTCTCATTGGACTGCTGCCACCGCGACCCCCACCAGGACAAGTGGTTTAGAAAATGGATGGATGAATGGGTCACATTAATAGTTTTTTTGGGGGGGGTTTGGTTATGTTTAAAATTGTATATATGTTTGTCAATTGGCGCGTTTGTTGTGTCAATTCAGGAATCCCGTTAAGAGCTTGCAAGCTCGCTGGATATTTTTCAGCTGTAATAATAATACACATCTTCCGAGGACGTCACTCTCGATCCGCAACACACGTCTCACCGAAAGACGATTTGGTTTGCGAAGTCTTACCCACTCAGTGTTGATGACATCATTTTGCTAAACACTGAGGTGAGGCATCAACACAGGCGACGTCACACCGCCGGCCCAGACGAAGTTCGCTTACAATAGCGAGGCGGCAGAAGGTAACGGGTATTGAATTTATCCGCCGCTGAAGATGATGAGAATATGACGCAGGGCAAGAAAAAGAAGAGGGTAAACCGCAGCGTGATGCTCGCCAAAAAGCTCATCATCAAGGAGGGTGGCGCGGTGAGTTTTCGGTGAAGGGCTCGGGACTGCTGAGCAGGCCTCAAGCGAGACACCGGTCTAGGCTGCTTTCCCCGCCCGGTGACAGTGGGGCTTGCTCGGCAAGTGGAACCCAGGCCGCAGCGGTCGGGGTACAAGGGGTGTTCGAAATGAGCGTAAATGTGTGTGGGGTTTTTTGACTGCGGGTGTGATAGAGTGCGTCCAGCGTAGGAGACGGAGCGATGAAATTAGCGCGTGTGCCGCTGATAGGTGAAATGTTGCGTCTCAGGACCGTGACAAATGACTACTTAAGGGAGACATTCATCCAGCAGTGGATTGACCATGGCTGATGATGATGGTGGTGTTGATGGTGGTTATATTTAATGTGCCTTTGCGTGATTTGTGCTGGCGGCTTGTTGTAGCGCTGTTTTCGTTAAGCGAATCGTGTTCAGACGTGTACTGTGATTCCATATGTTTTAGCCTGTATGAGCGGTGTACTTAGTTATTGACTCTAACATTGTAAATGTAACATTTATAATTAACAACAACAAAACGGCAACAGTAATAGCCCAACGCACAGGTATTGCACGAACGTTTTTCTCATTAGCCTCAATATATTTCGGATTAGCCTTTGACCAAGTGACATAGATTTCACCCGATCTCGTCAGATCTCAGAAATTAAGCACACTTATGCCCGGATAGTGCTTGAATGTGCACCACCACTCACGGCACAGTGCCACTGGGTCGAGGGGCTACCTGGTTGGCAAAATAAGACAAACCCCATCGTACTTTTGACTTATATGCGCCTGTAGATATTCTTCCCGCTTTCGCCAACTCGCAGCCCTCAGTGTGAATTCTGGTCAAATCATCCTCAAGACAGAAGCGTGGTGAGGCTGTGGAGGGGCCATTGTCTGAAACGTTAACCTGCTAAATATCGGTGTGTTAAAGGTGTAGTTGGTGAGACGTTATATTTATGACACTACAGCCATACATCATCAATGTTTAGCCATTGCTGGCTGAAGGCCTCTGCAAACCATTTCCATTACATGCAGTCCCGTGATACCAGAGTACAACTGACTGCCGCAAATGAGATGATCTCATCGCTCCATCTCCCCGTTGGAATTCCCCTTTTATCGCGTGTTCTCCTGTGGTTGCCATTGCATTGCCAATACATGTTCCGTGTCATCCTTTGGCCATCATTTCCATCTGTTTATGTTCCCAGCTCAAGCCCAGTTATTTTTATTACCAGTTAGTACTTTTGGAATATGCGTTCTGATCGATGTGTTCCCCTCTCTGAATAGTTGAAATTACCCTGTCTGAAGGTAATTCCAAGTTTTCATCAACCCACACTTTTAAATTATTGTGTATTTCCTTAGTTTTTTGTTCTTTGTCTGTGCTTCTGATCGATGTCAAGAACGGTAAATATGCACTGAATGTAACCTAAACATATTATTTTGCAATGCTGTGTTAGCAGTGGTGCACAAGCACATAAAATAGTCCTATTTTGTGCTATGAAAAAGGAGCATTGCCTGAAACGCCACATATTATACACATTTTTATTTTAAAGCTGTCTTTTGTAACGAATGTGCACATATTATTTTGTTGATTGTAACCCTTGGTTTTCAAGCACATTCTTATATTGCTTTTCGTTATTAAACATTTATCGAACAGCACCCTCGCCTGCTTATCATCCACCTCTTATGTCATCATTTTGATCTCGAGCCACTGTTGGAAATAGCCCTAGGTACACACGTCTCTCTCTGTTTTCCAGTTCCGTCCCTCCGTCCTTGTTGAGTAAACTTGTTTTATGTGACTTTTGCAGGGCTCTTAATATATTCAGCTTAACTTTACAGCCTTTTTTGTTAAGTTGTTTAATGTACCATTCAATCCCATTGCATGTTTAAATGACTAATCAGACAATCTGAGATGGTTAATCCGTTCTCTTCATTTATGTCTTATTTCCCCAATCCATTTCCTAGAGAACTTGTTATAAGGTTGCTGTATTGTGTTACTTTATCCACGCAATCTCAGTGTATCTCCCATGCAGTATAGTAATTATAAATGATTTCGATAAGTAAAAACATGTTTTATTAAGGCCTTGTTTTGGAGAGCTTGGATGACTACATCTGTCTACTGAATCTGTCTTGAACTGCATTTTCCTAAGCCACGAAAGCCAGCAATTAGGGTATTTGAAATGTATTAGTCCTTTGAAGACAGAGTGTGATAAATTGTAGATAAAAACTATTCCAAATCAAGCGTAGTGGGTTAGTGTGAAATATTGACAACAAAGGTTTTATTTGACAGCGGAGTGAGGTGGCTCACACCTGTGGAGGAAAGAAGAAATTGACAAAATATCCCAATCAGGGACGCTCCTGAGAAAGAGTATTGAAATTCAGTGAGGATTTTCTGAATATATAATAACATTGCTTTGGAGCGACAGGGAAATTCGAAAATGGCCAGAGATGAAATCCTACACTCCCAGGCATGGCACGTGGTTGTGAAATGTGAGTCAAATTAGGGTGGCGTTCAATCAGCATTGAATTTGTGATAAAGATGATGATCATTCAATACAGTTTGCATTTCAATATTGTATTTAAATTGCACTCCAATGCTGGAATGACAATGAATATAATGCGAAAATTATGATGAGTAAATAATTTTAGCTTGTTTTTCACATAGGCCTTATCAATGTATGTTTCATGATAAGCAACGGACCCCCCCATTTGAGTCTTGCATACTGCTGGCGCCAGTACTATTAGCATATATTGAGGTCTGCATACAAACACGTGTCATGTTTCGCGACACAGCATGTTTGTCGTGGTATCGGGACGCTGCCATCTTTCATCCTCTGACAGTGGCCTTGATAATCACAGAAAATCAACACATCAGCACGTCCATTAGAGCTATGAGCTGCGCTGCTCATTTGCCCTACGGATTTACTGTTAATCAAACATAGATTGATTAATTTGGATATGTTAACCTACTTTTGTGTAACCGTCACTTTTGGTCTTGTTAGCAAGTTGGAGGATATTTAGGTCGAATCACGATGCGTATAAGTGAGCATATGTTCTTGTTTATTTAGTGTTGTGTAAACAGTGGAGATACAGAGGCGGCATGGTTGTTGTCTTGGTCACACCACCCTCTCATGTACCATGTCCGTTTTAATCGCTGCTTTTTAACAGCACTTACCCTAATAGTCTGTAAGACTGTTACAACGGATATTTGTCTTTCCATCTATAGTGAGAAATGGTGTAGTGGTTAGGACACTGTGCTAATGGGCCTGGTAACTGGTCTGGTGTCTGAACTAAGGATGTAAAAGAGCTTCGACATGCTACTGACCACACCACTTTCTCGTTTTTTACGCCAGCCTTAATAGATGATTGCCAACTGCACTTGCCCCATCAGATCTATAAGGCTAAAGAAGAAATATATGTCTTCCTGTATATGCTTGGCACAAACTCTGCACATACTTCATTACCACTGAGGAGTGAATTGCTTTTGCAGAGTGCAAAAGTAGTGCTGCATTGATGCCTGGTATCCAAATTCAATACAGTAGTCACTGAAAGGAAAAACCATGACGTATGCATAAGAAACATGCTGATGAATAAAGGGGAACAGAAACTGAAAATTATGTAATGAAGGATGGAGAGGAGCATGCTTGGAATTACATGGAGCGATTAACAGGGACGGGCGGCACGATGGCACGGTGAGTAGCGCTGCTCCCTCACAGCAAGAAGGTCCCGGGTTCGAAACCTTTCTGTGTGGGTGCCTTTCTGTGTGCTGTTTACATGTTCTCCCTGTGACTGCGTGGGTTTTCGCCGGGCGCTGCGGTTTCCTCCCACAGTTCAAAGACATGCTGCTGCAGAGGTTAATTGGCCTGCTGACTACATTTTCCCTGGTGCCCTGTAATGGGCTGGTGTCCTATCCTGGATATAGCCCTGCCTTGCACCCTGTGTCTGCTGGGATAGGCTCCGGCTCACCGCAACCCTGTACAGGATTAAGTGGATTCTGACAATGGATGGATGGATGGATTAACAGGAAAAAGTGGAGAGAGATTCAAGTTAGAAGCTCAGTAACTGCTAAGAGATGTATGTGGGCTTGGGCAGGGCATGACGCCGGAAGGGATAGTGGTCAAGACTAACGAGAGAGTGGCAGCCAAAAGAGGAAGCTGTAGTAGACGGAGTGATGGAAATCTCATTGCATGCAGGAAGCAGATAGATCGTTGCATCACAATACTATGATGGATGGGAAAAGGCTTGGGGAGACCTTCGAGCAGCAGTGAATTGACTATTGCTGGTGGTGATGGGCTATTCAGGCTATGAATCTTACTGTTGTTGCTGATTTAAATGTCTGGTATGCAGGTTGAGCCGTGTTGGCTGGTTGCCCTCCAATGGTGGCAGCATTAGAGCAGAATGTTATGACCGAATGCCCTATTTTATGCCAGCCTCCTTTAACCAGAGGATCACTGGGTCATTATTTGCCTTGAACCTGTTCACCAAGGGAGACCCTAGAAGGAGTGCTAGACTCCAAGTTGCATAGCTCTGGGGTTCATTGGAACACGTAAACCTCTCCATCCACCACAATAAGGTTATAATCCACGCGATCCAAGGGGGGTGGGGGTGTTTTCACCTGCTTCCTGCACCATTGTTAACATTACATTATAATCACTAATACACATCCCTACTGTCAACTAAACATATGCAATCACTGGAAATACCGCTCACCTCCCACACGTCGTGGGACCCTGAGGGATGGCGATGGTTTGGAAACGTAACCGATGATGGCGATAAATTAAGCGGAAATTTACAAAAAATCTGGAAATCTCAAATTACCAGTGTTGCGAGCTTTCGCTTGACCGCTGGCAGTTTTTCGTTTTGCCAAGCACAGTGGTCACGACGGAACCGTGGTGATGAGTGGCGCTGCTGTTGTGGTTTTCTCGCAGCCTCGTGGCATCGGCCAGCCGAGCGTCTACCACGCGGCCTTCGTCATCTTCCTCGAGTTCTTCGCATGGGGGCTTCTCACCGCACCCACGCTGACCGTACGTGCGCGCGCACACGCACGCACAAAGATTTACACGCACAGAAATTGTGCACGCAGTGATGATTTAAAGTTATTTCAGTGCAGTTTTTTTTTTACATTTGCTTTCCTACATTTCGTCCGGTGGATTGAATCGGGTTTTGTGAAGAAAATTAGACCACGCCCGTGGAAGTTCTCGGTGTTTATTTTGAGGACACTTTTTAACACATTGACACAAACGTGTCTTTCGCTCTCTCTGGATTCGTCAAAATCACTCGAGCGGAGAAACGCATCTTCCTATGACGGTTCCCAGAAACGTCGCACTACGCGACTCATTCAGGAAATGGACCAACCCACCCTTCTTTCCCACGTTCATGCTGTTGAACTTAACGGGACGTGCATTTTGAGTAAACTGTTCCACGGTTCCCGTGGCTTTTGAGTGGATGCCAGTGTGTGACACTTCCTCTTTTTGTTCACAATCGCATTCCAGCGAGACCCGCACCCGTACCCTCTGCACGACTGTGTTTTCACTGCAGGCTCTCGTCTTTGTGATCACTTTCTTCCACATTTTAAACATAGGCCTATGGCCTCGCTGCTCAGGGTCACTATTTTTTTTTTACGTAAATAATTGTAATTTCAGTCTAATTTTTTGCTGCTTCATTAACTCTGGCAGGTTATGTTTCATACGTTTGTTTCTCCTTAATTCTGTCTCATTTGTGTTATTTTGTTTGCTCTGTTACCCTAAAATTGATAGCAATCAATTTGCATGTAATTTTCATGATTTAGAAGTGCAACATTCGATTCTTAAACACATTATTCACAGCATGCATCATGAGCATAACAATTAATTGGATTTGATGAATTATTGCCTCTTCAAAATAATACAATTACTTTTGCTATGTATGTCATGTTTTATTATTTATGTGTTACCTTAAAAGTGGAAAAACAATAAAATGTAGAGATATAAAAAGATAAATCATAGATAATACAGAAAAACATCGTGGAGAAAACGCTTTCCCATCAGACCTGGTTTCCAGTACATTTCACAAGTTTACACAGTTATAAAATCACATGGTACAATAACAGGTTTGTAGTGATGGGTGGTGTGAGCAAAATGGTTTTAATGGGTGAGAAAATTAGTTATTCTGGACATTAATGATGAAGGTGATGCACCAAGTTCATCGCACTCATGGGGACCGTGTAGAGACATAATGCAGCTTCATCAACGCCACTCATTATGGCGCAGCATGGTTTGCATGGGCCAAAAAATGAAACGGCACCCCCGTTCAATCTCCCGGTTCTTTGTTGCACGGCGTCTGTGCCCGTCCGATCGTTTGACCCCTCTGGCCCCCGGGCCCTCGTGCACACTCGATACGCACTGCCTGCACACTCGACAGCTACCCCGGTGTACTGGAGGCATCAACATTGCCCTGATCATCATCGAGTGTTCATCTTCTCTCCTTCATGAGGTTTCGCTTCCCGTGTTGGATGAATCATCATTAGCCTGATCACCATCAGCCTGACGACGCCTCCAACGTGGGAGGCGAGATATGGCGAAGGAGCGAGGAGGAACGCTTGACACGGCTATCCCGAGGGCAATTCTCAGCTGTGTTGGGCGCGTGTGGCTGTGTGCGGCGTGACTGACTTTGCTGCCGTCGCTATGCCCCGTGCAGGTGCTGCACGAGACCTTCCCCCAGCACACGTTCCTCATGAACGGCCTCATACAGGGTGTCAAGGTACGACTGGCTCATCGTCGTTTCTTACTAGTCACGCCGCGACCTCCCGTGCAGTGCCCCTGTCAGGCGCCCTGCCACAGTGTAGCCAAAGAGAGCCCCCCGTGGCAGCTGTCCCTGTGCAGCACACGGTGAACACAGCACAAACCCGCAAGTGAGCTGTGTTAGGTCTGCCAGGAGGTGGTGATGTTGCCAAGCGGTTCTTCCTACTTTCAAGTAATTCGTCCAATTTGGACCACGATAGCTGCACGCAATGCCTACTCTATTTTTTCTGATGAACATCGCACGATCTGTAACATCCGCTGTGAAGCATACGCTGCATGTTTTATGGTTAGTCCAAACCGCAGGATTAACCGTGGCGGCCAGTGGGCTCGAATCGCGAGCCTCTGCAGCAACCGGTGGCGAATGTGCTACCACTCGGCCTTGTCGCGGCATACGCTGTCCTCTCCAAACCAGCGAGGACTCACACGGGGGTGACGGATACAGCCCCGTGCTTGTATAAACAGACGTGTTTCTTCACGTAAAAAAACTCTGTTAATAGCGATTACACCTGAAGAATACACGACCCCTACAACTGTGTAGCCAGGTGTGGCAGATTGCTTGACTCGCAGTGGGAAGATTTCGAGATTAAAATACCGCCGAGGGTTCTGTAAGATTTTCAGTGTTTGTCTGGTGGTGCTTTAATGCTCGAGAGCAAATGTGAAAACACATCGATGTCTCGTGCGGATGTAACGACGATGGCAAGCGATATACAGAGATTTTGTTGATTAGCGTTGTGTAAAGATTTGGGGATCTCAGCACGCTCGTGTTTTGGCACGGGCTGTCGAGTGGTAGTGTGGCGCGCGTGTGTTTTGACATGGAACGATTGTTTGTTGACGTGAGTTGTGGAAAGACATTGTGTCACTTTTAACGTGTGTGTCTGCGTGATTTTCGCGCGAACAGGGCTTGCTGTCGTTTCTCAGCGCGCCTCTCATCGGCGCGCTCTCTGACGTCTGGGGTCGCAAGTCCTTCCTGCTGCTCACCGTCTTCTTCACGTGCGCACCTATCCCGCTCATGAGGATCAGTCCCTGGTGAGGGCTCATGGGCTGAGCGTCTACATCTGATAAACGATTGGCTGAATGTATACAAATAGTATTATAAAATGGCCACGCATATGCGTGTATATACACAGGGTGGCGCAGTGGTAACATCTGCGCCTCACAGAAAGAATGGTCTTGCCCGAGCAGGTTCGATCCCTGCCTTGGGCGCCTTTCTGTGTGGGGTTTGTGTGTTCTCCCCCTGTTCTGCGTGGGTTTCCTCCGGGCTCTCCGGTTTCCTCCCACAACTTTAAAAAAATACTCATTAATGAATTGTCCGATAACATCCTAATATATAGGAAGCGGTGTGTGGCAATATGGTGCCGGCAAACCGCCTGGCTGCCTCCTCCGCCTCTCTGTGCTTTCCTCGCGCCTCTGAGTCGTTCTTTCATCGAATGAGTACCTTCGATAGTGAATGAATATGTGCACGTTATAAATGTAAAATTATTACAATTATATAACAATGCCCGGGGGGATCTTTGTCTTTGTGCAGGTGGTACTTCGCCATCATCTCGGTGTCGGGGATCTTCTCGGTCACGTTCTCCGTCGTGTTCGCCTACGTGGCCGACGTGACGCCCGAGCACGAGCGCAGCTCCGCGTACGGCCTGGTGAGACCTGCCCACCCAACCCCATAGACGACATGTCACGTGATGCTTGCTCTTCAAAGCTGTTCTTTCGGGATAGCCGTGTCACTGAGCGACCTCTCACGTTGGAAGCCCGATGATGCTTCCAACGTGGGAGGCGAAACGTCGCGACGGAGAGAGGGAGATCGTTCAGTGACACGGCTATCCAGAAAGATCAGCTCTGAAGAGCAACCATCATGAATCGAGCCGTGAAAACGGCTGGTCTTAAGAACGATCGTCAAACGTGACTCGACCGTCCGGCGCGGCAGGTGTCGGCGACGTTCGCGGCGAGCCTGGTGACGAGCCCGGCGATCGGCGCGTACCTGAGCACGGCCTACGGCGACGGGCTAGTGGTGGCGCTGGCGACCGGCGTGGCGCTGCTCGACATCGCCTTCATCCTCGTCGCCGTGCCCGAGTCGCTGCCCGAGAAGATGCGGCCGGCGTCGTGGGGCGCGCCCATCTCCTGGGAGCAGGCCGACCCCTTCGCTGTGAGCGGGCGCATGGGTTCGACCGGGAGATTGTGATAATAATGATGATAACGGCGGCTTTAACGCTCGTAACACGCCGCCGCGCAACAATTCGTTCGCTCGCGAAGAGAGACGGAGTGAAGCAGACTGCAGAGAGGTGGGGGAGGGGAAAGGCAGCCACGTGGTAAACCGGCGGCAACAGTTAACGGATGGTGCATCCTCTATATATTAAGGTGTTATCAGTCAAATTGTGAGGAAACCGGAGTACCCAACACGAAATAAATATATAATCAGCTACGTTTTAGGCAATGACCCTTCTTCATTTGTTGAGGGTTTTTATATAAATTCTAGATAGCGCATTTTAAAAATAATATGTTATAATAATAATAATTTACATTTATAACGCACGCATATTCATTCACTGTCGAAGGTACTCATGCGACGAGAGAACAAATTATTATCCTTTCAACGATTTGTTAAAAGTAAAACATTTACAGATGAAGCTGCGTAGAGTAGACGTGACAGGAATAGCAAGTGGATTGAAATTTAGTTGTGTATTTAATGTTTGTGTCTGTGTGTGTGTCCGCCACGGCCGCGTGTGTTGCCGCTCACAGTCTCTGCGTAAAGTGGGGCAGGACTCGACGGTGCTGCTCATCTGCATCACGGTGTTCCTGTCCTACCTGCCCGAGGCCGGACAGTACTCCAGCTTCTTCCTCTACCTGCGCCAGGTGAGACGGGGTCGGGGTGGGCCGGCAGGGGGCCACACCCACGTGACTGCATACACACGTATGTACGTGTTTGTGGGTGCGTTTTCGTTGCGTCTGCCAGTACATCTCTGCTAAACCATTACAAATGCGTCTGCCCCATGACCTCCTGAAAATGAGCCTTTGACACTTCACATGACCTAAATTTACACCTTGTGCGCATGCATAAATGTCGATGCACCGTGTAGGCCATAATAGATGCTTGCTAACAACTGCACTTGCCCCAGCAGTCTACATGTCCATATGGGTGACCTTTTCTGCGTGTGTGTGTCTGGTTAGATCATGGGATTTTCAGCTGGCAGTGTTGCTGCTTTCATTGCTGAGCTCGGAGTTTTATCAATCCTGGCACAGGTAAGACGTGCAGTCAGTCTGCCAACCATACTCACATAACCACCAACAACAAATAGTTTTCAAAGCGATTCGCTCGCATCAACTTTCAGCTGCCGGAACGTGTAACATTAATCCAACGCTCCCGTCCTTGAACACTAAGCATAATCACATACAATGAAGCTCTGTGGTTTGGATATGTATATTACTATTAATAACGTGATTAATTTTTGCTTGCAATCCCTAACATTAATCAGTAATTAATGATCACAGCATTTTACATTTTAACGGTGGGAGCTCAGAGTTCTGACCTCGTGAGCCACCTACTCGGTGTGCGTGCGTGTTCAGTGGAACGGTTCTCCTTTATCACCTGACCCCTAACCTTTATCGTGTGACCTCTGACCTGTCCACGGTGCCGCAGACGCTTGTGCTGAGCGTGCTGATGCGTTCGATCGGGAACAGAAACACGATCCTCCTGGGACTCGGCTTCCAGATGCTGCAGCTCACGTGGTACGGGTTTGGCTCCCAGCCGTGGTGAGTGCCGTCTTGTCTCTATCGTACTGTACGAACCGAGCCGTGCCGTGGGCCGTGCCGAGTCAGCCCAGCATGGCTCAGCAGGAGCGGTGTTGTTTTTTTTCCACTGTGAAAGAAAAACCGTGCCCGCTGACGTCACGCGCAATTGACGAGTTGAGACAGATGTAGATGGCGCGGTGACGCTGTGGTATCGACGTGCAGTATACTGACATAACATTGCATGCAAGTCATGACGGGAGGACCGATGCTCTTGTCAGGATTGCACCTCTTGCTGTCTATAAATCACATTTGTGTATGTGCTCGCAGGATGACGTTTTGGGAGCGGTAGTGTTAGTGGTTAGCGTGCTGTACCACGAACCGGGCTACCCATATTCAATTCGCGCTCACAAGCCAGCACCAGTAACTAGTCCTGAGGCTACCTTAGGGTCAACTCAAGCATGAAATGAGTAATGCAGTGCAGTGCGTACACATTACCACTGGCAGCCGGGCGTGTTGATGGGCACCCACTCCCTCACGTGTTGTTCCTATCTCTGTAGATGCTCACTAACAGCACTTGCCCCAACAGTCCGTTAAAGGCCATGTGGGGGATCTTTGTGTCTGCAGGATGATGTGGGCGTCGGGCGCTGTGGCGGCGATGTCCAGCATCACGTTCCCCGCCGTGTCGGCACTCGTGTCGCGGAACGCCGACGCCGACCAGCAGGGTAACACTCCCCCCGGCGCTCACACCCGGCCTTAACAGCGTTTGCCGTCTGGCAATCACAACATGCCTTGTCTTCTGGGGTTAGACGATACGAAGATATTTGTTTTGTGCAGTCACTATGCACCGGGCAGAGACCATCAGTTCCCTGCACTTGAGAACCTGGTGTAATTGTGGGCGGGTGAGGCGCTGAATAGGCGTCAGTAATACCAGATCGGTCGTTTGCAACGGTGTTTGTCATCTGAGCCACTTGACCAACTGTGACGAGCCAGTAACATTGTCAGTTCTATCTGCCCGGTGTGTCGCAGCATACCTCTCCTGCTTCTTGTCCCTTTTGCTTTTTTTTCGATCCCCTCCTCTACTCTCCCCCCCACCCCACCGGCCCTTACTCCTGTTTATCCCCTATATACCCCCTGTCTCTCCTGTCTCACCCGTGTCTCCACTGTGCCTAACTCCTGTCTCTGCGTCGCCTCACGTTTGTCTCACCCCTTGTCTTCCTCCCTATCCCACCCGCTGTCTCCCCTCTGTCTCCACCGTACGTCTCGCTATCTCACGCACACCTTCCCCGCGTGTCGTCCTCCTCCTCCTCCTCCGCGGTGTCGGCAGGCGTGGTGCAGGGCATGGTGACGGGGATCCGCGGACTGTGTAACGGCCTGGGCCCCGCGCTCTACGGCTTCATCTTCTACCTCTTCCACGTGGAGCTGGACGAGCTGCCGGCCATGGGCGAGGGCGCCGCGCCGCAGGGAGAGCCGCGCACGCCGCACCGGTCTTCCACGCAGGTGACGGGCGCGCGCGAGGAGCAGTCGCGGTCACGCCGTGCCACGGTGGTCTGACCTCCCTAGGTTAAAGGACCCCCCCACGTTAGAATATTACGTGTGATTCAAGAAGCCGCAGGTTAGAAACACTGTTATAACAATCAAAATGTGACTATACCCAAGTCATTGATCACATACATGTAAGATACGTTGCAGTGAGATTCTTTGTTCCCGTTCTCTCACTGCTGCAACTGACTCCTTCCCCTCCCCATCCCACTTTGGTCAGAATCAGGAAGCAAGGGTTAAACTACTATGTTCGGTGGGCCGGGGGGGAATTGATAATAAACAGTATTTTGACCCCTCTAGTCGGTACACTTATAACTTTGAATGTCATCTCTGACTTCTAACGCCGCTGGAGACACTTGTGCTGAAAGTGAGAGCGCGCTTCTCGCCACGCTCGAGAACCCGCTTTGACCACGGGCGGTCGCCCGGATTCGAACCCCCGGCTCTCGGCGGCACCGCCCCGGCAGCGTTCCCTCTTGACCCCGACCCCCAACCCCGCTGTGACCCCAGACCATCATCCCGGGGCCGCCGTTCCTGTTCGGCGCCTTCCTGGTGCTGCTGGCGCTGCTGGTGGCGCTGTTTATCCCCGAGCACACGGGCCTGGCGCCCGCGTACAGGAGGCACGCGGGCGGCCACGCGGGCGGCCACGCCGGGCACACGGGCCACGCGCACTCGCCGCCCGTCACGGAGGGCGAGGAGCCGCTGCTGCAAGACAGCCCCGTGTGAGCCGCGGGGGACGCGCGCGCGAACATGCGTACGTACCCACGCACGCACGCACGTACCCACGCACGCACGACGACCGCCGTTTGCCGCCGAGTGGCAGTGATGTCACCACGGCGCTCGTCGCAGGCTGTACACACGCGTACGTGTGCGGCCCTTTTCTCAATCCACCGCTGGATGAGGGCCTCCCCTTGGTGCTTGCGAAACGTCTTGAGTGCGAGTGCATTAGATGCGTCAATTTTTTATAGCGCTAGACGCTGTGTGGTTTAGAGTTCTCGTTGCGAGGCGCTCTTGCTTTATAGTAACTGTAAAGCATGAGGAGTCGGTCACCCTGTGAACTCTTGTCCAATGCAGCTTTAAGCGTGCTGTTTGTTTCTGGCTGCTTGACGCTTTGGACTTTATGGCAAGTGTGCTTAACACCTGTGTTGAAAATACTCCCAAGTATTCCCTCAAACATGTCTGATGTCGAAGCCACCCATCGGACCATGGTTAGACTGAGTAGTCTTTTCAGTTCCTCCGTGCGGAATGGTTTCGAGCAGACAGAGGGCAGCACAATTTCTCTCTCGTTTACACAGAAAACTTCTTTGTAAACGGTCATGTTTTTCTTAGTGTCATGGAGGCGACTGCAGGAAACACGCTTGGTTAATCCTCGAGGCAGCTCACAAAAGCCCTTTGATCTTGAACAAACCAGTAATCTGTCAGTATGAATAGGGTGAAGTAGTTAAATATAAATGTACACTTAAGTCCTTTTCTTCTTCCGTAGTTTATTAGACCGGAGCAAAGGGCAATTTAAACGACCTGCATTTGTGCATTTCAGGAGTGGCGACGCTGTCCCAACATGCTCGGCCGTGCTACAGTCGGCAGGTGTCTAAACACGAAACAAAGACAACAGACGAACAAAAAAAAGTATCTACTCATGTTTTTGTTTGACAAAAAAGCGAAAGAAGGAGAAGATTTAAAAAACTTGACGCGGGGAGCTGCCGCGTGCGTCGTCATGAGCGTCGCGGAAACGAACTGCGGAGGTCTCGCCGTCTGCTCCCGGCGCGCGGGGGGAAATCATCGATGGGAAGTTGGGGGGGGCGGACGTCCCAAGGAGATGGAACGACGGGTCGGCGAGCCGTCCTTCCGCGACGTTTGCCCGCCCGCCGGGGCGTCGTGTTTCGTGGGGCGCCAAGCGACGAACGACGACGACGCATTTGGAAATGAGGAAAAGGCAGCTGTCGTTTTATAAGCTGTACATTTGTATGAAGTGTAAATGTTTGCTTGTGTGTGTGTGTGCGCGTGGGTGTGTGTGTTATTGCTGTCCAGTCCCTGAGCCGCCGCCGCCTTTTTGCCAAGAAGGTCTGTGGACATTTGTTGTTTTAGTCTGTTCTCGCTATCGCGTGAGTTTTATCGTCAGATTATAACCGGCTCAGGGGTTTCAGAATTAGCCCCTTGTCTCACTGCTGGGTAACACAGGTAGTTTCACTGTACGCCTATTTTTCGGTTTAAAGTCTCCCGCTGTGTTTTTGTTGTGTTGTTGGCATCATGGCATGCCAGAAGGAAAGGTCGATGTGGAATTCTCAGCGAATTGAAGTCGCTTCACCAGAGCTCTTTCCCACCACTAGGATGAACACCCTCCTAAAACTGGTTTGAGCCACTCCCGAGTGATCGAGCCTAACCACACCACACCATTGCATTTCGGTGGAGAGCGATATCATCATCACTGTATGTGCACAGGCCCCGGATTGAACGATGCAACATTTAATTCAAAAATGGTTATACAGTATACGTCAAGAAATTATATTACGACATTGGGTGCTACTTAATCGTGTTTGATTAGCTTGTTTTTCCATTAGAATGTTTTTGATTTCTCGACAATAGGCTGGTGCATGATGTAGTTTCTGGACAAAGAAACGGACACTGATCACCGGCCATGAGACCAGTGTCTCGTTGGGTCTCAAGACAACTAACTGACAGACTGGTCTCGGATGGAGTCCTTGGACAATAGATTGGGATGGTTTCTGTTCTGTTGAAGTCTCTACGCAATAGACTCACAGTTGAAGTGATATGAAATTGTCCACGGGACCGACATCCCAGTTTTCCTACCCCACGATGTAGAATTATTTTGTCTTAACGCTGCATGTGTGTATATGTGTGTGCGGCTGAGTGCTTGGCCTTAGAGTGTACGTTCCACTTCATTTCACAAAACCAGTTCTCCTGGACTGGTTGTTACACTTGTGGGGTTTTGTTTCTTTGCACAACGTGGCAGTGTTTACACATGTATGGGCGTTACATTCCATGTTGGGAGGGCCTTGGGGTAGGCGATCGCTCCTGTTCGACGTTTTGTTGCAAAAAAAAGTCACATCTTTGGGAAAGAAAACACTGCATTCCATGACACTGGACCATCTAATTTCCTTTAGCCCCGTTGCAGATGTTGAGCTCAGGCTCCCTCTCTCATGGTCATTCTTCACCTTTCTGTATCTCCCTGTAAGGGGGGGGGCTTCCATCAATCGCCAAGCACAGCATATTACTGTTTGCGCCTCTTGCCGTCTTTTCCACCATCCTTCAAGAACTTTCTTCATTAAGCTTCCATCTCTGGGAATGTGCCCAATGCATATGTTTTGCATGCTCCTTAACCCGCCCCTAATCATTAGCACAATTATTAATGATGGCGCTTTGTTTTAGTTACAGTCATATTTTAAAATCATGTTTTATTCAGGTGGGGTTTTTGTGATGGACTGGCGTCCCATCCTTGGTATAGCCCTGCCGGGATAGGCTCCGGCTCACCGCGACCCTGGACAAGATCAGGCGGTTTCTGACGATGGATGGATGGTTTTTGTCCTGGGTAGATAACACACGTCACATGCAATATTAAGTAAATATTGTTACTCATCACAATTGGCAGAAAGCAGTTGGCATCACGGTCGGGGTAGATGTGGGAAAAAATGTGTACGCATATACCAACTACTGTACAGTTAATGTCACCATTTATACTTGAGCAGAATTTACTTAAATGATAATATTCTGTGTTAACGGCATTAATCAGATTCGTGGATGTACAGAGGCATTTTCACACAGAAACAATTGTTAGAATTTATATTGGATGTTCGATAAAAAAAGGAGACGAGAATGGCTACATGAATACAAAAAATGCTCACTACATTCATCATTACAACAAACTTACAACGTTAGAAATATATATACGATAACAGGCTTGAGGAGGCCTCCATCCAGTAGTGGATGATGAATAGGATGACCTTTATCGTGTGTTTAACAAAGGGAGAGCTCAAGAGACCAGGATTAGTATCATTTGCAAGTGACCTGGGGCATTACTGTACTGGTTGGGGGCGATGATTGCTATGTATAATCCCAATTGAGCAATTTGTGGTTATTTTTCGAATTTCGAAAAGTTGGACCCCTGACGCCAGCACTGTTGTGGGTGACGTCAGGGGATATTTGACGTCCACTGTGGAGCAGACGGCGCCTAGTATTATGGTTAGTACATCCCACAATAATAATCAGGGCGTATGCTGAATTCGAATCTTGAACTTTTGCAACAAGCAGCGAATGAGCTACTGCTCAGGATAAAAGGAGG
The DNA here is from genome assembly GCA_036362915.1 of Geotria australis. Taxonomy (NCBI): domain Eukaryota; kingdom Metazoa; phylum Chordata; class Hyperoartia; order Petromyzontiformes; family Geotriidae; genus Geotria; species Geotria australis. The sequence goes on along the minus strand of JAZEWU010000046.1, from coordinate 4,635,984 downwards.
CATTGACGGTTAATACAGTGAAGCAATTGTAGGACTGCATCTTTACCACGTTTTACCACCTTTTACATGTGGACGGAATTGTAAACCTTTTGAACCAGGCAGGAGCCCTCTGATGTTCACGATGTCGCTTGAAAGAAAGACCAGGTCACTTAGGCAGTTGTTCAATTACGTTTTCTCAGTAACATGTATTTATCTAGGAAGTGTGATCTGGGCTTTTGATAAGTTGTGAGTCTGTGGCTGCTGGTTACTTACAAAAAACTGAAAGTGAACATTTTCCTTTCCACTTATTTTAGATGAACCACGAAGCTCTCACCTAAGTTGTTGATTGCAACCCGTGCAGCGGTCTGCTATATGTCGGTGACAAATGATGATGCTGATGTTACTGACAATGAGTCCTGTGCCACTGTTGACAAAAACGCTCTTTTAGATATAGGTCACCTGTAAATGATTTGATGTTGTGCGAGTAGGAAAGACGTCTTGAACACGTCTCGTCTCGCCTTGGGATTGTACAGGAAATAATATACGGTACCACTGTGTATAGTGTAAAAGTAATTTATCAAAACAAATTATTGAGAAAAAAATTTGCTGTATCTGTGTGTGGCTAATAAATGCGAACCCTGTATATTTTGTGAAACGTAAATTGGTTTGATTGTCTTGGTTTGATTGTCTTTCATCCAGTTTGTACTTAGCGAGTGCTGGAATTTTGTTAGCTTGGTTATTTCTAGCAGTCGTTTAATGTTCAGTTACCATCGTCCCTGCCTGTGGAGCTGCATTCCAATGCATACCGCACTCGAGTTACCCAGCGGGTCAATTCCCGAGCTCTTACAACACTTTGACCACCACACAGGTGCGAGTTACATACTGGCAATATACCCACGAACTGTATACTCATTGACAATATACTTACCGATGTAGGTTTTCACGGCTAGATTCATGAATGTTGCTTTTTATTGCCGGTGAGTATTTTGCCGGGATAGTCGTGGTGGGATCCGGTTCCACTACAGACCCGGATGTAGCCTGAGGAGTCGAGACTGGGAATCGATTTTGGAAATCGATGTTATGGAATCGCTCGCATAGCGACTCATTTAATAATGGAGCTTTTGCTGCCAGATAGATGCGTATTTTTAATAAAGAAAAAATACCCATTGAATTTTTAAACTCTCGACGGGATTCCTGCGACACAATAAACACGCGAATTGACAAAAATACAAACTAAACAACTGTGCAAACTAAATCAAAACACCACCATTTACACCGCATTGCACGTAAGTGACAGAGGACAAACTTTAAAAATTATATTTTTACACGTAAAAATTAGTACGTTCGATTAAACGCTCGATTCGAATCTGTGGTGGAGTCGACTGCCGCGTGGATCGATTCCTAGCAGGGCTAGTTGTGTTTTCACCCATTAAAAGCATAACCACGTGCACGGCCCCTTTAAAACATCAATCACTACATGAAAGCAAATGTACTTGTACAGTATTGACCTTTTGTAGAATAGTTGAAAGTCACGCCACACTTTTTCCTGGCTCGGTACCCTAACCCTTCCCTGGTCTCCGCGCCCTCAAGAAGGGTCATGATTAATAGCACCCCATGTCAAGCCCTGAATTTAACATTTCATAACATCTATCCATCCATGTTCTAAACCGCTTGTCCTGGTGAGGGTCGCGGTGGCAGCAGTACAGGGTCGCGGAGAACCGGAGCCTATCCCGGCAGACACAGGGTGCATGGCAGTCCATCACAGGACTAAAACAAATCGTAATAAGAAAATCGACCAAAAGGATTCTCCGAATCGATCAATGTATGTCTCTCAACGTTGCACACCATATTCAGAATCACGACTTTTATAATCGATAACCTCAGATCGATTCCCCCGCCCTTAAGTTTTTAAAGGGGCCTCGCTTGCGGCATGAACATCTGAGTTCCTCCTTACCGCGTCGAGTCATTCCGCGACCTGCCGCCTCAAGACACCGTTCCTTTCCGCCTAACACCGCACACGTCTGCCTTCGCACAACCCGGCAGCAAATGGCATCGTAGCGAAATCAACAACAAAACGCCGGGACCACTAGCGGGAAGCTCGCCCCCGCCGGGGGCCTAGCTCGGGCTTTCCGCCGGATTTCCTAGGCGAGGCCGCTGTAGCCATGGCGACTCCGAGCTCCGAGCTCCACTGGGCGCCGCGGCTACTCGTCGCTGTGTTCTACGGGCTCTGCTCGTTCCTCATCGTGATCGTGAACAAGCAGGTGCTCACGAGCTACAGGTAAGAACCGCGACACGACCACCGCCCTGGGCTGCCCCAGGTCCGCGGTGCACGGCGCCGGGTTCCGCAGACGCGTTACGAGCTTCTGAATGGCGGAGACATCGAGACTTCTGCACCGGCGCCAAATTCAAATCTCACGTCTGCTGCTCTGGCAGTGGTTGACAATTATTCATTCAGTCATTGTCAGATGCTGGGCAGTGCTTTGTGACCCTCGGGTGAAAGGCGCTATATAAATGCTATTATTATAATATTATTATACGGTCGCGGTGAGCCGGAGCCTATCCCGGCAGGCACCGCCGTTGCTGTGCGATGATTAAACTTAGGTGACTCTTGTCTGTTGTCTTTTTTAGGTTTCCCTCCTCGCTGTTCCTGGGCGTTGGGCAGGTGATTACGCTTACAAAACACATCCTACGGATTGTTGAGTTCTCACCCGGTTAAAACAAACCAAGCTTGACACTTGACATCCGTTGTGCAGATGTTGGTGACGGTGGTGCTGCTCCACGTGGGGCGAGCCTGTGGCTTCGTGTCCTTCCCCAACTTCGACAGAAACCTCCCCAAGAAGGTGTCGACGTATTCTTCTGAACTCTCTTTATATTTCTACCTTCAAGAAACAACTGCACGAAATGTTTAATTGCATTCAGTCAGTCAGTTTTTGTTCTGCAGGTATGCTCCATTGAGCTGAGCAGCTCGACTATATGAATAAAATTAATCCTAATACAGCAATTCTGTCATCAGCTAAATCAGGCTTGTTAAACAAATGCTGAAGGATTACCAGATCTTATTGGCACGAGTGCTATTTCTAAACGACATGGCCCTGTTTAGATGCAAAAGGCAGGACTGTAAGCAAATTCGGGTCTGAATGTGGTTTTCTCCCATGCGTTCCAGATCTTTCCTTTGCCGCTCATCTACCTGGGGAACCACCTCACCGGGCTCATCAGCACCAAGAGAATCAGGTGCGTCGCATCGCACGTGAACCAAATACTGACTGACGTGACCTTCGGTCCGGCCGGCTAGGAGGCACAGGCTACACATGGGCTGGCTCTTCGACCGGACGTGAAACTTGTTTATGGTGGAGGAGGGCAGGGGCTGTGAGTCCGCCGTTGGAGTGGCTCGCACGCTGCACTGCAATCTTGGCTTCCTGTCTTTGATTCCTGGCCACAGCAAACATGAGTGGCGGCTGATAATTTGAACTGGTCCCAGGCCTCCGATAGTTTTATTTGGCATTAGATTAGCACCTGGTGCGATGTGCGGTAAATGTGACCACTACGGAAACGAAGGCAGACAGGCGTCGTGCTGGCCAGCTGGCCTTCATAGCTGTTTATTATTACAGCAGAAAAATACCCAGTGAGCTTGCAAGCTCTTTACGGGATTCCTGTATTGACACAACAGACACGGGAATTGACAAAAGGTGCTCACGAAACGACACGTGTTCCAAAACTCTTTAAAGGCTATACAGGGGATCTGCGTCTCTCTTGTGTGTGCATGCACAGCCTCCCAATGTTCACCGTGCTGCGGAAGTTCTCCATCCTCTTCACCATGGTGGGCGAGATGCTCCTCCTTGGGTGAGTATTCCAGTACGTGGCAGTGTGCTAAGTAGGTTCATGAACCTGTTCACACACATTTGTTTGCATAATCCCCACATATGTGCTTGAGTTTTCTCAGCGTACTCCAGTTCCCTCACGCATAAAAACCCCATTGAAAAATATCGGTGCAAACAACCTGAATCTGACAAAGTTGAAACACACGATGAGGCTTTCTTGGATAATTACTATGATGTATTTAATATTAACCACTTTAGAAAGCCCTTCCATACGCCTCTAAGCCAAACTTGGGGCTCACCTTGTATATGCCCTGAAAACAGATGTGCATCGCATGTCAATCAAAGTAGAGTTTGTAATTCTCAGAGCGGGAAAATGCCAAATTAAGAGACAAGCCAAAGTCAACACCACGATAGTTGTGTGGTAATGTGGTAGAGCTCACTATGACTCGTGAACCTGGTTTAATCACGGGTGGCTGAAATTGGATTAGAACCCGGGTTCTCTCTGGTACCGGCTCAGTGCTTTGACACCCCTGGGCTCACGTGGCCACCTCGTAAGTAGTAATGATATGATTAACTCGTATGCTTTCATGACCAAAAGATGGCACCGACTTTTCGCTGAGGTTCCAGTCAGCGAAACGTCGGTGCCATATTTTGAGGTAAGTGATGTATGTGCTCGCTCGTTTGCTCCAACATATCGACGGGTGCACTTCACTTACACACCTTTTTTCACATGACCTAAACTCACAAACAGAGCCTCACTATGAGTAATGATATGGGTGATTGGGCTCGGCATAATCTGTGAATCGTATTTAAAAGGAGACGGCTCTTTCATGTGTGACATCATCTCATCTTATTTACTTGGAACGTGACATCGCTAATTAAGTAACTTACGAGTCCAAACGCACACTGAGAGAATTTAACCAAACCAATGTGTGAAATTGATGCTGTTTAATTCCTAACAGGGGGTCAAGGTCCAAGCGTTCACGTCGCGATCCCTGTCAAGTAATGCTTGGTATTACCTGCGAATTCTACCAAACACTTCGAAGCCGAGCTGAAAGACAACGATGTCCAGAAGCTAACCATCGTGCTTCGAAGAATCGCAAAGAAGAAGAATTACTAACAATGTTGTGTGGAACCCTCAGGAGTTTTGGGCCCTGGACTAATGCCACGATTTCACCCCCACCCTGTGTCCTCCGGCCCTCCGCTTGAGTCATTTGTGCTCGTGCGTCACGCATACCTCTCTCTCCCTCGTTCGGTTTCTCAGGAAAACAACCTCGTGCTCCATCAAGCTGACTGTGGCCATGATGATGGGAGGGGCCATCTTTGCTGCCAGGTGGGGAAAACCTGTGACCCCACACTGGTCACAACCAGAAGCGCCTGGGTTTGATGACCAACTCGGGTACTATTCTGTGTGGGGGGGCTCATTCTCACAGAGTCAACCCATACCACCTGGCTCTGTTCCATGACCTCCTGCCAGCGAGCCTTCCACATTCTACATTGCCTGAAAGTACATCTAGGCTGGCACATGCGCCGCGTGTTTTTATTGTGTGTTGGTCCTCTGCAGCTCTGACCTGGCGTTTGAACCCGTGGGCTACATCTTCATCCTGGCCAACGACCTTTTCACCGCTGCGAACGGCGTCTACACCAAACAGAAACTTGACGCGAAGGTCCGGATACGAATGCTTGCCTTCCCGCACCTTCTCTTACCGCTCCCCACTGCCCCTTGTGTTTCTCACTTCCCCTCTCCTAGCCTCGCCTCGCCTCCCCACACCTTCTCGCTCCCCGTCTCAGCTCACCTCCCTTTATTGCCTCTCTCACCTCCTCTCACGTCACGTCTCCGCTCCTGGCCTCCCGACAACCCCCTCGCATCCCCGGTCGTCTCACCTCCCTTCACAGTCCGTTTCACAATTTAATTGCCTCATCTCTCCCAGCTCGACTCCTACCCCTACTCCCACCCAACCCGATTGGCGAGTCGAGCGGCCTGGCACGGCGCCCACACGGCCGTGTACGGTTGTATTTATCTGTGGACGCCCCCCATCTGTGAGCGTGTAGGTGAAGTTAAAGCGTGCTCGTTCACGCGGCTGCTAGCAAGAGGGTCTCCGCTAGTGGGAGCTCTAGACAGCTCGTGTCCCACGCTTCTTCTTCTTTGCGATTCTTCGAAGCACGATGGTCAGCCTCTGGACATCGTTGTCTTTCAGCTCGGCCTCGAAGTGTTTGGTCGAATTCGCAGGCAATACCAAGTATTACCTGACAGGGATCGCGACGTGAACGCGAGACGTCCTGGAACAGGCGGGAGTACAAACACTTTACCCCAGCTCACGCCGACCTGTTGGTGATTGATTCTGTGTGTTTAGGAGCTGGGGAAATACGGCCTACTGTACTACAACGCCGTGTTCATGATCGTGCCTGCCGCCCTGGCGTGCGCGTACATGGGCGATCTGCAACTGGTGAGAAACTTGTGTTTGAGTAGTGCTGTATCGATGTAGGATTTCATTCGCATTATTAATGATAAGAATCTGTTGTCCAGTCAATCCAAGCCAAGTCCTTCCATGTGGGTGCCGACGCTGGGGTCTGGGGAAATGGCGGCGCGTTCTGATGCAGCGGCTACTCTCGGACCAAACAGTGCGGTGTCTTCATGGTTTCATGTTCGTTTTTTTTTTATTACGTCTTCATCAAGTAACAAGTTTCGCCGTCGGTTTCTGCGAGTCATTTGTAGAACGACAGTAAACAACCTCGGAGTCTGAGAGAAACGGTGTTTCGATTCTCTGTATGTCCTGTACATATGGTAGAGTTGACAAATAAAGTTGAATTGAATAGCCCAAATTTATCCCTCTTTTGCTATCAGTCCATTCGGAAAGCTCACGAAGCAGAGCGTGACCCTTCGTGTTATGAGAACGGCGCGAGGAAGAGTCACGTGCAGTTTCGGTCATTACGCTGACGGCACAACATCTCCGCGTCGCCTCCGCTCACCTTGAGTCGTTCATTGCGATGTTTGTGGCACGGCTCGGCTTCTGCAGTGGAAAAGCAAACTTTAGTCATGCGGGGCTGCCGTGGCACAGCCTCCACACAGCTTGGTTGCGTATCGGAAAAGGAAGTGTTCTATAAAACCCACATGGCTGTATGGTATTCTGCCTCTCCCCATGCCTCTCCCTCTCTCTGCTGCCCTCTCCCTGTGTGTGAAGGTGCTGGCCTTTGAGGGCTGGACCGACCCCTGGTTCGTCGTACGCTTTGTGTTCGCGTGCCTCATGGGGTGAGTCGCGACGACGTCATGCTGGATCACTGCCGCATGAACGTTTAGCTTCAAGATTTAGTTCAAATATGTATTATCGAGGCCCAAATGGAGAGGCCAAATTTTAAAAAAGATTTCATATTTTTCTAGTTCTAGGGGTAATTTTTCGATGTATGAACTCTATATAAACACCGAATGTCATCTTGTTAGCACTCGTAGAAGTGCAAGCTGATCGGTTGCGAACCTGGCGACCTGTGTTTGAGTACCAGCAATCACCAACATCAGTGGTGAATGACTTGACTAGTTCTGGGCCTCCCCTAGGTCGAATCATCATTATGCGAGTACCTGTTGTGGTATGCCAGCATCAACACTCGCGAGACATAGGCGACCCAGTGCATTTTCTGACCACAACTCCACCCCTTGTGCTTCATGGCAGACTTTTCAAGGGTGTTGGCTATCATCATTGCCCCAACTCGGTGCTAAAGGTGACACGGGGACTCTATCCTTTGTGTGTGTGTATGTATTTTGTGTGTGTGTATGAGCACAGGTTCATCTTGCTCTTCTCCATCATCCTTTGCACGCAGTACAACTCGGCGCTCACCACCACCATCGTCGGCTGCCTCAAGGTTTCTTGAATTTAACCTTGGCCGTGTTGAGACTAGACCGAGGCTTTCTGGTTATTTAAGCGGCATATTGTTTCACCGATTATTGGATCGATTACACGACTAATTGGATAACGTACCGATGTAATTGGATAACGATAACAACTGGAGAAAATACATTCTCACAGCGCTTTGTGACCCTCGGGTGAAAGGCGCTATATAAATGCTATTATTATTATTATGTGCCAGTGGCCAGGATATTGGGCCGGTCGCCGCTTTTAAAATGATCCAAGGAGTTGATTACAAAGTAGTGGATTACTATTGTTAGTCGATTAATGGACTTTATCAACTAATCATCCCAACTATAGTTTTGACATCTGTTTGTGATTACATGATTCGATTATGGCAGACTTTATATTTGATAATGTGTAGTAGTATCGGCATGTTTTTGTTTTGATGACTTTGTTCCCCTCGGCGTGTGCCACCACAGAACGTGTCGGTGGCCTACATCGGCATGCTGGTGGGAGGTGACTACATCTTCTCATGGCCCAACTTTGTGGGCCTCAACATTTGGTAGGTGCTTGGCAATGCAACATGTAGGTGCTGCTAACAGCACTTGTCCCCAACAGCTTATGAAGACTATACAGGAATCTGTGTCTGTTTTAACTCTCTATCTAAGGTTGGAGAGTAGGTGGCAGGGGGCACGATAATTATTATTAAGATTTTCCAATACGAATACGTTTTTTTTTATCAGGTTTTGTTGTAGTTAGGTATTCACTCAATAGAAAATTGTCCAAACTGATCAATTTATTTTCCTGAAAGTACTTACCAGGACATCCCATGCCTCGACAAGGATGCAATCCTAACCCCATTTTCTCATCACATCTGCCGAACATGCTGCTCCTTATGCATGCGCCTGATACGAGCGCTTTCGGTATTCTCTGTAAATAATCTATTAACTACTTACGATGACAAGCACATGCTGGGCAGCGATACATCATGATGCGCACTTGTGAATGATCTTTTTTCTAATGTACGTGACTCTTTTTATTGTATTCTTTGGTAGCCTCAGCGGAGGCATCATTTACGCCTTCCTCACGTTCCGGGCGTCGAGCGAGAAGCAAGAAGGCTGATCCAGGGAGCCGGCTGATCCAGGGAGCCGGCCGCGCCAGGGCCCGTGCCAGGGCCCGCGCAAGGGCCCGCGTGGGCGTCGGTACGTGAAGCACGGGCTGCTCACCACCGCCATTCGAGGGGAGAGGGGGTATCCTGCAAAACACATTCATAATTCACGGAAGGTGAACTTCACGAAATGAGTAAATTTCACGAAATGAGTAAATTATTAACTTGGTTGCACGCCCATGGGGAGATTATAAAGTGAAGCCAGCATGTCGTAGCTTGCACGCAATATTTCTGTGGATTTTCAGATTTTTTTTCAGGGTACCTTTCGATCATTCCCATGGATGTTTACAGTGGTCGGACGTTAAACCAGTACAATCGTCGTTACTTGAAATCAACTTGTGAGTGCTCGATACAGCTATCCCAAAAGAACAATTTTGAAAAGCAACTTATCATGCATCGAGCCGTTGTCTGATATTGTCAACATACTGTCCGAGGTTTCAGTCTGCTCAATTTTATATAACATTGCTAGTTTTTCTGTTGTTCAGTGTCAATAACCAGCAGCAGCGCCTGGCAACCCGATATAATCGGGTGAGAAAGTGAGCGGCTAAATTCAGTTACTGATTAAGCTGCAAGCACGTGGAGCAAAACGTTAAGCATCGTGCCGAACAACACGTGGTACTACTCGAAAACACGTCGGAGAGCCGTCTGACATGACCACGAAATCCTACGCGGTCGTGAGCAGTGGTTGTTCCATGTTGACATTGGTTCTCATGGGGCGTTCAACACAGACCCTCAAGACCACCTACTTAGGTGGGCAGCGGTCTTTGCTCATTTGACATGGGGAGCGGGGCACTTTGGCTGCAGGGTGGCGCAGTGGTAACATCTGTGCCTTACAGAAAGAAAGTCCTGTCCGAGGCAGTTCGATTCCTGCCTCAGGCACCTTTCTGTTTAGAGTTTATGTTTTCCCCCTGTTCTGCATGGTTTTTCTCCGGGTTCTCCAGTTTTCTCCCACAGATAATAAAACTCATTAATTTGCCGATAACAGCATAATATATAGGATGCAATGTCTGGCAAATGTTGGCACCAGCTGGCTGCGTGGCTGCCTTCCCCCCGCCTCTCTGCGGTTTCCTTGCGCCTGCGTATTCATGTCTCGTCCCTGATCAGGCATGGAATTTGTGCGTGTTACATATTGTATTCTTATTATTATTTACTATGGACATTGTTGGGATAGAGTGATACAGTCAAAAATAAATATCAGCGAATTATAGAGCACCTTGTGCTTATAGAACACAAACGTGACCTTTTTAGTGTATTTTACCTGGAACGTGACGGAATCTTAAATTATAGTTCTCTGATTTTATGTATTGGTGTGTCGAATTGAAAAACAAATATAGCACATTGAGATTAATGGTATATGTCATCAAAGAAAAGTGGGAGTCCACAGTTAAAACGGATTTTTTTCTTTTTAAATAAGAAAATGTGCAATTTTACAATGTGTGTTAAACTGTAATCCTACGACTTTGCTCGGTTCTTGGTGTGTGGGTTTTTCCACAAGATTCTTACTTATGTTGGTTATGTTTGCAATATAGGGTGGATTGGACGCTGTGTGTGTATCAAAATGGTGATGCAATGATATCACTGCCCATCACCTCCCTTCCAGTGACACACATGTAACTATTTTCGTGGTATCCGATTAGTTGATTCAAATGGAACCGGATGATCGGTAAGAGTAATGGACCACGTGAATAATTGGGATAGCCCAGCTCTAGTTTTTAACACTGTACCAAATAGGAGATAAAAAGCTAGCCATTTTAACTCGAAGCCATTGCCTTAAGTAGATCCTATTTAAGCAACCGAGTGTGCGTTGTGCGTGGTATAATCAAGTACACCCTAATAAGTGTGCTCACTTATGCACTTACATGCAGCAACTGTTATGCTGCCGTGCCTTTTCGTGAAGGGGAAAGTGGATGTCAGAAGCAATGTTAATGTTTTGTGTGTGGAATTTAGGGATGAAAATATGAATCACTGAAGTGTGTTTTTAACTTAGCAGTGACTGAGCGTCATGATTGTTACAGTGACTGCTAAAACTCATCACGACACATCGTAACAAGGCACAACTAACTTGTGGTATATTCAGAGACGCAAATATAGGTAATCAGGCGACGCTATTAGAGACTGCAGTGCAGTGACAAATACCACAATTGGTAGTTGTCAATATGTGCACAGAAAGTTTGAACAATTCAGTCCCCCAGACCACGAGGATGACTGGATTAAACGCGCAGAATATGACTTGACCGAAATTCCACAGGTCATCAGTTGGCCTTGAGACATGACAAAAACTTAAACAATGCCGACTGAATAACTACTTGGTGGTTATGTTAAGGCTTTTGTGTGTCATATGACAAAACACGTAAAGGTGAATCTGTAGAGGTGTTGCTATACGTTCAATAAATGCTATTAAGGGAACGTTTTTGGACATTAATGTTTAAAAAGAAAACACAAGCAACCCTAACCCTAATTTCGGCGGGTGGGACCAAGGGCGTGATTTCTTCAGGAAGCGGAGAACGGGAGTCTCAGGGCCTTGGCCAACAGCGAGAAATCAGAGAGCCATGCCGAAGTTGAGCTCCGCAATGTATGGTTAAACACTCAGATAAACCAATGTTCGTTTTATGCTGTTTATTGAATAAACCGTAAGAAAACGCCATCACCGTCTCCGGGTCTCTCCATATGTATATGGGTTAGGTCGCGTCGATTCTGGAAAAGTAATAATAATAGCATTTATAGAGAGCCTTTCACCCGAGGGTCACAAAGCGCTGGACAAGGCTGCGGAGAGAACGACATGTCAACAACGACAGACAACACGGCTGGTCAATGTGGACGAGTAGACCAAACACCCTCTTCTGGAGGGGCTCTCTAGACCTCCCACTATTGGAGAGCTCCCTCTGGCAGCAGTGGAGAGAGCGAGCGGTTGTAGGGCTGCCTCTTTGCCGGTCTAACACTGGCCATACTCTACGACAGCATGTGAGCGGGACGCGTTGAGGTTACCGCAGTACCCATAGCACTCCCTGGTGGCAATACATGACATTGCAATTAAGACCTTCGGTCTTGTAGAAGGCTTTAAGACACACTAAAGCGTGTACGCTGCTCAGCCCATTTAGCGCCCCCTTCAAACATCTTTTATTGTGGCCTACTTTTAGCAGTGGTTGGTTAACGCGGCCAGATATTTTATATTTCCCATCCGCAAAGTCCTCCCCGCTTCAAAATGTCACGAAAAGCATTTAATGAATGTAGTATGGTTCGTTAAAAAATAATACAAAAAATACATGTCAGAAGTGGGATTCGAACCCACGCCTCCAGGGGAGACTGCGACCTGAACGCAGCGCCTTAGACCGCTCGGCCATCCTGACATTGGTATGGGTATGACCCAAAGCCGTCCACTTAATATAAAATAACTAAAAATAATGGTATTGCGTACCATGTATATATGAAATAAACAAGCAGACACCAGGGCGGCACGGTGGCGTAGTGGGTAGCGCTTCCGCCTCACAGCAAGAAGGTCCCGGGTTCGAATCTCGGCTCGGGGTGCCTTTCTGTGTGGAG
>JAZEWU010000046.1:4580699-4598939 GCA_036362915.1 Geotria australis | reverse complement strand
GGAATTCCCCGCCTAGCGGTCGCTGTCACGGCCTCGCGATGCAACCTTGGCACATTTCGCTAAATCCTTGCGTTAATTTGGCTGCGGTTTTCATGCTGTAACTTGGTTGTATTACCTTGTGATTTCACTGTGGGAGGAAACCTGAGAACCCGGAGGAAACCCGCGCAAAAACAAGGGGAGACCACACAAACTCCACACAGAAAGGCGCCCAAGGCGAAAATGGAACCGCCTCGGGCAAGACCATTCTTTATGTGAGGCGCAGATGTTACCACTGCGCCACCAGACTGACACAACGTTAAAACAGAGGGGGAAAAAAGCACATCGATCACAGTTTACTACGGTATAAACAGTATTTATTGTCTCTGCTGCAACTTAACACTCTGATGCGGAACACTAATGCAGCTGTAAACAACGAGCCCAAGGTTTAATGTTTAACAGCATCACACTAGTGTTATGGTAAACGGTGCATCGTACTGACTGCAGATTACTGGCTTACAGTGCGCGCTCCATTCAAGACATTCGCATAATTATCAAATATGCTACGAAAAAATAACAAACCAGAGTTTTCACAGCCACAGATCGGGCATTCACACCATTGATCACGCCTTCGTAAAGATGACCCAACTCTCGTCACGATTATTATCCAATATGAACCAAACTAATGTAAATGTGTGTTGCTGGAGCTCACTTTATTGAGAAGTGGACAAATCATTTAAAGCATCGATGTAGGTTTGCGGGGGGGGGTGCAAACCTGGGTAAAAATAACTATATGCGATAATTCAAAGGCGTTTTTGCCTGCAACAACAAGAAACGTTTGTTGAAATGAGATACTTCCTAGGACAAACACACGTTGGAAAGAGTAACGCACTGCATGATATTCCCTACCTCATTGCCAACTCAGCATCTGCTTCACAACAAAATACTGCATCGTGCACAATAACACAGCTTGTACATTACACACGCGCGCGCTTCAACCGCGGCACCTCGCCTTGTAGCGACCGTGTTATCCAGGTCCGAGCGCTGTTGGCGAATGTTGCTGTTCACCTGATATTCGGAGAAAACGCGCCAATGTTTGTCCGTCACCGGCAATGACGAAAGCCGTCTGTGCGATGCGTTACTCGGTCGTTACGTCAAGATGCGAGTCTGGGACCAGAGTACGTGACGCATTCCGACATCGCAGCAATGTCGTAAGTTTCGGCTTAAAATACGGTTTCTTGTAACTTTAAATATCTGAATTTCGATAATGGGTGTTATGATAAATTACCTGTACCCAAGCCCCTGGTCCTTGTGTGGTTGTCGCACATTATGAATTGTAAGGCAGCTTGAATAGTCAGATTACAAGACACTCTTCAGTGTACTACACAACTTTATCACTAATAATATGTTACAGATATTTTTTGTCCGCATAACGAATTTCTGAATTTTATGGATAACTCTGTTTTTGTTTTGTTGCACAACCCATGAAGACCCTCAGGTTGTAGCTACAAGATGAGACTCATTAATGTGGTGTTTATACGCAATTAGCCACGTGTCTTGATGGCGGAAAAACAATCGTGTCTCAAAGCTACCGAGACGTGGTTAGGAATATGAGTCAACAATCACTCGCATAGCACCAGCTTAGGTGCCTCCGCGCATAATGTGTATTAAGCGTTTGTGTCTTAGACCTACAACTATCGCCCACCGAAATAATATTACACCTACTGCTTTGATGAATCCATTTCACGAACGATTAACAAAGTATTTGCAATTAGTTTACATACATAAATTAACAGATTACAGCACAGGGGGCGGGACTCAGGCCGCTTTCTCAGTGGGGGATTTAAAGTAATGTACGTCATCGATGACATCAACACCGTCGCTCATCCTTTCCAGCGTCCATGGGTTTATATTTCATTCAAAATGTAATTAATTATTTCTGCATTAATATATGGGGTGGGTGGCCAAAGAATTAGTTTACCGAGACGGTAATTACCGATAATAAGTTATGAGAATTGCTTTCCAAAGCTGTTCTTTCGGGATAGCCGTGTCGAGCGCTCCTCCTCTCACTTTCACAGGCCTGGTACATCCATTAACTCAACAAAACACTCTTATTTCCAAGACCAAGGCCAAATTTAGATCTTTTAATGTCACATTCTTTATTTACTTACGTTATACAAAGATAATGAGCTACATTAAAGGCTGAAAATCATAAATAAAACCGTGGAAAATAAAACGCAAATTCTGCATTGCACAATGCAATGCTCCAGTAATCACTGTACAGTACAGCACTACGTTTGATTTTAAATGTCCTTGTAATCTATTAAATGTTTAGGGGCATCTATATAAAACCATTACATGCATCATTTGCTATATCAACTCGTCTGAGTTTGAGGACACGCCGAGTAGCTTGTCCCTGGCCTGAGAGGCGAGGTCCCCACGATACGCCACCACGCGACCTTGCCCTGACCTCGCTGCCCTGTTGAGCACAGTCCCAAGACCACGGTGTTTGCCTGTGGCCGGGATTTGAACTCGGGCTGCCAGGTTTGTAGCGTAGTGTACTAATAACTAGACTACCGCTCACCACACACACGCAGGCAGATACAAACAAGGGTACGCTCCCGCTGACTCCCGCGTAACATGCAACACCGTTACATGCGACTTCCATCTTTCACGGACACCATGCAGTAGCAAACAAGACACGTCATCTCTCAACGCAGCCTTGAGTTCCAGATGCAGGCTGGGTTCCGGACGAAGCACGGGTTACACGGAGCCACGCGTACCGTCTCCACTCCAGCCACGTCTCCCCGTGCGGCCCAAGTCTGCGCACGGTTCCGCATCTCGGCGGCGCCCTCGTGCCTCCGCGTGCCTCCGCGTTTTCACCGTCTCTCACTGCGGCTCGCCTCCGCCGTGGCCCCTGGCGTCGGGCGTGAACCCGAGCGTGGCCGCCACCTTGCGCCAGTGCGTGCGCCGGTGGTCGGTGAGGTGGTGCTTGAGGCGGAAGGCGAGGCCGCACAGCTCGCACTCGAACGGTTTCTGGCCCGTGTGCATGCTGCGGTGCCGCACCAGGTTGCTGAGGTCGGAGAACGCCTTGCCGCACACCTCGCAGCGGTGCGGCTTCTCGCCGGTGTGCGTGCGCCGGTGCTTGCACAGGTACTGCCGCGTCTTGAAGTCGCGGCCGCAGAAGTCGCAGCGGTGCGGGCGGGCGCCCCCGCCCCCCGCCGCCATCGCCGCAGCGTCCGTCGCCGCCGCTCCGCCGCCGGCTGCCGGCGGGCGCGACGTGGTCAGCCGCCGCGGGCCGTTGCTGGCGGCGGTGGCCGCGGCGATCGCCGGGGGCGGAGGCGGCGGCGCCGGCGCCGGGACGAAGGGGCGGCCGTGGAACGCCCGCACGCCGCCGATGCTGTAGAAGATCTTGTCGGAGCGGGTCCAGTCGGCGAGACGCTGCAGCCGCGCCTCCTGCTCGTCCCACGCGTGCGGCGCCTGGGGGTGCAGGTCGGGGTCCTCGGACGAGAACGATTCGTCTGGAAGAGCAGACACGCACGGGTGCGCCTCAATTCAGCCGCATAACTGTGCCGGGTCAGCCCGGGACGGCTTCGCAGGGATAGCGCGTCACGCGACCGGCAGCCTCCGGATTGCAAGGCCAGCGTGCCGACCGTTACAAGACGGCAGCTGAAACAAAGTTTATAAAATCCCACCCCCACGGCCCCCCCCCGTCCATCCAACAGAGTAAATGGATTCACCGCGGTTCCTCGATCGGGAGACTGGGGGTGTGTGGAGGGAGGGAGGGGTGGGGGTTACAAGCGTGTCTCTCTTTTCTACCGCCACGCCAGGAGTTTGAACTCGGTGGACCACTGTATTGCAAACCCATTGCTCTCGCGATCACACGACGGCTTTAGACGATGACTGTAGGAATTGGAAGTCTGCCTCACCGGCGGCACGGGTGGTGCAGGGCTGGAGGTCGCCCGCACGATCCTCGTGCCGCACGTCACCGTTGTTCTCCAAGGGGACCTTGGTGTCCCCCTGCTCGTCATAGAGCTCCCCTGCGAGAGCAGGGCGACACACAGCTAGGCTCACGCTGCTGCGTTGCTGTTCGGCCATTCTTCTTCTTCTTTGCGATTCTTCGAAGCACGATGGTCAGCTTCTGGACATCGTTGTCTTTCAGCTCCTCGGCTTCGAAGTGTTTGGTAGAATTCGCAGGCAACACCAAGTATTACCTGACAGGGATCGCGACGTGAACGCTTCTACCTTGACCCCCTGTTCGGCCATAAAAACACACAGTTCACGTAATCTGCCCCGGGATGACCGAGTCGGCCGCGGTCTACCGGCGAAGATCGCGGATGTGCGAACGGGGCAGGGCGCCGCCACGGTGGGGAGCGCGCGACAGGGACTCACCCGGCTCGGCGGGCTCCACCTTGAGCGGCCGTCCTGCGGCGCAGCTCTCCGGGGCGGAGTCACGATCCTCGTCCGGTGGCGCCGCGTCGCCCGCGTAGCGCGCCGGCTCGGCTGGTGAAGCGGAACGGAGACGGCGGGTGAAATAAACAGATAGATGTTTATTATTACAGCAGAACGATACCCAGTGAGCTTGTAAGCTCTTTACAGGATTCCTGCGACACAACAAACACGAGATAAAAAAAACACGCAGATGTTACATTTAGCCTCTTTAGTTGTAATTGGTACCGTTTTATCAAAAATAAAGGGTATTGTCGGGCAATCGCTAGACGTGTTGCATTCGTCAAACTCCCGCGACAAGTTTCGTGTGTCGACCCATGCCCCTTCCGTCAAGCTGCCACGATAAGCTCCAGACACACGGCCACCTCGCTCTCGTTCGCCGACGCCGCTCACCTTCGCTGCCGTCCGAGGGGCACATCTCGGCGGGCGAGCGCGGGCACAGCACCGACTCGAGCGAGACGAACGTCTCGGCCGAGCGGATCAGCTCCTTGCCGACGCGATCGAGCGTCGCCACGATGGCGTCCAGCAGCGGCGCCAGCTCCGGCTGCTGCTGCCGCGTCGCCGCCGCCGCCACCGCCGGCGCGCCACCGTGGCCCGCCGACCCGGCGCCGCCGAGCGGCCCCACGGCCCTGACGAGGCGGCGCAGCACGGCGTAGAAGGCGAAGGGCAGGCGGTCGCGCGCGGCGCCCAGCAGCTCGGCCGTCACCTGCGCGTCCTCGGCGCAGGCCAGCAGCTCCTCGTAGTCGCTGATGCCCAGCTCGCGCTCCATGGCGTCGGCGAACGTGGGCTTCATGCCGCGCGTCGCCAGCCACGCCGGGAAGTCCCCGCGCGGGTCCGGCTCCGACACCGCCAGCACCGCCGCGCACGCCATGCTGGGACGAGAAGTGGCGATTTTAAAACACAATGTTTTTTTAGCGCAGTTTTAACCCGGCTGCGTTTTCGCCATTCGGAACTTTGACGGCGCGGCGTGAGCCTTTGCGTTAGAGAGCGGCTCGCAGAAACGGGAGTGATCACCATTTTTGGGTTTTCACTTAGTCAAAATCTGCACCTCCGAGAATGAAAAATATTAAGCATATATATCAGTTTCACTGCAATTAAATGTGTAGGTTATACGGCAGAGTAAATGTTGCCATGTGCTATCGAGAACATGGCAACAACTCCACTAGTGGTCCGGTGCGATACCCCTTTTATCATCATCCTCCTTCCAAGGTCGTTAAAAAAACTACCCATTTGTCTTTAAGTATGCAACGGCTGTGCTATGGAAGAGACTTGTCCCTACTGTAACAATAAGGAATTGTCACAACTGGTAGTGTTTTTCTAATCATTTATGGGAACCTCGTTACGTTAGTTCGAGCACTAAGGCACCGCAACACTTGCAATAGTCGCAATAAACATGATAAACACAAATAATACTGCAACAAATATAGGTGGCTACGAGCGCGCGTAGACTAGATAGGCCACAAAGGCCCCGTGTTTCACAACAAGAAAACTTTAAGCGACTACTCAAAAGCAATGTGAGACCACATCAGCAAATCAAACCGAACAGCGAACGAATGTAACTTCTTTACCTTTGCTTGTGAACGTTTAGGGTTTTTTTTTTAAAGCAAGTATAAGATGTGTTGTAAAATAAATATACGCGCTTAGAGCCGTAAACCTATATTGAAAACCCCCTTTATGTACTCTGCGATGGACTCGTCCTCCAGCAACGCGCGCTCTCACTGGCTGACCCGAGGAGGGGCCGGGTTCGTAAACATCAACTCTATAATAAAAACCTGGCTCGCCCACTCACCACTGTGCTGCACGCTGGTCGCTTATATTCACTAATAAACGCGGTTAATAATTAAAGTATACTACAGGATAAATTACCACATTTATGTTGTAGCGCCTTTCACCCAGAGGTCCCAGGGCGATGCAGGAAATGATAGAAGTTGGGGGGAGGCAGCTACCAGGTCAGGCAGCGCCAACCTCCCAGACATAATATATATTATGATGCTATCGGCGTATTAATGTGTTGTGGGAGGAAACCGGAGAACCCGGGGGAAATCCACGCAGAAAGGGAGATAACACAAACTCCGCACAGAAATGCGCCCGAGGGGGGAGTCGAACTGTCTCGGCCAGGACATACTTGCTGAGGCGCAGATGTTACCATAGCGCCACCCGACCTCTGTTCGTGTCTCTATGATCTATCCACTGCTCGATGAATGCCTCTCCACGTGGTTGCCGTCTCTCACCGGGTTTGCGAAGTAGCAATCCAACGTTTGCACCCAAACACCGACATGGTTTCACAGCGCTATCTCTGCGGTGGATTGGGGGTTGCCAACCGTCCCGGATCAGACGGGAGTTGACCACAATCGGCATAAACCACTGAACGTAATCCAGATTTTAATGGAAACGGTACAATTAATGACACGTCATGTTGGAGAGGAAAAAACCTTTCTGAAATAGCTTCTGCCACAGTTCACAACCCGAGGTGGATGACCTCTAGGATGCATTTTGTCTCCCTTTGGCTGCCATTCTGTCACCAGTCTCGACCACACGGCCAACTTTTCTTTACATTATTTAAAGGTATTGTTAACGTGAATACACTTGCCCGCAGTATTAACTAGGGTGGCTGCTAGGCCCGAACCGTAAACCTTTGCAATGAGAGGCAAACACTCCTTCCGGCCGGCCATGTCACCACCATCTCTGATTTGGAGACATTCCGAAAGGAAGTATTGTTTATTTTTGCCATTGTTCGGTCAACAAAATGATCTATAAATCGCACGTCACATTGCAGAAAACAGATTGCGTGGCAGCAGTAGGAGCATCTTTGTATCATATTTATTATAACTTACAAAGCAGGCTGATAAAAATAACTTGAAGACAAAATGGCCAAGAACGCGTCGTGTGTGACCGCGATCAAACACATCGTGCGCTTGCTCTGAAACAAAAATCAAATGTTTCATCATCACATTACCGAGCTTTAAAATGTGCTCACTTACAAACAGGAGTAACTTATCCAGACGTTAAACCAGCATAAACATTTTGCTTCTAGTAGTAATAATAATACGGAAAACATTTTCGATTACTCATCTTAAAACGCTTTAAGCCAAATGCGACTTTCATAATTTCACACGTAATTCTTATAGACACCGATGAGGAACAGTTCTCAACTAATGGAAAACGCACATTAACCAAACGCATGGCGATGTGTTGTTCACTATAAAACAAGTTAAACGCACGCTGCGGTATCGCAATCGCTGTAAATCCACACGCCAAACAACAAAGCAGTAGGATGCACTCTAAATGTAAGAGTTTCTCTCATTTTAAGCGGCCGCCTCCTAACTTCCGAAACCCGAGACCCATTTGGACACAGCTGCAAATCTCGTGATTCACCTCGGGCGTCAACAAGTCAGAGATGTCACAGCCGTGAGACTTGAGCTCAAGTAACAATTGTGTGTCAAATCAGCTTTTGTCTATCCAACACGCCACACACTATCCATTCATTCATCGTAGGCATGGGGGATTACCTCCCCCCCCCTTGCAGTATTCTGCAAATCATAATTGACACCACTTTGAATGCGGGTGGATGAAATGTGTGTTTCTATTGAGGCAGCAATGATGACAAACGCGAGATAGGGTTTTTAAAAAAATGTCTGCTTGTGCACCACTGCCAATGCAGTTGCTTGTCTCCTTAGTTTTATAACTGAAAACTTAACGCAAGTCAGTGAAGTTTGGTTAGGCAGCCCATAATTTGAAAACAAAAATCGTATGAAAACACACTTCATATTAAATAAGAAATATCCCCCAAACTCAACCGACATCGGATGGTTCTCATCCACACCAGCGGCCCCAAGCCAGTGGGATGAAATTCCACATTTCTATGGTTGGTGACGAGTCAAACTATTAAGCTCCAGTTCTCACATGCACTGCAAGTCGGGGAGTTGACAGCGGCCCTCCAAGGACCACTCTGTCTCATCGCAATCTTGGATGTTTACATTAAAAGGAGTCGATCTATAGGGTTCTCCCCCTATGGTGTTCCATATTTGTCTAAAAATCAACACTGCTCCCATGTCGCCATCATATTTGCTTGTTATAACGCTGCATCACTTAATGGTATAGTGGTCTTTATGCGCTGTTTAGGAGAACTTTATAATATTGACAGCAATGACGACTACCATCTGTAACACGAATCTCTCTCAGCAAAACCTGCCCGCTTCTAACACTGCTAAAGCCGTCAGGAGGGTCTTGCTTTGGGATGCTTAGCAAACTGCTTTACGCCTAATTTGCATCGCGTAGGACTAAAAAATAATAATAATAATACAATTTTAAAAGCGGACAAATTCCGTGCCTGGGCGGGGGACAAGACTCAAATACTAAGGCGTGGAGCCGAGCTCAGTGTGGGAAAGCCTTTTGGAAAAGGTGGTGTTTGAGTAGTTATTTGAATTTCGAGGTTGTGGTGGTCTGTCGAAGACACAGGGGAAGGCTGTTCCAGGCTGTGGGTGCGGATATGGAAAAGCGCCGTTCTGCATATTTTGTTTTCGAGCGAGGGATGCTGAGTAAATGTTGTGAGGAGCTGCCTACATTTAAAATGAACCACAACCTGCTTGCCCCACAATGCAGACTTTGAGGACCTCTCACAATGAGCTCCATGGCACGAATGAAACCTGGCTAGCCCGGAGCACGCACCGGCCCGTGCAACCCAGATCTCCTCCAGCAGACTGTAGTGAGCCGCAAGCGATCCCAGCAAAGTCCTTTGACCCAGTTGCGATGTCACGGAACTTGGGTCACCGGGAACATAGCGCAGTGCGCAAACCACTACGCTACCACTCCAAACAAACAAACAACCGTCTTTCGCCACTAAGTGGCGGTGACGTCACCACGTCGCCTGTGCCAGGCCACATGCACCCCGAGGCCACACACTCGCACACAAACACCCATACACACGTAGGCACGCATACATACACAACGCACAATACACACAAATACGCACACATACAAGCAAGACGACCCCCCTCCCGCCCATAGACTGTACATAGACTGTTGGGGCAAGCATTGTTAGCAAGCACTTATTAAGGCCAGCACGAAATACTATGGGTGGGTGTGGCTAGCCCAACGCCCGGCCGCCTTTATCTCCACCATGCTGAGGTTTACCTACTTTACCATGTACGCTCTTAAGGCTGAGTCAACCTAGGAGAGGCTCAGAATCAGTTCACTGATGTTAGCCACGGCCGGAAATCAAATGCAGATGGCCAGGTTCATTGCATGGTGTGCTGCACCACCGCTCCCCCCGACACAAACACAAAAACACACCAAGACTCGCGACCAACCACAGCAGCACTCCTCACCCCATCGCGTCCTGTCACATCCACCCTTCTCATCTCCACGCCCTGCTGTAAAGCCCCTGCACTCGCCACGAGATGGGCACGAGGTCGACACTGCAAGGTGCGTGGTCTGTTTGTTCTCCATCCGCTGTCCGTTCATCCACTCACCGCAGCGTCTGTCCACACTGCCATCTATCCGTATGACTGCCTGCCGATTCGTTTGTCTGTGTCCGTCTCCGTGCAATGTCTTTATCCTTCTCGTGCACGGTCTGTCCATCTGCCTATCTGCTCGTCTCTCTGTCCACCACGTGTGTCCATCTGTATGCCTGTCCGTCGGTCCATCCGTCTGCCCATGCGTCTGTCCGCGGTATCTGTCCCTCCCTCCATTCCACCGTTTGTGCCTCGATCTTCCTGCCCATGTATACGTCCATTCATGCGTCACCGTTCTGGCCACGTAACCCATCTGTTCCTCCGTCAGTCCCGTCTGTCGATCTGCCCGCATCTGTCGACGACTCCCGAACCTCCCTCCGATTAAAGCGGCCGGCTCCATCGGGCGCGGGCGTCACCGTCACGTGAGCTGCAGCCCCGGCGGCACCGGCTCCACCGTCACCCCGCCGCCCGCGCCGCCGCCGCTGTGCCGGTGGTGCCGCACGGTGCGCTTGTGCCGCTCCAGGATCCACGCCTGCGAGAAGCGGCGGCCGCAGTCGGCGCAGGCGAAGGGCCGCTCGCCCGTGTGCGAGCGCGCGTGCCGCGCCAGCAGCCACGCCTGCGTGTAGCGCTTGCCGCACATGTCGCAGTGGAAGGGCCGCTCGGCGCTGTGCTCGCGCCGCTGGTGCACGCGGCGCAGCGTGGCGCTCGCGAAGCAGCGGCCGCACTCCACGCACACGAACGACGCGCGCGCCCCCGCCGCCTGGCCTCCCGGCGGCGCCGGCGGCGGCTGCTGCGCCGCCGCGGCCGAATCCTGGCCGCCGCCGCCGCCGCCCAGCCCGTCCTGCCGGCGCGGCGCCGCTTTGGGCAACGGCTGGCAGGCGCTGCCGTTCAGGCCCGACGAGGACGGAGGCGGGGCGGCGCCGTCCATCTGGCCGCAGCCGAGGCCGTACACGGACGGCTTGGGCGGGAGCAGCGCCGCCTCGGTGCAGAAGCCGACCACGTTTATCGGGTGGAAGGCGTACGCCTCGTCCGGGAAACAGTTCCTCGTGAAGACGCCGCTGCCGCCGCCGCCGCCGCGTTTCTCACCTGCGATGCGGGCAGAGAGAGGGAGAGAGCCTTTTTTTCTTAACGAGTGAATCCCCGCGTTAGGCCATCGCCAGCCGACGTTACGGTGAGCGGCGTGAACGGCGGCGTCCCCGCGGCAGTGCGCTCGAAACCTCGCGGCCGCGGTTACATTTAGAACGCATCCTCTGCGACCGCCTACGCGACGAGCACGAACAAACAATTCTCACGAAACGTCTCTCCGACACCGTCTTAACGGCGTCGCGAGAACGACGCGCCGCTTGTCGACGGGATAAACGCCCCCCTCCCCAAGCCGGACCCTGCGCTTGTTCCGTGTAGAAGTGCGTCAACACTTTACCCACCGTCGCCTCCTGATCGAACAAGCACGCAGGCACGCGGCCGGGGAACCGGGGCGCCTTCGCAATAGTCCGCCAGTATAAAAACGACAATAACTGCTTTCCAAAGCTGTTCTTTAGAGACAGCCGCGACTAGCGCTCCCCCTCTCTCCTTCGCCGGTGCCGATACCAAACGCACGCATCGCCATCGTCATCGTCGTGACGCCGCCACCACGACCGTCCCGCGCACAAGACGCGCGCGCCAGCCGTCAGAACAGCGCCACCCACGGCTGCGCGGCGGCGGCGCCGAGCGCGTGCGCCAGCGAGCGCCGGTGCCGCGCCAGGCTGCCCGACTGCGAGAACCGCGCGCCGCAGGGGCCGCACGCGTACGGCCGCTCGCCCGTGTGCGTGCGCGCGTGCCGCCGCAGGTCCGACGTCTGCGCGAAGCCCCGGCCGCAGGCGGCGCAAGCGTGGAGTGGGGGGGGAAGGCGGCGGCGCGGGCCCCCGCCCACCCCCCGCGCGGCGCACCGCCCGTCACCTGTCTGCGCCAGCTCCGTGCCGGGCGGCGGAGCCGCGTCGCGGTGGATCGCGCCCGTGTCCTCGCCCGGCCCGAGGGAGTGGTACGACGACGCGGCCGCCGCCGCTGCCGTGGCCGTGGCCGCGGCGTGCTCGTGGTGGTGGTGGTGGTGGTGCGCGTGCCCGTACGGACCCTCGCCGCTCCTCGCCAGCAGCCGGGCCGGCTCGGACGAGTGGTGGTGGTGGTGGTGCCAGTCGGCGGTGAGCGGCGGGACCGGCGGTGGCGGAGGCGGAGGCGGCGGCGGCGGCGGCGCGGGGCCGTGAGCTGAGTGGCGGCTCGGGCTGGGGCTGCCGCGAAGAGAGCTGCGACGCTGCCGGTCGCTTTCTATGGAAAGAAGGGAAAAGGTTTTGGAATTAAGCGACGAATAACTTGGAGCACGGCAAAACCACGAGCAATAGCAAGCAGAATAATGTCCTCTGATCGAATTAACCCTAATGCACCAAATCTCATCCGATCTCACAAGCTAAGCCGGTTTGAGCCTGGATAGTGGATGGTTATGTGACCACCATGCACAGATTTCAACTGGCACCAATAACTGCACCTCTTTAAAGTCCTTTACCATTGGTTAATGTTGACCAGCCAATCAGTTTAGTTTATCCTACTATTTACTACAACAGCATCACTCATCTACCTGGATACCGTTCTTACACGGCGGGAGGCGCTTGTGTTGTGGCGCATTACGTCTTCCTCGCGGCTCTCACCGTTGTAGAATTTCTCCGTCTTCACCGTCGTTGGCTTTTCCCAATGTCCGCCGCCGCCTCCGCCGACGCAGCAGCGCCCGCCCGCGCCCGGCACGCCGTGCGTCTCCATGGCGACCACGCCGTCACGGGCGTCATCCGCCAAGTCTGCGGTGACGCGAGCGGGGGCCGACGTCAGCGCGCGCTCACGAAAAGTATCTTGGGAATCCCCGTGAGACTGATAGATATATCGATAGATGTTTATGATTACAGCAGAAAAATACACAGTGAGCTTGCAAGCGCTTTACAGGATTCCTGCATTGACACAATAAACACGCGAATTGACAAACATTAATTAAAATGTACAGGGTCGCAGTGAGCACTGTGTCACGTCTGAGGCACGACTCGGCTTTTGCGGTGGAAAAGCAACCCCCGGCGCTTCTCGATCCCTACCGGGCTGACTGGGCATGGCCCTGGGGCGGCTCGGTTGCGCAGTGGAAAAAAAAATGGTACGATACGCACGTGCGTGCGGATCTCCTACTGCAGTCTACTCAAGGTGCACCCGCCCTGGCACAGGCGCCGTGGTGACGTCACCGCCACTCAATGGCGAACGGCAGTTGTTGTTGCAACTGCGGTCACCCGCCTCACTCACCTTCCTCCGCGGCCGGCGCCATCCCTTCGCCCCAATCCTGCCCCATGTGCCGCCCGCCGGCATCACTCTCCGACATCTTGACCGACTCCTCGTGGTGGAACGCCTCCGCCTCGAACGATTCGGCCACCTCCACTACGCTCGCAAGAACACACCGGGCGGACGGACACTCATGTTTTCTGTGTTGTTTGTGGAAAACGTCGCTGATTTAGAGATAACGACCCAACAATGTACTGTTTATGAACACGAGTCTGCCACTCTGTGGTCAAAAAATAGCGTCTGACAGTCTAATATTTTTTTTGTATACTGGCAAAAAAGGTGCCCGTAGTCTGACAGTCTACTGCAAGAGCCAGCCAGAGACTAATGCCTCCACTATAACCGAGACGTAGTCTGTTCCTCTTATTTCTAGAGAATCCGTCAGAGACCCATGTGCGAGTCCACCGTTAGCGGAGATCGGTGTGTCGCTCTGTCTAGAGCGCGGAGCAGCCCACCTTCCTCTGACATGATGGTGGTGTTGAGGTAGGGGCTCCCTCCGCCCTCGCTCGGCCCCGCGGCCGCGTCCCCATGCACCAGCGAGTCCAGGCAGCGGAACCTCTGCGCCGACTGCAGCAGCGCGCGGCTCAGCGAGCTCAGCGTGGCCACGATGGCGTCGAGGACGGCGCGACTCGCCAGGACTCCCTCGCAGCGTGGGGCGGCGCACCCTCCCAGCTCCTCGTCCTCCTCGTCGGCGCCGCCGCCGCCGTCGTCACCGTCCCTCGCTCGCTCCTGCCCGTCTCCGTCGTCTTCGCCGTCGCTGGTCAGCGGCCCTCGGTCGCGCCGGCGGCCGCGCGGTCGCTGTCGCATCCACCAGCGCCGTCGCTGCCCCCGCGGCGCCAGCGCGCGCACGAGGCGGCGCAGCACGGCGTAGAAGGCGAAGGGCAGGCGGTCGCGCGCGGCGCCCAGCAGCTCGGCCGTCACCTGCGCGTCCTCGGCGCAGGCCAGCAGCTCCTCGTAGTCGCTGATGCCCAGCTCGCGCTCCATGGCGTCGGCGAACGTGGGCTTCATGCCGCGCGTCGCCAGCCACGCCGGGAAGTCCCCGCGCGGGTCCGGCTCAGACACCGCGCACGCCATCGCCGCGCCGGCACGGTTCGGCTCTCTCGCGCGTTAATTGGCAATCGCACCTGCGGAGAGAGTGAGAGCGGGTGGTACCCCCCCCCCCGCGGTCAATCTTCATGCAGAATTGTGGCAGAATTACTTCATTTGTCGGGCAAGCGTGGGTCTATTCATTTTATACGATTTTCTCTTCGCCAAATCTGGCCAACCAAATTAAATTTCACCAGGAGGCGGAAATAATAATTATAATAATAGCATTTTATATAGCGCTTTTCACCCGAGGGTCACAAAGCGCCACATAGCACTCCGATGTGTTCTCGGGTTGCACTGTGTGATTTTAGTTCTGCACAACTGAGCTAGGTTACGTGACAGACCACAGTTTGTGACATCAGAACCGGACTAAATTCCCAAACAAGCTGACAGCATGACGAGCGTAACATTGGACACTGTGGTGAACAATACGGAGGACAAAATGCAAACACCTACAACATAAATCGTGGTCTTGTTCACACGGATAACCTGGGCTTAAATAGAAGAACAAAGATCATGGCATGCCCAGTGAAATAACAAATACGTTCCAACTGCACCGTCAGTGGCGTGGTATGATACAAAGATTAAGACTGCGTCAATGATCTCTAAGGGCGTGTTTCCTAGCAACTGCTGCCATAGCGCGTTGTTATGGCAATGGGAATTACCCACCATCGCTAAGGACCAGTGCGTGACCTTTGACACACGTGCCTTGTACTCTTTATATGTTGCCTCACTACTGGTACTGTTGTTGAATGTCACTCTTTTTGGCATCTTGCGTTCCAGAATGCAGTGTGGAAGACAATGTCACAAAAATACTTCGGAAGTCTCTTTCCGTTGCCTACGATTCACCGTACACGGTGCAAGATCATTGTGTTAACGCTATGAGTGATGATGGTGGTGCTGATGGTCATGCTGTTGTCTCATCATCACGACGACGAGTCTAAGTAACACTGCAACACACACGAGAACGCCCACGCTAGGACTGCATTACATTACAAACCCCATAACTAACAACACTTTAATATCGGAGACACGGGGCTCAAGAATTCCAGAAAACTAGCACGAGCCCTGCTGAACCAGGCCAGGCCAGAGCCCCACAATTCAACGGCGGGCGCCAGCAAACCGCACACGGGGACCGCTCTACAAACACACACACACACCACACCGTTAAGCAACAACCTCTATCAATACAATCATCCAAGCAGAGGCAGCGTGGGGGTGACCTGAACTCGGCACCCCGGGGTCTCAGCAACCCCGTTACCTTTTATGCCGCCACTGGCTACCGCATGCCGTGGGCCCCCTCCAACCTCCCCTAAGCCAATCACAGCGACAATTACTCGCCTACCAATGGCTAATGACGTCACTGGAGGCCAATCAGCCGCCGGCTCCACACACGCATGGTTAAAGAGACATGACGTCACGTCTGTGGTTTGTGGGGAGACTTGCTCCCCATCCGCTCTTTAGAGATTAGACCGTCTGTACTGATGTAGATAGATGTTTATTATTAAAGCATAAAAATGCCAAGTGAGCTTGCAAGCTCTTTACGGGATTCCCGCGACACAACAAACATGCGAATTGACAAAAAATAATAATGCATTAATCACGTAACTAATGAACCAAACAAAAACATTTACACACAGCATTGCACATAATTGATCAAATATACAAGGAAAGATAAATGTATACATTGCGATGGGAAAAAAATTAAAGTACAACATTCTACACTCAAATATTACTGGCGAGTCGCAGTATGTCTTAAATCAGGGGTGTCCAAACTACGGCCCGCGGGCCAACTGCGGCCCGCCATCCATTTTTAGTTGGCACGTATCAAAGTCTAAAAATATAATGGTCTATGGCCCACACATAATATTTGCGCTTAACTGTATTGTGAGTGGCCCAGTCCTTCGTATATTTTTCTGTATGTGGCCCTCAGGAAAAAAAGTTTGGACACCCCTGTCTTAAATCATATTACTGTACAGGCCCTTTGTGAAACCACAGCTGTATGAAAGCTTCCTTTGCGCCGTTTCGGTCACGGGGGTTGTTTGACCATACTTCACCACCCTGGTCAGTGTGGGAGACGTGCAGGATCGGTTCAAACGTCACCACTGATGTTGGCCGTGGCTGGGAATCGAACTCGTATCACTGGAGTGAGACGCCCAGTGCGCTAACCACTGCGCCACAGCTCCACTGCGATAATTATATAAATCGGTGGAAATTCCACGTTCACATAATGGGTCGCAGTACAACTTATCAACGTCGACTCGTGAAAATACCCACTTTAACTATGGAAAGTCCCGCTCTATTAATATATAAAAACAACATAACTACTGTGATAATATCCGTATTCCTCAGTATGACGCAGCCTTATAAATCTGGATCGAGATAGCGGCGTATGAGGGAGGCCTTCATCCAGCAGTGGATAGACCGTGACCGATGAAGCTTAACAAAACCCTTACCAGGGTGCCGAGGACGACGTTACGAACTAACCACGGTGTTGAACCTGGGGCTGGAATCGAATTGCCGATAAACACACACAACTGAAAGTGAACTCATTTGTTGTCGGCTGGCGACAGATAAGTTGCTGGCGATGTTGATCGGCGCCGAGTCGCGCGGTCACATCGCCGCCAACTTACGTGGGGAACGCAGCCCATAGGAACAACACGTACCGACCGGTGCCAACATCATCAGACGGCGCTAGGTGTGGCATTGGTGCCGCTTGGTAACATAGCCCAGCGTGTTCCTAAGGGGGAACGCACGACATGGTTGTCCCGAAAGAAAAGCTTTGAAAAGCAATGCTGCGTGTAGACAAATAGTTTGCCAATAATTGATAGACGTAAAACAATGTCAACTGTAGTTAAGTGGGTACGTTTCTCCTTTGCTACAAGTCATGCTATATGCCCTACGGCAAACTGTTATACAATACTCTCAAGAATGTTCCTATCTCTCCTACGAATGATCGTCATCCTAATAGGCGGAACGCTCGACACGGATATCCCGAAAGAGCAGCTATGGGAGCCATCCTCATTTCCATCAATACGTCTCGCTTACCCTTACGTAAGATGGCGGCGGCGAGCGTCACTATTCCCGATGCCAAAACAGCGCCATCAGGGCGCCTAGCTAGCGTCAATACAGCTCACTTACCCTGGCTTACAGCACGGCGTTGTACATGTACTGTAACAGTGGTTCTCAAGCTTTCTCGGTTCACGGCGCCCTTAAGTGTATCAGGATTTTTTTCCACGGCGCCAAAAGTCAGAAAATATCTGGCATATATCGAGAATTTGGAATATCCCGCGGCGCCCCTGTGAGTTAGCTGCGGAGCCCCGGAGCACACTTTGGGAACCACTGTACTTATACTATAGACCAGGGCGGAACAGCAGGTAGGCTGCTGTCCCTCTATATAAGAGCTGTTAAGGTACCGTGGCTCTCTCCGCAGTGGGTGTCCCCTCTAGATTACGCATGGGGGTTTCTCCGGCATCTCCGAGTGAGGAGTTTCACCCTTGGAGCGCTCACCATTGAAGAGGCATCCGCCATTCATCCTGGGCACGACGCTCCTTCCAAGCAGGGCTTGACATTCGCAGTGAGGTACTTTCGTGGTAAATAAAGTGTGTGTCTTGTCACGTGCGTATACGTGTATAAATAGTTCGCCCATGCTGGTCTCTCTGTACGTTTGAGAACGTTTCGAAGCGGATTGCCGCAGATAAAAAAAAGTGTGAGCAAAGCAAGCACCTCCAGCTGCGGGGGTTCGAGGGCGCTGTGAGAGTCCATCATCATCATTCCGCTAGTTTTACAGCACAACCTTGCTGTAAAACCTTAAAAGCGGTAGGGCAAACCTAATCTTGCCACGTTAAGGTAGAGGTTTTGCCCACTCTCCGTCCACAGGCATCGTTGTCGATTAACGCGCGAGAGAGCCGAGCCGTGCCGTGCCGGCTCGGCGATGGCG
>JAZEWU010000046.1:4563730-4580522 GCA_036362915.1 Geotria australis | reverse complement strand
GCGAGGGAGTCGTGGCGAGCCGCGCCGTCCTCGACGCCATCGTGGCCACGCTGAGCTCGCTGAGCCGCGAGCTGCTGCAGTCGGCGCAGAAATTCCGCCGCCTGGAGCCGGCGCTGGTGGCGGAGGTGGTCACGCGAATGCCACCGATGTGCGACGGTGCCGGGAGGACGAGAGGTTATTGCTCGAGGCCGTACCAAAGTACCGCCATCTCAACAGAAGGTGTGTAACATCCGTTTCTTCAGAACTGTATAGGTTTTGGTGGTTGTGCTGTAATGGTTTCACGTGTCTTTTCTTGTTGTTCCTGCTACACGTGCCGGGAACTGCTTTAAAAGTATCCGGCGGTGTTTTTGTTTGTAAGTCCACTGATTAATGTATTTCTTGAAACGATCTGAGACTTTCCTGGATAACTAAAGAAACATTGTTGCCATTGACACACCGATATTGAGCCGTCTTCCGGCGGATGTTTTTTTTAAAGAGACACGAGGCGCTACCGTCTGTCGCAGTCCTCGAGAGATTCTTTACAGTGAGGGAGGCTGACGTAGAAAACAAGGGAGACAATCATCCTCAGCGCCTTTCTCGTGTTTATTTTCCCCCGCAGCTGAGTTTGACTCCCCGGCCGTGGACGAGGCTTCTCCTGGCTTCCGTGAAGATTGCTTCGATGTCGCCCAGATTAAAAAGGACCCATATGAAGGTACCACCCAGCTTTTAAATCAATACAAATGAGACAATGCACACGCAGAGAGTCTGCAAACGCGTTCCGGCCCTCGTAAGTGATCGCAAACAGCACTTTTCCCGAACAGCTTGTAAAACGTATCAAGGGTCAAACGAGGAAAGTTTATTTGTGTCTCGGTCTATACTTGCAGAAGCGGAGCTCGTGCCAGATGCTGGCCACCTAGGGAGTGACTGTATGGGCCAGACTTTGTCTGCGGTGCTGGCCGCCCCTCGGCTAAAGCAGGAGGAAGAGGCGGCGGCGGCCGCATTTGAGAACTCCGAGTCTCCTCCGGGGGCCGGGGAGTGGGAGGAGGACGCGTGGCCGACACAAGGTGACAACTAACCACCCTTGGAAAGAATCCTCAATTAGCTGTGGCAAGAACCTTGGTCACTTTCAGTTCAGGAAAGCCAGGAAATGCTTATGTATTGGGATATGATTGTTAAAACCACCGTTCCTCTGCTTAACGGTAGTGGTTAAAACAACAAGTTAACGAAGCATTCAGGAAACTTGGTTTTCTATTTTGTACCTCAGCCTTCTTCATTGATGATGTGCCAATTTCCTACACTCACGGGCAGTCAATTTATTATCAGACTTTTAGTGCATGCACCACAAACGTTATTACTGTGAACTTCACGCCATTAGCCCCTGACTCATTCTATCAGACTGCTTCCCCTTATCAATATGGTGTTCAGGTACCAGAATGTTTCTCTTCCGCTTTTCATAATCCTGCTCAACTTTGGAACTCCCTTCCATTGTCTGTTTTCCCAAGGTCCGATAACCTTGCTCAATCGCAGACATGCGCTCATTCTTGTCTGCAGTAGTCATTAGTTCTCTGTTACTGAATACAACGGTGATAATACGTGCGGGTTTTGTGCTTCTTGCGTCTAATAAAAACCTGTACTATCTGAACGCGTCACCAGGAAACGCCGAATGGGACCACAACCCGGAAGACACCGCGGCCATCCTCCCACAGCCTCCCACCGACACCCCCGTCTACCCCGACTACCCCGACTACACCGCCAAACCCTGGGCAGCAGGGCGCCGGTGCACGCCCGCCGACCGTCCGTACGGCCAGCACCGGACGCCGCCGGCGCCAGCACGGGCCTCGCGCGTCGCCAACGCCATCAACACCGCCGGTCTAGCTTTCGCGTGCGGCACCTGCAACCTGGCGTTCGAGACGTGGGCCTGCGTGCAGGCGCACGCCGCCCACGCGCACCCCGCCCGCGCGCACGCCGGCCCCGCGGCCGTGCGGGCCTTCAGCTGCGAGGTGTGCGGCAAGGCCTTCACGCTGCGCTGCAACCTGTACCGGCACAAGCAGACGCACGCGGCCGACAAGCCGTTCGAGTGCAGCTCGTGCGGCCGGCGCTTCAGCAAGCGCATGCACCTGCGCGTGCACTTCTCGGCCATGCACAAAGCGGCGGCGTCGGCGGCGCAGGGGACCGTGGCGGCGGAGGTGGAGAGCGCCAGCGTGCCGCCGGGAGAACACGGGAGAAACGGTCACCCGGCGTTGTCGGGTTACGGGCACAGGGCGCCGTCGAACGAGAAGCACGCAGCGTTGTTGTTTCAAGACCGGCACGTTTAAAGACAAGTGACATCATGAGTACGTTTGTGTGTTCCTACAATTCTCATAGCACAAAAGTTATCTCAAAGGCGCTACTGTGTGTTGCAGACGTGTATAGTCTGCTCGCAAAGGGAAGCCACGCGGCAACAATTACCAACAGGGACAGCTGCAACCGGGGTTCCCTCTTGACTACATGGGAGGAAGATACGGTATTCATATTAAATGGTAATTTGTGATTTCATTTGTTAAGGGAACTTTAATATCCACTGTGAAGCAGACAGCGAGTAGAATTGGTTAGGACACCTGCAGGATTAACCAGGGTGGCTGCTGGACTCTAGCCACTAACCTCTGCAAAAAGGAGCAAATATGCTGCCAATTGGTGACATTAGTAATGTAACTCGCCCTACCAGTTGTACGCACGTGTTGTGTTTAACAATACCCATCGACACAGTTATTACCAAGTCGTTGTTTTTAATACATCGAAAGTACAGATTTCTGACAACACAACACATATTCCCAAACAATGTTACCGACGATTACCATGCATCAGTGTAGATACATTTTGAACTAAACATTCACCAAAACATAATGTTCACAACTGCACTTTGAAAAGTAACAAATCATATTTGGAAACTAGTATTTTTATAGCCATTTTTTGCGATCGTAAATGTATTCATTCATTCATTCATTTTCAGAAACCGCTTAATCCTGTACAGGGTCGCGGGGAGCCGGAGCCTATCCCGGTCTGGTTTATAACGACCCAAACATTGCCAAGAAGAGGCTGATGCGTAGGCGACTTGGGTCAGAGCACCGCGTTGACGCCACAACAATCCTGGGTAAGCTGGATTCTGAAACGTAGCGAGTTGGTGGTCTCTGCCCAGCCACCAATGGCCACACAAACCAAACATCACATTATAATTTTTTTGCTTTGGCTTATAGCAGCTCTGCCTAAAAAAAGCAATTGTATTGTCACGCGACAAACATCTATCGCAGAGCACGTGCGGTAAACTAGACGGTGAGTCTTAAGAGGTAACTAAGGAGACGTCATGAGAAGTTCTGTGATGTTATCTTCCCGAGGCCAATCTCTACCACGGGGTCAGTTTCAAATGTACATTTCTTAATCTTACGACGTGAAAAAGCAAATGGAATATTATTGGCGAAGAAAAGTAAACATTTTATATTACGAAAAATTATTCAAATTTACCAAACAGTAGCAAGTGTGACACAAAGGTAACAGAAGGAATATGTCAGCGTGTGGATCCTTAACCTGAGGATGCAGCCTTGTTCTTGTCGAGAAGACGCTTACAAGCAATAATGTATATTTACGACATAAGCAGATGTATTGATCCCTTTACATATTAAGACATTACATGTTTTGTATGTGATTGTGCAAGAGCCTGCAACATGGACACCCAAGACACTATCACGCCGTGTTTCTTGGACCTAAAGCTGCATTCCAGGGTTAACGGAGAGGAAACTGTGGTTTCCGTGGCAGCACAGTTGGTGATCTGAGCTTCCGTGCACCACGAAGAGAAAAGCGTAACACACGGTTCAGTGGCTCATTGGGCTTCGCCGTCCCCCGTGTGTGGACGGCATCAGAAACCTGGTGACATCAGAGGCCTGGGAGGAGTCAGCGGCGAGTCGTGCCTCCAAAACCTGCCGACAAAACGACGAGAGAAATCATTGCATACAACTCATCTGTAACACTTCCTACCATGTGTTTGTACTCTAAAAGTAATTTCATTAGCAATAATAACACGCTTCAGTTATTAATAACACTTAAAATGACGTCGTGTGTAACGACGTTAGGGTGGGAGGCAGGCATGTGCCCCTTGGCCGGAGAGGAAAATAGTTTTTGTGCTCATTGTTATCAGCAAGTTTTGGGTAAAATAGTGTATGCATTTGGTCAGCTTTCTGAAATGTAAAAACGTAAGACTCTTAATAGCAACGTTCTGCTTTCATATTGGATCACATTCATGACAGTTATCGGGCCCTCCTGCCTGCTACAGACGGACAAGAGTCAATTCATCAACGCTTCCAAATTCAGTTGCAAAGCGTTAACGAAAAGCAAATTGAAGGCCAATACGTTGCTGTTGCTGAAGAGCAGATGGGGCGCACGTTCACACGTAGGTGTCGTTAAAACGCTCGAGAAAAAAATACGGAAATAATTTCACACCGTTGTCTACACAGCACAACTGTAACATAAGCAATGGCTCTCAGGCGGTGATGTAACCATCACATGGTTCTCCGTCTCCGCAGCGCACGCTGACCCGTGTGCAGCGTGTCACCGCACTCACCGGACGTGGTGCGCGTGCCACCTCTGCCACCCACGGTGGAAGCACTGGAGGAGCTGCTGCTGCTGCCAAACCACGACGGGTTATGCGCCGGCTGGTGGTGATGTGCCTGCTGGTGGTGGTACGTCGAGCCGGAGCTGCGGTAGAGAGAAACACAGCGGCGTCACCGACAGATCAGGTGTCTGCGAGCATGCCGACCACAACCACGCAGAGCGGTGATGGTGTGCGTGACGTGGCGTGTTTTTTTTTCTCTTCTGAAAACGCTATCATTTGCTTTCCATGTAGTGATACGGCCGCGCCAATAAATTTAATCGACCTGCATCGACGCGTTTCACACCGTCTCTTCTTGTCACAGCATGTTGGTATTTTGGGCATGATGTAATCCAGGAGAATTTGTTTAATAACCCTGGCAGTCAAAACTGGTCCAGAGTTTGCTCAGTTAAATAATGTCGTTGTAATATTGGATCTTGAAAGCCAAGATCTGATGGACGCAAGATTATTTTATTTATAACATGATGCCGCAAAACACAGTTGTGCTTATATTTGCTTCCACCCATAGATCACCCTACATACTGGCGCGGCATCTTCTGTTGTAGCGCCTATCACCCAAACTACGCGGACAGATCACGGCCGACGACGATGATAGTCACGTGTATGTAGTGCGTGTCCGCGTTTGCAGCACTCACTTGCGGCTGCCCAGCAGGTATCCCATGAGGCCCCCCGTGCCCATCCCGGACCAGAACCCAGGGCCCGAAGACGCTTGGTCAGCAGGACGGCGCATCCTCGGCTCTCCCGGCGCTGACCAGCCGTATGATGGCGGCGGCGCTGTCCCAGCCGTGAAGCCTGGGGTCACAGGAAAACCACGCACAGGG
Source organism: Geotria australis (assembly GCA_036362915.1). Classification (NCBI taxonomy): domain Eukaryota; kingdom Metazoa; phylum Chordata; class Hyperoartia; order Petromyzontiformes; family Geotriidae; genus Geotria; species Geotria australis. The sequence goes on along the minus strand of JAZEWU010000046.1, from coordinate 4,575,083 downwards.
TCAAGTTTGTGGGAACGGCCCAGACTTGAATCCAGGATCTGTGGTGCCAGTGCAAAGCCCTGACAAGGCAGTACTAGAGCCTTGAGCGAGTCAGCCACCCGAAGGGAATATTTTAAGGCAAAAATTGCCACTAATAGGGATGGGATAACATTGCACTTAGGAAAAATGTATTGAACGTCAAGATAGTTTTGAAAGGGGGCTCGTACATTAGGATATTAGGCCAATTCCGGTAATAAATGCTTTATGCATAGGAGGAATCCAGTGTAAGGGGAGAAAATCGACGCATATGAATAACAAACCTCCACAAGTCTAGATTCAAGAGCCCACTGTTGCAGGGCCATTTGCTGACCACCTTGGAGCCAAACACTGGGTGTTCTCAGGCAGCCTCCCATCCCAATAACGCCAAACTAGGCTTCAGAAGTCTGGTGAAAAATTCAGGGTACTCGGGTCATGTAAGCGGTGCAGCCAAACCAACCTGGGTTGGGGTTGTCGTTCTTGAAGGAGTAGGGCGGCGGCGGCGGTGGGTATGCAGGACCGGAACCAAGCCCAAACGCATTCTGCTGGTGCACATCATCTGCGGGCGGGTATGGAGTGCCTTGCCCTGTAGTGCCACCGCTCAGGAATAACTTGTAGACCACAAACGCCACTCCGATCAAGACCAGGATGACCAGCACCCCCGAGCCGTTGCCGTTGCCAGTGGGCAAGGGGTTGTTGGCCTTCCAGCCACCGGTCCCAGCGCCGCCGCTGCCCACCAGCGAGTACTCGAGGCCGCACGAACCGCGCAGCACGTACGGATCGTCCGGGTAGTCGTAGCCCTCGCAGCTCACGGAAATGCTCCCAAAGCGGTACGAGGAGTCCATGTCTGCCTTGCACTCCCACTGCAGGGTGGGAGGGAGAGCGGAAGACAGCCGGTTAAGAAGTGGCCAAGGCGAGGGATAGGAGTAAGGAGGGACAAAAGGAGATGAACGGTTGGCGAGTGGACAAGTGGCGTAGCTCGGTTGGTATTCGGCCCTCTTCGTAGGTCGGTGCCGCGGACCCTACACCCGTGGCCGCCACTGCCTGCACACTCAATAGCTACGTCACCGCCAGTGGCGGGATGGCAGCACAGACGGAGTCGTGTGATAAACAAGCGTTTGAGCTTAAGCAGGAGAGAGGGTGTTTAAACGAGAGGGAGCTGGGGGGGGGACATTTTGAACAAGCAACAATATCGAAACCACCGACCGATCGCCAGGTCCGAAACATTTTCCCCCGCGGCCCCAAATGAACACGGCAACCACCTGCACGTCGCTGCCGTCGTGGCCGCGGTTGAGGCACTGCACCGCGCTCGGAGCGTAGGACGAGCAGCCGCCCACGCAGCGGAGCTGGGCCACGGGAGCGGAGCGCCGCCCGGCCGTCATCGTGCCAGCCTGCAGCGTGATGGCCGAGACGTCACGCAGCAGCACGCGGTCTGCATCGCCACGAGCACGGCCAGAGGAAGGGGGACACGGACAGTCACGATAATTATACGATTTATAACGCGCACACAATTCCCCGCCCAGCCGGAGCGAGACGCAGATACTGAGGAGCAGGAATGCAACGGTCACACACGGTCAAAGGCGCACATCGTGACGCAGACAAGCGTGAAGTGTAATTTTTAGCTTAGAAAGATGTTGTACATTGTAATTAACTGCCGGAGCGCTGCATTGTAAGTTTTAAAAGCGCGATTTTTATCCACAAGCATCCAGGATGACAATCCACACGGGTAAGAAAACTGGTCAAAACTCGTGGCCCCCATTAGATTCAAGGTAATACAATCCAGTCGGAAGTACTTGGTTTTCCACAGAAACTTGGAAAAGCAGTCTAAGTTACTACTATGCCTTATCTATAGACCCCACCAAGAGCCGCTAAACTTTACCCTTTCACCCTACACATGAACAGACGCTCTTTACATTCCATCAACTAATAATCCAGATAATGTCTGTGACTGGACAAACATATGGTTTACAATGAAATAAAAAAAATCAGTAAATGCCATTAGTCACTTGCAAAGAGAATACGCGAGCAGGAGCCAGGCGTGAAACCATTTGGGCATGCGACGCATTGCGAGTGGCCGCAACTCACCATTTCCAAAACCGGCGACGCAGCCGACGGCGAGCAGCAGCAGCAACACGGCTGCTTTGAATGCCATCGCGTTAGCCCTGCAAGACAACAACATGCTTTGGGACACGCGACAGCCATTCACTTTCGCAGATGACGCAGCGTCTCCGAAGGTGCAACGAATCGCCACGAAGCAGCAACAAGGCGCCAAGCCTTGCTCCTCACCTGCCTTGACAGGCCCGTGATAACCGTTACCAATCGCTGCACTACAAAGAGCAACACACACACACCATAAAGAAGAGCATAGATTTACATATTCAGCCCTTTGGGAAATCCACTGCTGGATGAGGACCTCCCAGGCTGTGCGGGTCGTGTAAGTATTGACGACGACGGTAATTGCGATGATATAAAACCCGAACTCACATAATCACGCGTACGGAAACCCTAATCCGCACGCGTCCCACCGACCGCCGGCGCCGTAAGGACACGTACGCCTTAAACAGGCCCCACACACAGCCCGGGCTCGCCTAAATATAATCTTAACACCATCGTACCGAGAAACGTTCCCCCCTCGCCACCGTTCACTCGACAGGCGTCCACACGCTTAACACGGCTGTCGCCTCTGCTTACGTCCTGAGTGATTGCCTCACGATTGCCAGCGAGGGTTTGTGACCCTCGGATTCAACACGGTCAGTCGACGCAACTTGACCGCAATCAACTTCCGCGCAAGCCTATGACGTCCCCTCTGTTCGCGGCCACGTCGGTAACACAAATGACGTCGAAAAGTTGACTTAGTTTATAAGACGGGAACGTATTTATGTACAGTATACGTTTATATTGCGTAATGCAGATAAATGTGTGGCTATATAGTGCATAGTACGAATAGGTATATGGGGTAAATGTTACATAGTACAGATAGGTAAATATGTTTATATTACATAGTACACAAGGATAGGTAGATGTGATTGATTTATTATAGTCTGCTCCTCCGGCAGGCGAGATTGCGTTGGCATGATAAACTATTGTAGGATAACAGACGGGAGAATTCTGCGTCCCTTCCGGATTCTTGGAGCAAATGTGTAAAATACAGTAGCATACACCATTGGACCTAGTATACAATTACGTGATGACGTTTTCCCAATGAAGCGAGTGGAGGGAGGCTGCGATTACGTCACGACCTCCCCCCCCTCTTTACATCGAGTGAGTGGAGGAGTCCGCGGTGTCCCGGTTGAAGATGGCTTCGTACACGCCGGGCGAATCCTTCTCCACAGTCGTGGTACTGACGCTGCTCGCTCGCTCTCTCTGTGTGTGTCTCACTGCGACTCCCCCTCCTCGCGAGCCACCCGGTAGCGCCGTGCAGTCGCTCGGGGAACTCGCTGGGCAAGTCGCCACAACTCGCAGCGAGACGACGCTCGGGACTGTCTGTCTGTACTGTGGCTGCCAATGGAGGGCGCGGTCTGTGCTATTGAGTTGTGTGGGCAGGGTTGACTCCTCGTTGAGTCGGTCATTGAGAAGTTAACTTCTGATTGCTTGCTAAGGATAATGTTAAGTGGCAGAGATGTTGGCGGTACACGCCGTGGCGGGCGTGGCAGGTGTTTCGGACCACATACTTCACGGTGGCGATGGGCGGGGGAGCTCAGCGGTTAGCGCTCTGGGCTACAAACCTGGCCACCCGAGTTCGAATCCCGCTCACGGCCAACACCAGTGACGATTTTTTTAACCGGTCCCCACCCTGTAGATTGACTCGGTCTCAAACGAGTACCCAGTGCGGTGTGTGAACATTGCCCCTGGGGAGACAAAGGCGGCCGGGCGTGATGCTGGTCACCCACCCTCTCGTGTGCCGCGTCGAGCACTCTGCCAGTGCTAACCACGCAAGGGAAGTGTTTTATTTAACCACATATTACTTCCTTTGTGAAAATTGGCGTTGACTCATCTCAGGGCCGCGCCGATCGAGATGCATTGTATTCGGCGAAATTCCCTTTATTGAAATCTGAAGCAGTTAGCACAGGTTTGAAAAGGTGAATCGAAGCCAGGAGGTGTATGATTTCATCGTGAAATATTTAACGACCGTCGAATCGGTGAGGATGAATTGGATGGGGTGTCAGAGCCAGGAGATCTGGTTTCTGTGACTTAGCGGGTGGCTGTCGAGAGAACATCCACACCCTCCTTCCTGTCTCTTCTGAATTGTTGAAACGGCTCATTGTGTTGTTTTGAGTGGGTCACAACTTACAAAAACAGTCGTCAGCAACAGATAGACTCGTCACAAATATTGTAGACATGACCTCATCATTGTCAGAAACCGCTTAATCCTGTACAGGGTCGTGGTGAGCCAGAGCCTATCCCGGCAGACACAGGGCGCTATAACCCAGGATGGTACGCCATCCTGGGGTATAGCGTGGGATGCGAAATGTCGCGAGGGAGAGAGGGAGAGCGCTCCGTGACACGGCTATCCCGAAATAACAGCTCTGAAGAGCAACCATCATGGATCGAGCCGTGAAAACCTGCATCAAACATCTATCTATGGCACACGGCGCGTGTCTTCATTCCCCGCTGTCACTCCTGTGTGTCCCGCACCAATGCCCGCGACACTTGGCTCAAATAATCCGACACTTGCCCCCTCCGCGTGCCGGGCATTCCGAGCCTCTCCCCTGCACGCTCGCTCCTAATAACCCGCGATCAATGACACGGGCTCCACTGCCCAGCCGAGTCGTACACAGTACTGCCACTTCGTCATTTGCTCCACTGTTGGATGAAGGGCGTCTCAAGTTGCGCGGGTCGTGGGGTCGTTGCTTGACCTCTTCTTGGTGCGGGTGGGGAGTGGCGGACTCATTTGGATGTAGGTGGCAACGACTTGTGTTCAAGAACGATTACGAAAGCGGATATCAAGAGATGTCAGAGGTGGTTACCTCTGAGATATCTTGATTCAAACAGTAGGGGGCAGCACTTTATCACCTACTCGGCTACAAGAGTGTTTTATACGTGATGCTTAAACCAATATTTTCTCAGCCGGACATAAACCAATATGATGTGTGTTGTGTGTCCACTGGTCACCAGGCTGAGACTTATCAGTTCACTGCAGTGAAGAATCCAGTTGAATAACAGGCGGCTGCAACGCTGTCCGCGTTGCATTTTGAGCGACGCATCTCTGTCTGCCGTGACAGGAGTGCATTGAGGTGCGGAAACTGCGACAGGGAGACAACCTGATCCTGGGCTTCAGCATCGGAGGCGGCATCGACCAGGACCCAGGACAGAACCCGTACTCTATGGACAAGTCCGACAAGGTGCTTTAATTCTTCCTCCTCGTGGCAGTCCTTGATTTTCCACCCAAGTATTCCAGTTGGCATCACACGTCCATTCAAGTGTTCTTTGTAAGATTGTGAGAAACCCACGTTTTCCAAACTGCAGGGCGTCTACGTCACCAAGGTGGCTCAAAGCGGTCCAGCCGACCTCGCAGGACTCCAAATCGGAGACAAGATCATGCAGGCGAGACGACGCAGGCGTTGTTCGCACACCCACTCCATCCACCCACGCACCTTCGAACGAGTGTACGGTGAGCTGATGAGCGTGGAATCCAATGCCGGTCGATGAATCATCGGTGCGAACATCACCGCCGTCGCCGCAGGTGAACGGGTGGGACATGACGATGGTGACGCACGACCAAGCGCGCAAGAAGCTGACCAAGAATAACGAAGAGGCGGTGCGGCTGCTGGTGACTCGGAAGTCGCTGCAGAAAGCCGTGCAGCACGCCAAGATCTGCTAGGGGTGTCGGCCACGCCACTACCCAGGCAAGTGCGCCCGCGGCCTTTAACGGTTCAGGCGCATGCCTGTGATCCGACGAGCGGAGGAGAGAGACGGTGGAGATGAGGGTCGAACCTTGTAACGTTAACCGCTTGTATGTGTGCTGGGTGTTATTTTTGTATTCCAATTTAGATATAGTGCTCGTGCAGATATCTCAACAATTTAGATTTTTGGACATTGGTGTGTTGACTGTGCCACCATATTACCATTCGGAAGTTCCGCTATATATAATATAGGGGTGCTTGCTGAGAAATGTTCACGATACGACACCATGTCAATCCTCATGATATGACAGTTATAACTACGATGGCTTCCTGCGACTCTGTCTGTGGTTTGACACAAGTCTGTCCACATACACTGGTGTCATTGAACCCATCGCTTTTTCTTTGTCGGCAGGAACGGCCGTCGGGAGTGCAAGCGTGTGACGAATACCGCCGCTTGGATGGAACCTCGTGCAGCGCAGTTCGGCGTGCAGTGCGCGGTTTCACTTCCCGTCCGACCGCCAGGACGACTTCCTATGCAGCCATCCCGAAAGTTCGTTACGTTCACCACAGTGACACCTTTTTCCGACGGACGCCTTTCCTCAAACCGACCACCGCGTGCGTTGTCTCGCCACATGTTTCCGGCAACTCGTGAGATCCGCTTGTCGCCTGCGTTAAAGCAGGGGTGGTGAACCTACGGGCTGTGGCTACGCAAAACCTTCTGCCTAAGAGCGGGCTCCGCAAACGATATTTATTCGTCTCTGCAAGCATCTTAGGCGCACTAATCGTGCACGTGAGCGGTGTATTCTCAAACTGGCAAGAGCACTACGTTTATAATTTTAGTTCGCTCATTCACTTCTGTCACTTCCGATAGAAGTGACTGAAGTGTGTGTTAATGTGTGGCCTGGCCAAAGGTTTTTGAATGTCCGAATTTATCCCCCAGCAATGAAAAGGTTGCCCTCACCGTTTCCTTAGTGGGAGAGGCCTTTAACAGCCGTGGCGTGACGATGGTGGTGGTGGCAGCCGGTTTGTAAATCTCCCCGAAAGCCATGTTTGTCAGTGGAATCGCTGTCAACTTGTTTACGAAGTGAGTTACAGTTAGGAATTATGAAGAAAATTACTGCCAGAGATAAGAATAAAAGCTCGTAATTTCCCCACAATTTAATCCGAATGGGGTTGCGCTGTTAACTCTTGTAAGGCAGTGCAACCCTTCGTGCTAGAGAATGGCCAATGTAAGCACAGCTTTATCGCTATATCCGAGATCCCCTTAAAATCACTTGGTTCACACAGCAGAGGGTGACACTTTCTCAGCCACTTTCCCACGTTAGTGTGATGTTTATCGCGTGACGGTCATACTGCAATTTTGAATTCTCACAGCTGGAAATCAGCCAAGTTGAGGCCCAAATTTGATTAGTTGTCTGTTGTAAATTGGTGACCAGACTGAAACCATCAACTCACTACACTTGGGACACACCCGCCTTGTTTCACAGATGTCTGAAACCTGGACTCGAGCCCAGCATCTCGGCGTGCTGACTCGGCGCTCTGACCAATGGTCCCACCCAGCCTTCATTTCTGACAGGCATTTTAAACGTCAACAAAGTGACAGAGCCCACTCGAATCCCCGTGATACACTCTTGCGCACCACATTCCGTGGTCCTGACGGGAATTGCTAATACTGTAGCTGGGAATTGCTAATACTGTAGATGGGAATTGCTAATACTGTAGTCGTGAATGAATACCGGTTGTTGGTGGCATTGATGGCAAAAATGTGAGCAATATGACAGTTTCCTCTCTGTAATCTTAGTGACTTGTCATTCACATCTGTGTCCTGCAGTTTACAGGGCCTACGTGGTAAGCAGCATGTTCCTCTGGCAAACGTGCAATTCGTGTTTTTCCCACCCAAAGAAAAGCGGCACTTGTTTTGCCCGTACCTGGGTGTTAAATCCAAGACGCCTTCCTCCATGGGTAGGAATCAAACCTGTAGGGGTTTTACCTATGGGGCTCACATAAAAAAAAGATGTGCCTTTTCATACATGCAACAACCTGTCTGCCAGTTATATTGAGAATATATAATTTGAACACACTACCGCCACAGCGCAGTTGCACTGAATGATGGTTATGTAGGTAGTGTGTGTGCGCTAGCGCAGTCTTATCACTGGTAATTTGAGGGTATACAGCATGATTGTCATGGACTTCATTTTCCATATCATTACTAACGGCATCATCGGCATCACGTCAGCCATCAATTTAACTGTTAACTGAAGTCGTCAACATCGTCAATAGCAATGTAATAGTCATTGCTGTGCATTGTCACGGCTTTCGGTACCATTACAAACTGAATCGCCTTTTATTACCTCTGAATTGAGGTTGTTATATAATTTTATACTGACAAATACTGTACACGTTGAATGTAACCTGTTTTTTAAAACAAAGCAATAAAATGCGCAGAAGTTTTATTGCTGAGCTCTCTGTGGTTTCATTTGAAATGCAGCAGATGTGGTTTTGTTTTTCGCTGGGTCGTCCACCGTGAACAAGATTTTGCCTTTCTGATTTTACATCTCAGCAGACATCTTTATGCTTTCCAACTAGGCTAGAAACCATCCATCCATTGTCAGAAACCGCTTAATCCTGTACAGGGTCGCGGTGAGCCGGAGCCTAGCCCAGCAGACACAGGGCGCAAGGCAGGGCTAAAATCTCCCCGGATGGGACACCAGTCCATTACAGGGCACCGGGGGCAATTTAGTCCGCAGGCCAATTAACCCTATGCAGCAGCATGTTTTTGGCCTGTGGGAGGAAACCGGAGTGCCCGGTGAAAACCCACGAGGACACGGGGAAAACACGCAAACGTCACACAGAAAGGCACCCGAGCCGGGATTGAAACCATTCATGCATTAGCTGTTGTTACTCTGCTGCTGTATCAGCTATTGCTGTAACTGTGCCACGCTCCTGTTGCGTCTTGTTGCATCAGCAGCCGTTGCTATTGTCGCCGCGAAGCCTACGTGTTTACAGCCGTGAAGACAGGCGCTCTGTCTGCCACTACTCTATGATTTTAATTAAAAAGCGCCGGCGTCTGTCCTCTGATCCTTTCCGGCCGAATTAATCAAAGAAAGCAAATGCGGAAGGATGAGATCAGCTCGGCTGGCCAGGCCGGGCATGAAGATCCTGTTTGAGTCGCCCCATTGTTGCTCCTCCGTGTGTCGGAGACCATGAAGGGATTTTCTGTGGTGCCCGACTGCATTCAATTTGTCGGCCGAAAGGACAGCGAGTTCCGTTCTCCGTGGTTACTTCGGGGCCGCGTGAAAGCAGCTGCCGATCAGAAGCTGCGCGTCTGCCCGGCGCTCGGATATAAAACGCAAGCCGCCCGGCGCCGATAACGCCTCGTGGAGACGGGGGGAGTTAATAATAGTAGCTGGCCCTTTCAGCTGTTGAGTAATAACGATGAACCACGAGAATTCAAGTGGCCTCGGCCGGTCTGGCTCCCGGTTCTTTGTGCGTTATCAACGAATCCAAAAATTGCGATTACTGTAGCTCTAACTGCATGAACTAAAAGAAAGTTAACGGTACGTTTATTAAGGTAATTTTTCTTACAGCAAGTCATTGCAATATACAATGTTACTATTACACGAGGGTCTTTCAGGGTTAACCTGCGCTTAGTTCTAAACATTTTGAAAGTGAATGAAACCGGGCCTATATGTTTACAGAGTATCTCCCTAAAACATTTATCCCATCCGAGTTGTGATGCAATGCATATTTTGTGACAGGTACGCACCAATTTCACGACAACTGATTCCGTATTCTCATCGCTTTTTACCAATACCCAGTTAGTCCACTTTTAAACCGTGTGCACCACTCAATGCATGTTTATGTAGAGTTGGCAACCCTACCGGATTGGCCGGGACTTTAATGGAATCGGCATCGATCTCCCACGTGATGTTAAATAGGAACAAATTGGTAGCACGGAATTGGTACATGCACTCTTCTACATTTAGGCTTTTCTTGACACGTTTGTTTCGATCATAAAACTAACCACGGGGCCACGCTGCACTATTTGTGGTCGTCTTGGGAATATTCAGATTGCTTTGTGCAACTGTGATATCACAAACACGTTGCTCCTGTATATTTCCACTTTCACTCTGCACCCTTATAATAATAATTAGCAATATTATTAATTTTAGTGGTTATATAGCATCTTAACACTGGTAGTATCATCGTCCGCTGTACAGCGATAACTATTTACATGATAATGTGGAGGAAACGTCAAATGTCAACTATTACAGAAACTTGCCAAAGGGACTGAACACAACAGTAAAACAGGAGACGAAAATACGGTTAGATTTGAACAAGTATTAAAACCACAACAACTTTCAAAGATCGGTCATTATATAACTACCCAGATTACATTGCAGGTTATCCTTGAATGAACCATGTTGCTAGGCAATGGGAAGATTCCCCGACTTAGCGTTGCCACCGCTGAGACATCATAAACAAAGACACGGGATGAAGAAAATATCTCAATTCCACATAAGGGAAAACCAAATGTAAACACATTGTATGGATGGGTATGTCATTGTGCACATTACCAAATATATGTGGCTTTAAATGGGGTTCTCAACCTTCGTTGCAACAAGGCCCACTAGGGTCTGGTCTCCACGGACCACTAGGTGGGTCGCAACCCACCGGTTGAGAATGGCGGCTATAGATTTTGCAGGACCGCTGCAGTGAAAAACAAAATGACGATCCTGAGAAAACATGGACAGGTGGCAACCCAGTGGATTTGAGTTCACACAGTTCGGCCTCCTTTACATTTCGTAGCACGGATACGCTTAGAGCCTTTATATCTGCTAACACGGATAGGTACGCACCCTTTACATTTCGCGTCCGATTATCGTCGCCCACAGCTGCGCCGTGGCTTTTGTCCAACGTGCGGTGACATCCGCCAGACTAGAGGGACAGCTGCAGGCTGCTCATCCCGGACAGGGCGCCGAACTGTTCCTGCCGGAAGTCGCCCTTGGTTTGTGCGACGGTGCAACCCGCATAGGTGTCCCACGGAGTCGCCGCCGGGTGCTGGTACAGCTGATACAGCTGATGCTGACGAAGCTGCTGCTGCTGCTGCCGATTGTCACCCACCTCGAGCTCGCAGCCCGGCACGAGTCCGAGCTGGGCGCGTCCGTCACCGTGCGCAGCTCTGGCAGACGGAGACGGGTGCTGGTGCCGCGCCGGCGCCCACGGTGCGACGACACGCGGCTGCTGTGTGGTGGTGGCGGCGGCCAGGGCTGCCGGCGCTAGCGACACGGCGGTGGCGGTGGAGATGGCGGTGCCGTTGCTGGCTTCAGTTGGGGGCGAGTCCTCCACCTTCAGGCCGAGTGGCAGCTGGAAGGAGTAAACGTCGCCGCGGTAGCCTGGAAAGTGGCGGTAAAAGCAATCACCGCGCGCAGTCAGGTTAGCCGGGTCATGTTAAAATTGGCGTCTCAACAAAATAATCGGCTCATATAATAATA
>JAZEWU010000046.1:4544211-4557013 GCA_036362915.1 Geotria australis | reverse complement strand
GCTCCCCCGCAGTCCCACCTGTTCGTAACAAAAACAATCCCGCTGTCTGCCTCCCCATTGCAATGTGAAGATCTCCCCCGTGCCCTGTCGGTCATTGGGGTTGTTTGACCAGACTGGTGAAGTGGGAGCCCGGGACCAGTGCAGATATAACTTGCTGCTGAAGTCAGTCACGGTTAAGAATTGAACTCAGATCGACGGGTTCATAGCGCAGTGTGATAACCACTTCACCACTGCTTCAACATGTATAGAGTGATCTATATATATTCGCCGTATCTATGACCCTCAGAATGGGGAATCTGGCCGGGCGGTTCAGCGGTGGAATGAGCAGCTCACAAATGCTTGGTTACAAGTTTAAATCCTAGTTCGCAGTTGATTCAGCCCCATCATACTTCCAGGGTCAATAAAGTGATTACCACTTTGCGGTAAACAGTGGTTAGAACGTGGAATTTCCACAAGTGACCCTGCAGGGCTGTAAACAGGTGTAATATCCACAACTTACCTGTTCCTTCATAATGATAGCTTGAAACAACAAATATAGGGTATCACTGAAATGCACAGTCGAAGTTAAATGAAACAATACCCACACAAGGGTCAGATTTCTCATTGCGTGCGACATCAGTAGCACCATTCGACTTTCCAGTGGAAAAAAATAACCGAACCGTACCGGGGCCACGCTGAGGCAGCCCAGTGCAGCTCAGTTTGGTTGTACGGTGGAAACCGATCAAACTTTACTTCATTAAAGACGCCTATCTTAAAACCAAGGCCCTTTTACGTAATTATCCTCCGTAAAATGTTAAAACCATCCACTTAAATTCGAAATGTGTTTGATCTGCAACTAAACAATTGTAAAATTTAATTTTAGTTTTGATCTACAAAAGCCAGGCTGAACAGGGTCATATTTTAAGTTATTGTTTATAACTCTAACTTACTGAACAGACATTAGCATTACGGTGGGGTCCCACCGCCTCCACTAAAGAGCCCCCCGACCCTACTTTGCTCCCTACACGCGCATTGATCCCGACAGGCAATCACCCGGCGCGGCGTGGAGATGGCGTGCGCGCGTCGGCGGCGCGGCACCCACCGTGTCCTGGTGTGTGCGCTGGTGCTTGGCGCGGTCGCTGGAGTTGCTGAAGGCCTTGCCGCAGCCCGGCTGCTGGCACAGGTACGGCCGCTCGCCCGTGTGGCTCCGCACGTGGATCTTGAGGTTCTCGAGCCGCGAGAACGCCTTGGGGCAGCCCTCGAACTGCGAAGCCGGCACAAACCGCACGGGTCAGCGCGGCTGATCGATCGTGCCTCTGGGCTCCGTAGGAGTTCTGCTCGAGTGAGTTTTTGTGGGTTGTGCCGCTGTGTAGCTCTCCGATGTGGTGTTCCGGTCAGTGTCGCCACCGGCGTTCCGCGTGAGATCACGTGGGACGGCCCACCTTATCGATTGTTCCGTTGAGGCCTTTAAATTTCTGCTTGCGTGTTTGCGGTTCTGCCGTTGTGTAACTCTGCCATATATTTTTTTTGGTTTTTTTTACAATGTGCTGCGGGGCGCGAAGTTCGACGTTTCGATCCAGGTACCGGGAGTTTCTTCAGGAAGTGAATTTGATGATGAAGCTCCCAGCACATGGGGCGAAACGTCGGACATCGAGCCGAGCAACAGGCGGAATACGAAAACGCATAATTTGTGTTAAATCAGTTGCGGATTCTCTTTTGAGAAACATTTTCCCAGTCGTAAGAATGTGGAATTTGCATTACTGGAATTCCAACAAGATCATTGCTCATGCGTGCAGGAAGACACCTCGACTTAAGATGTTCTTTTCGCATCTGTTGTCGGTTAGCTAATACTACCGAGGAATAAATGCATTTATACTTGAGTGAATTGAAATCCTCTCAACGTAATGCGACGTAGCATTAATGGAGAGTAACTCGGTATTTACGAGCGGGGTAATACACTTGTAAAACATCTTGGAACGTTAAAAACGGAACCGGCACCAGAAATTGAATCGATCGGTAATTCACCTGATGCAAGCCAGGTGTGAGCCGGGCTGTTTCGCGTTTAGGTGGGACAAGGGGAAAACTGCTGAATGGAATCTGTCAGTGGTCGATAAATCAGCTCACGCAGGGCAGGGGAGAGTGGACGAGCAGGCGAGGAGCGGGGGGGCAAGAGAAAGCGGAAAGAGAGGAGTAAAATGAAATGTTCGTTTATTTTCTAAATCCCTTCCTCCGCCCCGATGCTTTCATCGCTGCCCACGGAAGGAGGAGAAGCTGGGCTCGGGGACGAGGCCGGAGGGATTGCGCGCCTGTGCGGAGCCATCTCCGAGAAATGCGCTACAGCTGCACGGGCGAGATGCGTGTGTGAACGGCGGCGCACAAGCGTGTGTGACCGTGTGTGTGTGTGGGGAGCGGTGGCTCAGTGGTTAGTGCGCTGGGCTACAAACCTGGCGACCCGTGAACGGGATTCGAAGCAAGTTGTGGGCGCTGGTTACGGTAATACTGTGGGTGTACTAATCGTACGCACAGTCTGCTAAGCGATGGCTGTTAAAGGTTACAAACCGTATGCAAATGCGAGAAGGCCTCGCATGCCAGCATCAGGGTCCACATTTGCCAGATTTAAAAATTGACTCACAAGTTACTTAATTGGGTGAACACCACGAAGCGAAATATCCCCCCAGCCCACTTGCTGACTACACTCGTCTGCACGTAGCCTTGAGTTGTACTGATAGCACAAATAGCAAATCTACCTTATTATTATTACTGCTGTTAATGAGCGATCGAGAAAGAATTGTCTCTATACTGAGGGTTAACCTTTCCACACGCTACCTGAACATAAAAAACAACATTGGCATAATAGTTGCTCTTCAGAGCTGTTCTTTCTGGATAGCCGTGACACTGAGCGATCTCCCTCATCAGGAAACCATCATAAATCGGCCATCTTATGGGGAAGCTGGCAGATTTTTGCCGCTCTTAAGATTGCCAATTTCACGACCTTTCAGTATATTCGAATCAGCCTTAACAATTAAATTTTTGTTCCTTTGGTTTTTATTGGTTGTTTTTTCTTTCATTGTTGACATGCCGTTCTCTTCGCGGCCCTTGTGCAGCGCTTTCTGACCCTCGGGTGAAAGGCGCGATGTAAAACGCTGTGTAAGAAAATGAGAAACTGTAATTTAACATCGCGCTTCGAAGAATCGCAAAGAAGAAGATTATAACCAAAACCTTCACCATAAACCAGAACGCACACAAAAATGAAAACTAATCTTCCCTCTTCCTCGAGCGACGTGAAGCGTTCGTGACCGCCTTGATGTACTGCGCTGGCGAGCGCATAAATACAGGGGCAGGAATGCCGCGACTTCCTCCTGATGCGGCATCTCTCCCACGCACTCTCGCACGATGGATGTTTAATGCGCGGGAAAAAATCACGAGCGACTCCGCTCATCTGACTTCAATTTCGGGAGACACGGGTCCGTCGCGGAACGTACGGCACAAGACATTTCTACGGCAGCGGCCGTTTCGCCAAATTCACGCCATCGGCTCCAGATTTACTGCTGTGTGGGTTTTCGCGGTTGCGCCGCACGGCTCTCCGGCGTGTTTTCGGGTTGTGCCGCGTGTTTTGTCCGGCACGTTGTCCGACGTTTCGTCACGCGTGCCGGCGAGCTTCGATTCAATTACTGAAGAAGCTGCCAAACCCGCGGAGCGGAACATCATACGTCGTGCCCAACAACACGCTGTCAAACCCGAAAACTCGTCGCAGAGCCGTACAACACCTCTTCAGTTTGCTATTAGGCGTGCCGGCACGGTGCACCGTTATCTTCACCAGGTATTCAGCTAATGCTGCATCAACCAAGGAAATACTGGTGTTTTTCATGACCTGGAATGCTGTGGCAAAATCACGCTTCACAGCCTCGATATCCTCAAATCTCAGAAGCCAAAGAGGTTTGTTCCTGCTTAGTGCTTGGACTGGGAGCCCCCTAAGGCTTGTCAAGTGTTATAGGTGAATCACTGCGACGTTAAAATAGATGGATAAAGAGCTATGTGTGCCGTTTGGTCCGCTCGCTTTCAGTCACCCCGTGGTGGGCTATCTCCGGGTTCTCTGGTTTCCTCCCACACGAAGCCCACCACTCATTATTAATGCTCTGACCAAATATCGCAATGTAGCAGAACCCTCCTGCGAACGGCTCGTGACGTCCATCAAGGCTTTTCGGGGCAAACGATTCTTATTGTTATTGTCATCATAACCCCAAAAATGCTGGCACGCGCTTTCTATGTTTTCTATTTTACGTGTACTTTTTGTAAACTTGGGCTTTTTGCGAGTGTCTTCTCTTCGCAAGAACAAGCGGAAAATAAAGAACCAAAACCATAACATCAACGTATTCCGCGGGGCTCCGACATCTGGCGTCAATCCTGACCGCTTGGCCATCAGAACCAGCGTGGGTTTTTATTTTTTAACGAAGACAAATTCGCTCCCTCGCGAAATGTCTTCTCTACGAGCGCCGCGTCGCTCCCCAACGGCCGCGGCCACGTGGGGCCCATCGATCCATCTTACGCGGGGCGAAACAATTCACCCCTGAACGCACAAGTGGCATCGCTACAAAGGTTTTGTTTTGAAGGGTTGCCAATTAAGCTACTTATTTGCTATTTATTACGAGATGCGGCTGCGTAGGCAGCGGCGATGCGCAGGCACAAAACCCAACGAGTTCGTCAACAACACTGTGGCCTTAAGAAGACAAATATAAAAATGGTGACACTTAAGGTGATTGCCCTTCTTCAGGGAACATGCGATGGGCCATTGCAACAGCATATATATTTTGTACTGATGTAGGTTTTATGTTTTTGCTGTGGACTTTTTGTGATGCGTACATTATTGTTATGAAGTCTTTTTCCATCACCGCCACCGCTACCACCAACACGTCCATGCCACCACCATCACCACACCCACCACCGCCTTCACCACCACTCACCATGCACCTGTTGGGCTTCTCCCCAGAGTGCACGCGCATGTGGATGAGCAGCTTGTAGCGCGCGTTGAACGGGCGCCGGCGCCGCCCGCACGCCTCCCAGCGGCACGCAAACTCCTCCCCGCGCTGCGGCTCCACGTGGCTCTTCTCGATGTGGCGGCACAACTGCTCGCGCCGCCCGAAGGCCGCCCGGCACTCCTCCCACCGGCACGACTCCCCGCCGGCGCAGCCAGCGTCGCCGATCGCCGGGCCCCCCGAGTCCCGCGCCGCCGGGAAGCCGCCCGTCCCGGCGTCGGTGGCCACCGGAGAGAAGACGCCGTCGCACGCCGGGAACGGTGGCGCCGGCCGCCGGCGCTCGGCGCCGAAGTAGCCGGCGCCCTCGCCGCGAGACGCCACGCAGAGCCAGGGTGGCACCGACGGGCAGAGCGACTGGCGCTGCTCTCCAAAGTCGCGGTGCTGATTTTGCTGCTGCTGCGGAATGGTCTGATTGGGATGGTGCTGCCGATGCTGCTGATGATGGTTCTGATGGTGCTGTTCTCCACGCTGCTGGTGCTGATGCTGGCGAACGTTCTGATCCTGCTGTTGATTCTGATTCTGCTGATGGTTCTGAGTCTGCTGATGATGATGATGATGATAATTCTCGGGTTTCCTCCCTTCAAACAGGGCAAGGCGCCGACCGTCGGCACGCGGGAGGAGAGCCGGTGCCGCGGCGAGTCCGTCTCCACCGTGTAACTCGGCGGACCCGGGCAGGAACCCAGCACCGGCAGCGTCGCTCGGCACTATCGTGGCCGCGCCCGCGTGGCGCCGCGCGGGGTGGCGGCAGCAGCACACCGGCGACGGCGCACACGCCGGCAGCAGCGCCGCCGTCTCCGCGGCGACGCCGGCAAAGGGGCGGCGCTGGGAGGTTCGACAGCTCAGAGAAGGCGCGGAGCACTCTACGGCACACGCTGCCGCCGCTGCTGCCGGTGCCACTGACGTGGTGAAGCTGAAAAGCAAAGCGCGGTCAGTTATAATGTGTGGCTGTCTGGGTCCTATCTAAGTCTATAGGACACTGCTAGACTATGGGTGTCTGTCATTGCACTGGCATAGCGTGGTTGGTGTGGGCACCCGGTGCAACGTATATATTGCTCCCCCCCTTTGCTCTGTTTAATTTCCCCACCTTTTTCATAGCCAGGGACATGGGCCCCAACTCTGATACTTGGCCCTGGTGCCTTGTGGTTGTATTGCAACTACAGGAGGTAAACCACAAACTGGACTATTGCCTAATGTTCTTCCTTTGAGTTGAGTTTCACGGATTAGCATTTGACTTCTTGCCTCAGCAACTCAAAGTATCTTACGTCCCATCTAAACCGTTCCAATGCCCTGCCGTAGTTTGGCCAAGGGGACCCCAGACGCAGCTGTCCCCGTGCGGAACAAGCCCAACGCAGCACCGGCCTTCTTATTAAGTTGGTATGTGGTTGTGCACCTGCACTCCAGGTAATGTCCGGCGGCGAGGTGAGCGTGGTGCATGCCGGGATGCGGGCTGCTGTTGCCATGGAGATGGCTGCCATGCACTGGGGACCGTGGCGGCAGAAAGCACCCGGCCGGGTCGTCCACAGAGCCCAGGCAGTTGCCGGCATCAAATTCCAGATGGCACGAGTCCTCTGTAATAGTTTTAAACGTCACGAATACATTGTAAAGATAAGTCAAAGTTAAAATGAATTAACAATTTACATTTTGTCAGCAAATAACTGCTAGTAGCGGTACACACAGATGCTGTGGCTTTTAAAAACTGAATTACGTCCAGACGTTGTCACAGTGTTACATTAATGCATCTCAGCGGTAATAAAGTTGTAGATATTTATCTTTTTTAGAGTACCGTCAAAATCCAACGCCACCTACTGTAGCCCCTAAAGCCCCCACATTAACCTGTCCCTGGATGGGAGACCCTCATCCAGCAGTGGATTGACAAAAGGGCTATAGGTGTGCATACACGAGAGCCTAATGGGAATAACATACTAGTTATCCAGAGAGCGCAGGTGACGATGGAATAACACACGAGACAATTATAAACCACTCCAAGCACACGATTAATAAATCACATATTCTAAAATGCAACACAACCCAGCAACACAGAGACTAGCAGAATGTTTTGTTAACTGAGCTGAAAGTGCAAATCAATTGGGGACGTGGCTTTGCGGCCGCAGACATGGCCCATACAGAGGCCGATTACGTCTCATTTCAGTTTTTCGAGGAATCCACCTGCATGCCTCATCACGTGAGACTGGAAAACCCGGGGAGGAGTTTGTAACCTCCTCAACATTGATCCACTAGTGTCCATAAATCGCGAGGTCACGTGGATGCTACGGTTCACCCACCTTTCGGCCAGCAGTCGGCAAGGCCTCCAAACTCCTGCTTCGGAGTCTTTGAAGGGTACGGTGGCATGGGGCATGCTTGTTCCATGATGGCGGTCGGAGGAGGTGTACAGAGCCCCCCCCAAAATTCGACCCCAGGCTGTGATGATCCTCCCCCTTGTCGAGCCGATGTCTCCCTACATCATCCAGCTCTTCTCTTGAGTGAGTGTGCACGTGTTTTTCGGCAGCACTGTAATAACACACAACATGGTTGCAATGATGATAAAATGTGATCCGTGGACTGTACCCTGGATATCACCCCAACCAATAATAATACAATTTATAACGCACGCAAATTCCATGCAGCGTCGGGGATGAGACACACGATACTGAGGCGCAGAAGAACAACAAACACAAAGTCAAACGTGAGCCCCCATCATGCCCTAGCCATAACATCAGTACCGTCCATCCATTGTCAGAAACCACTAAATCCTGTACAGGGTTGCGGTGAGCCGGAGCCTATCTCAGCAGACACAAGACGCAAGGCAGGGCAACACCCAATATGGGACACCAGTCCATCACAGGAACTCCGGTTTCCTCCCACAGTACAAAGACATGCTGCTGCATAGGTTAATTGGCCTGCTGACTAAATTGCCCCCCGGTACCGTGATGTACAATATTGCACAGTATAAAACAGGTTGTTATAGGCTGCTTCGGGGATCTGTTGTGGGCAGCAACAACATCCATTGTTGTTCAGTCCTTCAAAGTTTAGCAAGTTACATTTTTACGAGCAAACACGCAAAAAAACAATAATACGTGCCATATCTTGCCCTTTGGCCGTTTTGCATACACATTAACAGTGCGTGGCTTTGGTTAGAGAAGCGTGGCTCAAAGTTTGACCGTCTCTCTTGTCTGAAGAAGTGCCTTGTCTTACCGTTTCGAACGTCTGCGCGCGTCTGCCCTTTTCTCCGCGTCTCTCGTCTCCACCTTCTGCCCTCGTGTCTCCAGTCTCCACGTGTTGTTTCCTCGTGTCTCACCGTTTCCTCGTGTCTCCGCGTGTCATCTCGTCTCCCCGTACTGCATCTCCTTGTATCTCCAGGTGTCTCATCTCTTACCTTTGCGTGTCTTCACTTTGATTCCCGGTATCTCTTCGTGTCTCCGTGTATCTCAGCTCTCCGGGTCTTCACCCCCGTGTCGCCTCTCACCTCATATCTCCCATCTCTCCCTCGTACTGTGTCTTAACACATCACAGTCAGACCGGTCTCCCTGCGTCTCCTCAACGTGAGGCTATGAGAGTCCATGTGTGAGTCTGTGGATCTCTATGCGAGTCCGTGGTCCTAATTGCCTGTCAATGTGCATCAAAGTCTCCCTGTGCGGATCTTTGGGTGTCCATGCGAGTCCATGGCTCTCTATGCGAGTCTGGGTCTCAACGCAAGTCACTGAAAATGCGAGCCTACATCCGAAGCGTTGCGTGGCTGAGCTGCACACCTCCCCGCTCCCTCTTCGTCTGTCCGCCGCGAACGCCCTCCTCTCCGTCTGCCCGCACGGCTCCACAGACACCATGCAGCAAATCTAAACCCAAACCCCCACCGTGCCGACTCGGGGGGGCGGCCTCACGGTTCATTGACCAGGAGGAGGAGGGCCGTCTCGCGGGGAGAAATGTGGAGGCTTCGGAGTGCCGTTGTCAGAAACCGCTTAATCCTGTACAGGGTCTCTGTGAGCCAGAACCTATCCCGGCAGATACGGGGCGCGAGGCAGGGCTATAGCCAGGATGGGACGGCAGTCCATCACGGGCACCTGGGGAAACTTAGTCCGCAGGCCAATTAACCTGTGCAGCAGCATGTCGTTGGACTGTGGGAGGAAACCGGAGTGCCCGGCGGAAACCCAGGCGGCTCGATGTACCTGAGCATCGAGCCGTCAAAATCTACATCAATCAATGGCTCGCTCTGGCATTAATAATAATAGCATTTTATATAGCGCCTTTCACCCGAGGGTCACAAAGCGCTGCACAAGGTCAGCAAAAAGAACGGCATGTCAACAATGAAAGAAAAAACAACCAATAAAAACCAAGGGAACAAAAAAATGAAATGATTAAGGCTGCTTCGAATATACCGAAAGGTCGTGAAACTGGCAATCTTAAGATCGGCAAAAATCTGCCAGCGTCCCCTAGGATGGCCGTCACTTTCTTAGGGGCCCCACGGCCCCTAAGACAACCTGTTTGCGTACAATCACCCATCCAAGCATTTTCCAGACTCAAACCCCTACGTAGCTTTAACGCGATCTCCAAACGTAATGGCTATACTGCACTGATGGCCCCTAAAAAGAACGAACCCAGCTTATTCAGAATGCGGAATCATCAGTACATAATACCCGTCATTGCCCACTGCTGCCGTGTGACTTGGTGGCACAGGAATGGGGTTGTGATGTGCAATCCGCTAAACATTTACGGGAACCTGTTGGGGTGGCATTGCATAGCAATGAGCTCATGGACTTTATTTAATGGGAATCAATCATTAACCTATTATTGCGATCTGGTGGACAAAGAGACATTGTTTTAAAAACATACATAAACCATGCTACAATAGGCAGTAGTGTGTGTGCGCTTGACTGAGCTAAATAATCTTACGGTGCCCCTGGCTCAAACTATCGGAGGTTCGAGTCCCGTTGCAACCACATTCCAGGAGCGGGGTTATTCAAGATCAACTGTCTAGAGGTCATCAAGGCAGTGGTCCTCTTAGGTGACAAACTGTTTCTTTCGGGTGGCTGTCTGAGCCTCGGGCATTAAACGTTGAACCATAAACAAAATCTTAGCCCTGCCTCGTTGCCAGGAATGTCCGTCTGGCGTTAACACTGAACTCTAAGCAACAGAGGTGTGTTTTAGTTTGACTGTATGAGCACCAAGCATTAATATGTACTGTATTTGCACGGCCCAATTGTCAATCCATTCCTGTATCTCGCTTCCAGAGCTTGCAAGGTCACTGGGTATGTTCTGCTGTAATAATAAATATCTATCTAAATTGGTGGTTGCTCTTCAGAGCTGTTCTTTCGGGATATCCGTGTCGAGCGATCTCCCTCGCGGGGTTTCGCCTCCCAGCGTGGCTCTGAAGAGCAACCATCATGAATTGAGACGTGAAAACCTACATCAGTCCATCCATCTAATTAACCTAGGCAGCAGTTTGTATTTGGACTGTGGGAGGACACCGGCGTACTCGACAAAAACCCACGCGGACACGGGGAGAACATGCAAACGCCATGCGGAAAGGCACCCAGGACGACAATCGAACCCAGGTTAATCTCGCTGTGAGGCGGCAACTCTGCCCACTGCGCCACCGTGCCGCTCAGCATAGTGCAGTGGCTTTGGCGGCACTGCCCTCTGCTGTCCACTATGTAGTCCTGCAGTCTGATAATATCCATCTGGGATGTTGCATTGGTGTGTGTCCGCGTGGGTTTTCGCCGGGCAGTCCGGTTCCCTCCCACAGTTCCAAAGACATGCTGCTGCAAGTTTTCGTGAAATTGTGATACAGATTATAAACGTTGCAATGCTGTTTGGTAAACTTGTACGGGCTTTTATATTCGTTAACAAACTACATAAAAGTCACAACAACGTGAAAAACAACGGTGAGTAAAATTTCGTATATTTGTGAGGAAGTCGATATCGCGATAATCGCTGTTAACACTAGTATCGCTAATATCGCGTGTTATCGCGATACGGGGGGATATCGCGGGCAGCGCGCGGGACGCCTCCAGCCGAGGACCCCAACGAGCGACATGGCGGCGCGCAGAGAAACCGCGGCGCGTTTTGAATGAGCGGTGAAGCGGCCGGAGCCTCACATCGTCCCGTCAGCTCCTCATCGCTCCACCTCGTCGTCTCTCCACCTCGTCTACGCCGTCTTTACGCGTCGTCCTCAACCACCACCCCGTTCCGATACACCTTGTAATCTTTCACCTCGCGCTCACCCAACTCGTGTATGCGACTCGTAGCTAAACCTCTTCCTGATCCACCTCGTCTCTCGACGCTACCTCGTCTCCTCATCCACATCGCTCTCACCTCCTCTCTTTGCCTCGTTTCCTCTTAGCCTCATTAGCTTATTACTCGCCCTAGTCTGCACTACACTTCGTACCAAACCACCTCTTTTCTTCACCTCGTCATTACCTCGTGTCACGTCGCTTCTCCACCTCGTCACACGTCGCGTCTCCACCTCGTCTCGTCCACTCTGCCCGTGTCGTCGCCGCAATGGGCACCACGAAGCATTGGTTTCTGCAGAGGGTAAGAACTGGGGTGAAGAAATCTGCGCCCTGTCACATGAAGTCTAACAAGCCTGCTTAGTCTAACAAC
Organism: Geotria australis; assembly: GCA_036362915.1. Lineage (NCBI taxonomy): Eukaryota > Metazoa > Chordata > Hyperoartia > Petromyzontiformes > Geotriidae > Geotria > Geotria australis. The sequence continues at coordinate 4,545,407 of JAZEWU010000046.1, read as the reverse complement.
CCGACTGAACGTGTCAATTCCTTTACTACTTCAACACACCGGGGAAAACAAACCCACAACATTTACAATGGAACACGACGTTTCGCTGATAATTGCAATCAGGTTCATCAGGCACCTCGAACAAACGTTCTGTAGATGTCTAACGGACTCTACGGACTCTAGGCTTTTATATATATGGGTCAGTATGTGTATTTGATAAACGCGGTGATGTGTCCCTATTTGGACCGTGTCTCAGCAGAATATCCAGCGTGTTATTCGGGTAGCTGAACTCGGCAACCCGAGTACGATGCCTGGTAACGGCCAACACCTAGGTCGACTCCGCCTTAAATGAGTACCTGGTGCGATGTTTAAGCATCGCCACTCGGACGATAAAGACAGCCAAGCGTGGTATTGGCCACCTACCCCGTCATCCGCCATACCGGCTTTCATAGGCGCTTGCCAACAGCACTTGCCCCGCCAGTCTGTTAAAAAGCTACAAGGGACGATGTCTTTGGTGTTGTTCCCTCTCTGCCCTTGCTCTCTGTGTGCGCCCTGTGATGTTGTTACTGTACTCGCTACAGGAGCTGCGCTGGCGAGTTGCGGCCGCCGTGGCGTGGGCCGTGCTGATGCTGCCCGCGTTCACCGCCGCCTACCTCGCCCTCGCCCGGCTCGACCCCCTCCACCCCCTGCTCTGGGTCGCCGGTCAGACAGAGTTCCCGCACCATACTACAAACCTGGGAAACCCTGAGTTCGATTTCCAAGCCACAGCCAACATCATTGACACATGTTTGAACCCGCTCTGGACCTCCCCGTGGTCAACTTGTCCGTAATAAAATTCGTGCTACGGTGTAGTGGCCAATGCCGGTTGTTTGTGCACGTGTTCCGCCTGTCTGTGTGACCGTATGTTCGTGTGCAGACATCCTGAGCGAGCTCGCCAGTTCACACGTGCTGTTCACCTTGACGCTGCTGTCGCTGATGCTGCTGTTGGTGTCGGCGTTCGACTCCAGGAATTACACGGGTAATTTGGCATAATTAATCCTATATTATCTGCAATGGTGTGGACATCCCCTATCACTAAAAACTCCCCTCAAAATAATAATAATAATAGCATTTTACATAGCGCATTTCACCCGAGGCTCACAAAGCGCTGCACAAGGGCCGCAAATACAACGGCATGTCAACAACGAAAGAAAAAGCAACCAATAAAAACCAAAGCA
>JAZEWU010000046.1:4517617-4537653 GCA_036362915.1 Geotria australis | reverse complement strand
CCACACTCGCACAACCCGCGGGCGCACGCACGAGTCGGCGCTGTAGAGAGAGCGTCTCGATGCGATCGTGCCATCGGGGTCACGTGGCACATCAATTATTGTGCACGAGTGTCCCGTGCACAGCCCCTCTAACTTGTTCGCTTCTGGTCCACTTCGTTGGGGTTGTTTTGAGCATATTTTCCCAAGCCAGTAAGTACAAGTTCGTGACAGTGGGTAGCCTAGACATGGAGGCATAGAAGTACAGGACAACGGTTGATTTTGCTGCACTGCTGCCCGCCACATAGCTCTGCAGCCTATAAAACAGATTCTACCCTGTTGTATGTATTTATTTTGTTTTCGTTTTTAATAACCGAGTGGTAACTAAAGGAGGGAATGTGCCCAAGAGGACATTCACTGAGGAAATGGAACGCTGAGAGTTGGCTTGTGTGCTGGATCTCGGTGGATTGTCGCATCGTGGAACCGTGAGGTACTGCGACGGCTTAGAGATGCCTTCATCCAGCAGTGGATTGATCATAGCTGATAATAATGATAAATCGTTGACTTTGGAACTAAGGTAGAATTATAAGTAGAATTAAGGGAGATGGCACGTTAAATGGGCGGCACGGTGGCGTAGTGGGTAGCGCTTCCGCCTCACAGCAAGAAGGTCCCGGGTTCGAATCTCGGCTCGGGGTGCCTTTCTGTGTGGAGTTTGCATGTTCTCCCCGTGTCCGTGTGGGTTTTCGCCGGGCACTCCGGTTTCCTCCCACCGTCCAAAGACATGCTGCCAGGTTAATTGGCGTACTGACTATATTTCCCCAGACGCCCTGCGATGGACTGGCGTCCCATCCTTGGTGTTCCCCTGCCTTGCGCCCTGTGTCTGCCGGGATGGGCTCCGGCTCACCGCGACCCTGTATAGGATTAAGCGGTTTCTGAAAATGGATGGATGGATGGCACGTTAAATGCACAATGGATGCTTTGTATCATCATTGGTGACCAGGCCGAGACCATCTGCACACGGTATGTAACACCTTGGTTTAATCATGGGTAGTCGAATCCTGGGATGGAACCCAAGAAGTTGGTGTTCTTGGCTGAATACTCTGACAAAGCCATTGTGATTCCCTTGAGAGACATTGAGCCACATTTTTCATGGTGCGTTTTGAATCACCGGGCCCAATCGCGTGGGTGGTTGGAGTACATTACTGCGACACATGTACATCTAGGCAGGGGTACCACTAAAACATACCCCCTTCCTGCGTTGTCTCGGGAAACAAGTGGTGCATTGTAATTACCGCTATATCTTGTGAAAACTAACATAAGTCTGGATATTAATAATAATGTGCATTGTAGTTGGGTTTTCGAATGAATGACGGCACAAGCCAGGGAAGTGTTTTCTTTGGCAGCCAACATGGCCAACAATGGCACATTGTCTCATCAGCTCTGCTGTACAGTGTGCTGCACGTTGCAGCATCGCACATGAATGGAAGGATGCCCGCGTGTGATGTGGGTTGTGTGCAGCTCGCGCTCTGCATTAGTGTTTCGGTGACCTCAGTTTGATTCCTAGCCATGGATTACCATCAGGGTTTCATTTTAACTGTGGTCTCTCTGGGTTGATAAGCCGAAAACATATTTTCACACCCTGTACACCACATCAGGTATACTATACTACGGACTATGGATCATGGTCATGTCCCATTTAATTTTGTGTACAAGCAACCTGGAAAATATTCGGTGAGAAATGAATCCCCGGATGACATGAATGGCAGATCCTGGACAATTTCCTAGGTTGACCCAGTCATACATGAGTATCTGCTGCAGTGTGTAAACATAAGTACTGGGGAGACAAAGGTCGGTTATACGTGGAGGTGATCATACCACGTGACCTTGCGTGGTAGATGGTGTTCATAGGTGCTCGCTAAGCGCTTTGCTCGAAAGCCTTTTAAAAGCTACAAGGGTGGATCTATATCGGTGTATGTGTATTTATGTGTGTGTGTACATGTCTGTGTGTGTTTGACCGTAAAGCGCTCTCACATCTGGTGGCCGCCTCAATCACCGAGGATAGATTTGGGGTGGTGCAGACGCGGCTCTCGGAGATCCTGAACGCCGTGCTCGCCCTTCAAGATGTGAGTTACGCGCAGGTCATGCGTAGAAGAAAAAAAAACCTATCGATGAGTCACACGCGTCACTAGGAAGGCAACAGCACGTGTGACATCACCATGTCACCCCCTGTGCGCCGGATCACTCCCCTGCCTCCGAGTGTAATCCTGGATCAACTTTAATATGACACTCGCCGTCTTCAAGATCCTCCCGTGCACTCGCCACTGCCCATCACTCCACTCCCATATCACTCTACTCCCATCCACACGTCCTCTTACCTATCTCACGCTATTCCCCTGTACACTCTACCCCCCACCACCCCATTCACTTTCCTATCTCCTCTCATCTCGAAGTCCCCAGTAAACCTCACTTATTGGGAGGTCACTCGTGCTCCTCTTCTACTGCCACCACAGCCCTAAACTCCCTTGCCCCAGCCATCTGTGCTGTCGAAGCTCTGCCCCTGTTCAAGTCCCGTTTCATGACCTTCCATCTTTCCTCTGCTTATGACTGACTGCCTCTCTCGACAAAATAAATATGGCCACTGTTTATTTACAACATCGCGGTAATTTGGTCTTCTTTAGATTGTCAGTGGTGTAGGTCGAGGTGTCTTGGCGCCAGGTGAGCAGTCATGTGACATACCCACCGATCACCGCCACGAAAATGCAGACCCTGATTTTGCCGTCCCTCCATAATCTCACTCAAAGCTGCCTAAAGCTGATTGCATATTGAGCCGAGGCCCCTCCAATCCGTGGGCCTCAGTGCAGATGCACTGCCTGCGCACCTGATAGCTGCTTCTCTGCGTGAGAAACATTAAACCCAGAGCCTCTGTCCAACCCATGAACTGACCTCTTGTGTCCTGACCCCGCAGGCTGTTGACCGCCACTTCAAGCTGCCGCAAGCGCCGAACCGCCCGGCGCGCCAGGCGCATAGCCTGGTGGACTCGTCGCACAAGAACCTGCGCTTCGCTTTGCGCGCCGCGCTCAAGATGGCAATCTACCGTGTCACGTCCACCTTCGGCGAGCACCTCAAGTGAGACCAATAACATACCGTGCCCTGCTGTGCGGTATTCGTTATGTTTATTATCAGCATCAGCCCTGAGCTATCTGCTGCTATATGCAGCCCTTCCCAAGCCCTCACCGTGTCATGGTCACATGTTGTAGCGGTTAATCTAGCTCCTGCACACACGCTGATTTGATGGCTCCGTCACCTGTGGTGGATGTTCTCGCGAGTGTGTTCCCACCTCGATTGCCACTCTGCCGTTCATCTGACTCACAAGCCGCCATCCCTTTCCGCGACACATCCCACCCATTCCCACTTGTGTTTTTTAACAGACTATGATGTCTCTAACTTGTATTTGCGCACTAAATTATATTTTACTCGAAATTTCCAGCATGCGTCTCAATTTTTGCACACTTTTTATTTGTGGTTTTTTTCGTCAATAACCAGGTTTTTGATCAATGTAATCGCCAGTCACATACAAAGAATACAAAAACGTCCCCCAACAGAATAAAAACCTGCTATAGTGCTTTTCAGATTTCCTAAAGCACTTCTACCTGCTCCTGCCCTTACCCCCTATGTTGTTGTAATTTTAATCCCTTCGGCAGCTGTCATAAATTTTCACCGACATTCCCAAGCACAGCCCCTCTAACACTTGTCCCTCCCATTGCAGCTCTGTGCAGGTCGCCCCTGAGTACCGGCGAAGGCTACAAATGTTCTTGGACTACAAGGAGTAAAGCGCCCGTGTATCCCGCTTGACAATTTCGACCGGTTGTACGGACAGAGATTTTTGACGACGGAGGTGGTGCCTCATGATGAAAACATCATTTTTGTCCCTGCTGTCCCCCAAACTTCTCTCCTGCTGCCCTCACCCCCCCACTGAGTGTTGGTCTCTACCAGCAGCTTTTGCTGGGCTATCGGATTACTTAAGTAATGTATTCCCCGACTGATTATTTGTTCGATTACTCGACTAATCTGATAACACAAAAACAGTTGGGGAAAAATAGGATCTCTCCTCTGTACCCATGATGTGTGGAACTTGGTGATGGAGCATCACTTGGTGATGAACAACATGCTGCATATGGCTTCTATGGGGCTACCTGCTTTCTGAAGGAAAGAAGTGGGGGTAAGCAGCCATTTTAAAGCAGCCTTGGTAGTCGACCAAAGAAAAGTAGTCAATTACAATAGTTAGTCGTTTGAGCTATTTGATCGACTAATCGTCCACGCTCTGCCTGCGGCTTGTTTGCGCCTGTGCTCGACTGCGCCACCTCCCGGCGTGGTCATTGCCACCGCCACAGGTCTGTTATCTGAGCTTCAACGCTTGTAGTTCTTGCTGGTAACTTATATTCTCCCGCTGCTTCCCCCAGCGATGTGTGCTGTCGACTCCCTCCCTGCCTCTCTTGAAGTCCAGACCTTCGCTGCCCATGACTGACTGCCACTTTTAAAAATAAATATTCCCACTGTTTCTTGTACAGTATCTTGAGATGCGGTCACATCTAAAATCCACTGTTGAGTCGAATAAGTGTCCCTGTAACTCTATGAGTATTTGTATGACTCTATGTACATAAAGTCCAGGTTCATGACCAGTCAGTGTGTATTTAAGCTGAAAGTAGGCAATACATGCTTTCACAGCCGAACTTACATGTCTTGTGTTCATCATGTTTTTGTTTTATCTGGCTCACCCTTTCTGATGACCCGAGATAGTCAATCGAGAGTTGACCGTAGAATGAGACCGACAATGCGAAGATGACAAGTAATAAATACGTATTCTTGAATAGAATTGAGACCCAAATAATTATCATCTTCAGCGTAGTTAATCACCTGTTTACTGCTAACGCACAGATCCAGTATTATTTAAAACGTGTGGATTCCAGTCGTGTCGAGTGGGCACACTTGAGAATCCACTCATGACCTCAAAAGCTAGCAGCGTTTAACTTTGATGGTGCTGGAATGGGTGACCACCACGCAAAACAGGTGTTGTAGGCTGCAGGGTTACGTGGTGGGCAGTAGAGGGCAGTGGCAGCAGAATCAATTGTGCCTTATGGTTGCTGACCTTACTGTGTATTCATATTGGTTGGTACCCATTATTTATCCAAGTCAGGGCCCATTGAGCGTCATCTTCTCTTTGGCATCAGGGAGGGAACGTTGCACTGTGTTTCATGCATTAGGCCACCATGTTTGACATTCTGAATATAAGAAAAATATAAATGTTCGACTTTATATTCACGTGTTAATGAGGACATGTTTTGCATCAAATATTTCGATTCGTTGTTGGTCAATGTTAATATGTTTTGGATTTTAATACCCTTTACACACACTGACTAATAAACATTGTCAAAATGAACATGAATTAAAATGTAGTTTCTTGTCATTGTACTTCTACGATTTATATTTGAGTGAAATACTTTTCAATACATTGCTCTAATACATCTCTACATTGTTATTGTTATGCTGTGAGAACGGAGCGGTGGCGCATGGGTTAGCACACTGCATTGTGAACGTTGCCACCCGAGGTCAGGGGTGACATACTTCACCAGTATGGTGAAGTATAGCCAGACAATCCCAATGACGGAGTGTGAGAAGGCCTTCATCCAAGTGATAAGAATAATACTGTATATTAACGTGTATTTACTGCAGTGGCCTTTTAAGAATGGTGTAAATTAAATGTTTAAAATTGCAAACTTAAATCTATTGTTTAAATCCATTATTGTACAACGCGTTAACATTTTTCCATGTTGCATATTACTTTAAAAAGTTGCATATCGTTAAAATGGTCCGTTTACAAATAATAATAATTTCAATTTATATAGCGCCTTTCACCCGAGGGTCACAAATAACTGCATTCATCTAAATAGTGTTACATGTTACCGTATTTTGAATCGTAGACGAATTTATTTAGACGGAAAATTACTTTGGTCGCGATGCTGCTGCTGCGTTATCAGTGGTGCACGAGCAAGCAACATGCTCGTCAACAACACTTGAAAGAAGGGCCATTGCCCGAAACGTCGCCGGTTTTACAACAGGGAACTTGTTTGAAAGCAGTGCTGTTGACGTGTGGAGTTATTTATTTATTTAGAGTGGGGCGCGCTCGCGCCGCCTTTTTCCCGCCAAACGTCACCCCCCACAGCCTCCTCCCCTCGTCCTGGGTCCCCCCCAACCCTTATAGGGACGTAACGATTCACCAAATACAAGTGAATCGATCCGCCGCGATCCGCACATCGAATTGTGCGTGTAAGAAGCGATTTCGTTTAAATTCAAGTTCGTTTTAACAGCATTGCACCACTGTAGAGTAATTGCGTTCGTGGAAGCGATCGTTTTTTGCACGTAAATCTAAACGTGTTGCAATATTTGGGAATAATCGATTCCGTACGTTGGATTGTAGCAAATCGTAGAGACGATTTCGAAAGGAATTGCTACGTCCTCAACCCCGCCCCTCCCCACGCCCCCTTGCCGCCCCCTCCATTCGCCGCGCATCACCTCCACCCACATCGCGCACGCATCCGCCGAGGCGAAATAATTCCAACACTCTGCTGTCCAGAAAACCAACTAATGCTCAATCCTACGAGCCGGCGGCTAGGACATTCGACGCAGGCGGATTTTAAGAGAATAAGCAACTCATCGGCACCGAGGGGAGAAGGACGGGCGGTTTGAGCAAGTGCCCGCGCAAGGGTAGTGAGAAGGCGCGCTTATAGCAACTGTTGCCTGGAGGAGGGTTCCATAGCCACCGTAGTCGTGGAGACTGCGTAACCAAGCCGTCACATCCCAGGTGATTTTAAAACCGCGGCGGTTTGCGATTTTTCCCTGCTTTCATTTTTTATTTCTTATTCATTTTGTCTTCGGGGCGCCGCGTCGGCTGTCGTCGGAATTGACCCGATAAAGGGAAACATTAAGTTTTGCGAATTGAACGACGTTTGAGGAGGAGGAGGGCGGCAGAGGCGGCCTCAGGCTGTCCCCGTTGTTCGGTGCAAAATGGCGGTGGGCGCTGCGGGGTTGAGGGGAAGCGCCGCGGCTCGGATATAAAATAAAGCGATTCCGCGCCGTCGTTGCGGTGTTTTTTTTCGGTCGACGTGAGGCGAATCGTGCCTCGCTTCGTCGAATGTTGGCGATCCGAGCGCGCTGGCGACGTGTTTTTTGGTTGTTGCGCGCGTGGGGTTTGTGGTGCTCGCTGTGGGTGGGTTGAGGCCCGTGTTTGTTGCGTTGAGCGGCGGGGCAGGTGACTGGGAACTAGGCCGCGCTCGCCGCGTCACGTAGCGACGCCGCCGCCGCCGCTCGGCGACTACACGATTAATCGTCTATTCTTTCGTCGATTTTGTCTGCGGATGATGATGATGTTTATCGTGGCGGTGGTGGCGCGCTGGTCGTTTTATGGCGGGTCGGTGCTGGAAATTCCACGTTAGCATGGCGCAAGCTGGACTATGTTAGTTGCGCGCGCTCGCTGTTGACTTCGCAAAGTAGTACTCGTTTTTCCGACCCTCATCCCCGAAGTATGGTGATGTTAGCGATGGGGTTTGGTGGACCCTCGGGCTTGGGTTGTGGTCGCGATAGGCGACCGCGCGTGGACCACACGGTCCTGTTCTTCTTTGCGATTCTTCGAAGCACGATGGTCAGCTTCTGGACATCGTTGTCTTTCAGCTCGGCCTCAAAGTGTCCTGTTAATGAACGAGTAACTAACTGGTGGCGGGATCCCCCCCTTGCTCTCTGTCGGCTGTAGTTTCACGCTTGGCGAAAGACGAATGACTCGATTTACAAATGTTAAAGGTTTATTTGCAAATGCTTAACGCGTGACTTAAAAACACGTACAACTTTATGCTGCCCCTACGAGTGAAATCAATCGACATCCGCGCCATAATTGTTATGTTTCGGCATATTTTAAGTTTCAAGCAGAGAGTTGAGCATATTTTTGCCAAATGTTAGCTTTCTGAACATTTTAGAGCATCATTAAAATGGGCATTCGTAATAGTCCCGTGTATTAGAGTACTACCGAGATTGTGATACTACCACAATTACTGATTAATTAGGCATGAGTTGCGTTACTGTGTCGTGTTAGCAAGTCCTCTTTAAGATTACACGCTCTTGTGACCCTCGGGTGAAAGGCGCTCTATAAAATGCTATTATTATTACACAGGGGGGGTCAAGGTAGAAGCGTTCACGTCGCGATCCCTGTCAGGTAATACTTGGTATTGCCTGCGAATTCTACCAAACACTTCGAGGCCGAGCTTCTTCTTCTTTGCGATTCTTCAAAGCACGATGGGCAGCTTCTGGACATCGTTGTCTTTCAGCTTGGCTTTGAAGTGGCCTGAAAGACAACGATGTCCAGAGGCTGACCATCGTGCTTCGAAGAATCGCAAAGAAGAAGAATTATTACACAGACAATAACTGGTAGGTGGTATTCGAGATAAAGCTACTGTTCCTTTGGTGATATTTTCTTAATGTTATTCCTCTACTCGATGCGTCTTTGCAAGCGCCGTCACATTTGACACCTAGGCATTTACAATTTCTTCTGTTAATTAAAGGAGTCAGACGTTTGCGTGTACAAGAGCTTAAACAATGAATTAGTTGGAAAGTAAAAGTAAACGCTGCGCACATGCTTAATTAAAGGTGATACGCGCGAGTTACTACTGTGTTTGGGTTAGGCGCCTCGCTTCACTCGTGTCCGGGTTAGGTGTGACATTATGTTGACAAGCCCATGTCGTTCGTTTGTAATGTGTTATGGCAGCGTTCTACCGCCAAATGCGAAGTTTACACTGTTGCCTCTTATTGTTTTGAGTATCGGGAGTCTGCTTAGTGCCGATTTATTACTTGATCAATTGCACTGCTTTAAGATACACCTCGGTTCCTTTACATGAGTACAAACACTCCTTCAAATGTACAGCACAGCTCCTTATGAATCCACTGCAGGTTGAAAGCTTCCCCACGGCGTGTCGGGCAGTGGAGTTTGTGGGTCCATACTTCACGACGCGAGCCAGCGCGGCATGTTGAAGGGGTTTGGGCAGAACTATTCATCCATTTTCAGAAACCGCTTAATCCTGTACAGGGTCACAGTGGGCCGGAGCCCATCCCGGCAGACACAGGGTGCAAGGCAGGGGAACACCGAGGACGGGACGCCAGTCCATCGCAGGGCGCCTGGGGAAATTTAGTCAGTACGCCAATTAACCTGGCAGTATGTCTTTAGACGGTGGGAGGAAACCAGAGTGCCCGGCGAAAACCCACGCGGACACGGGGAGAACATGCAAACTCCACACAGAAAGGCACCCGAGCCGAGATTCGAACCTGGGACCTTCTTGCTGTGAGGCGGCAGCGCTACCCACTACGCCACCGTGCCGCCCTGGGCAGAACTAGTGAATATATAATTTGCCACTCAATGATATTAGCCGTGGCTGGGAATCGAGCTCTGCTTGCTAGAATCAGTGTGCTCGCTAGCCATTGCGCTACCCCTCCTAACCCTCCTTTAAAGTTCAACTTGGCCAAACATACCAACAATGTGTGACACTACTGAAACGAGTCCTGACACTCGGAGGTATATTCCTCAGTAAATAAATGACTTGATTGTCATGATGTGCTGTTACCTCTGTGTTTTCCTGCCCTTCGCCAGCACCTGTTGAATGAGACAACGCGACACCTGATCGCCGGCTGAGCCGACAGACGGCCTGCCCGCTGTATTGTCTGCGGGTTACAGCCCCTGTCCTTTGACGGCTGTGAATTTGAGCTCCCTCGCTTTAGTTTGTACACTGCGTGTTGTGCACAACATAACTGTTTATCTGTTGGTGTCCTAATACTTGGGTAGTTGAAGATGCGTTTACAAATATATCAGGAATTAGTTGACATAATTTACTACCACAGTAAAATGCAAGGAGCTGTGTACAGAAATGGGAAACTGTATTTTAACTATCGCACTTCGAAGATGCGTCTGTTTGCATCTTTAATTTTGTTAATAAGCTCTAGATGTGGGTTTTATAGTTGTTTGTACATTCTCGATTGTAAAGAGCTGTCTGAAGACTTGTTGTTAAAGGCGCTGTATGTTAACGTGGTTTTATTAGTATTGTACCATATGTCGGCATTGTAGAGGAGTATGCAATGTGCTTATAAACTCCGAAAGAAAACTGTCTGCCTGGATGTTAAGATTTTTATTACAGATGTCAGGGTTAAGACCACATAGGAAAGCAACGCACATTAGGTTGAATTTCGCCTCTTGCGTTTAAGTGGTTCCTTCGCCCACGCACCTCACTGTGCTTTAAACCATGTGTATTCTCTTATTGTTCTCCCAGTTCTCCCCCATTAAGGCGTATTTCCTTATTGGTCCTTCCCTCATCTGTCTAAATAAAGGACTGGCATCTAAAACTAAAGTGCGAGTGGTTTGTGCAGACCACACGTTTAATATCCAGCACTAAAGACGCAGTGATTGCTCTTCAAATACAATAACAATAGCAATGCCCTGTATTTACCCAGGGCAGCTACGCGGAATCAAAAGCCTCTTTTTCAGTCGGGTTTCTGGATTAGGATGTTGTGTTTTCAACGTGTATCCGGATAAACTTTGTATTCCCGCCTCTGAATCAACGGGTGCAACGCGCCCGGAGAAAATGCGCGCGTTACAAAAGTCGATTATTATTACCCTGTCATAAAACCTACATATAGATTTAGGAGAATTCATTGTACCGTACCCCCACATGAGGGCGTGATGCTTATTTACCTCTCTCCCCCATGAGATTCAAATAATTGTTGTCCTTTAGGGCTTCCATTTGACTGTCATTTTCCCTTTGTTTTTCTTCTCATTGGCATATTTGTTGCATATCGTTTGCATAAACATGTTACAAAATAAATATAGATGAGTATATACGCACCCATGATATCACCCGGTTTGCATTACTGTGTACATAACACTACACCTTTCAGGCTTACACTGTAATAATTATACCGTATTATGCAGCAATGCCAAACACATCACACGCTGATGAGTGGCCGCTGGAAATAGTGATACCCGTTTTGTTTAATATTGCATGAGGTGCACCTGAATAATATATGCGCTTATAATTTCAAGACCAGGAGCACCAGGGCACTGCCAACCAGGTGTTGTGCTCATAAATTAAGGGGGTCGGTTAGTTTTGTTTGAGTGGAAGACACTCAACCGCCTGAGAACTAGAACCGGACGATCAAAAGATACTTTGGTCAGATGGGGCTACAAGACCGGCCCAACCACCTGTGAATGTGGAGAAGCAGACCATACTATGGAACACTGCCTTGTCTGCGCTCTACTACCCAACCTCTGCAGCTCAAAAGACCTTGCAGAGTTCAATAAAAATGCAAAGAACTGTGTAAAGAAATGGGAAACTGTAGTTTAACCATCGCACTTCGAAGAATCGCAAAGCATAAGAATTGAGAGGCAAACGATATACTATCCGGAGTTGAGTCCCAACAAGTAGCATGAAATACCGTAACGCTTGATTGCGTCAAAGCCTGAGTGGGGAAGTAAATTAGAATTAAAATTGCTCTTCAAAGTTGGATTGGTAGCACATAATAACACTGCGATGCGTGCGTAGACTGCATCTGCCTCTGGCACAGTGTGAAGAAGAGGGTCGAGTGAGTGAGTGAGTGCTGGAGAGACCAAGCCGTGAAGTGGGCTGAGCAGCAGAATGCTGGAGGGAGAGAGGGCGGGCGGGCGGGCGGAGTGTGGGATGGCACATTCCTTTTTGTTTACGGGTGTTACCATGGAGACACACCCCCAGTGCTGCCGTGGGAACAGAAATCCAAACAGGGAAATTATTAACACAGGGCCCGCCACAGGATTCGGGCATTGGATGCTTCCAGCGCCTGGTTGCCGTTTCCTAGCAACCATTGTGTTACTTGGCAATTAATTTTGAGTTGTCAAGTTGCTGTTGTTAAGACTGCGAGTGGTTGTGTCTACGAGGCGTTTTAATTTGTCGAATTATTAAAGCTGAAGAATTAAATTGTTATTCTTTTTTTTGGCAATGACATTTTTCGGCCTCTCTGTATCATAGCAGGGCTAGTGTTCTTTTAGCGACGTTGTATGTCACAAGAATGAGGTTTAAGTGAATACAGCTGCTCCATTGTTTTTAAGCTATAGAAAGTTGGTTGCCAGGCAGCGGTTGCCTAGCAAGCATTTAATTGGCAAATCCCCCCTCTTGCACTTGGAATTGGAAAGTAATAGAATGGAGGCTTGACCAAAAGCCAGGCTTTTATACAAAAGCCGCAGCTGGAAACACTCGGCAACAAGCCTCTGTGTATGCCGATTGTGCGCCTTTCTTCTCATTTAATTAGCTAGCGCCGCACTCGCCGCATTAAATCTCTGCAGTGGAACGGCCCGGGTTTCCTTCAATAAAGAACTAATTTGAAGTGTTATCATAATGTCCGCGGAATTTTTCTGGCTCTGATCCCTTTTTTTTGCGCTTGAAAGCACCGGTCCAATCAAAAAGTGAGGCGTAATGCGGTTGGCCGCCGGCAACTTTTGTTTGAGGCATTACGGTGAGCTGCAGCGGGCTTCTGAGGCGGTCATGCCGTCCTTGCGACAGAAGCTACGTTTGTTTTCCCGATTAGTACAACGTGCTTTACTTATGTAGTACAGGGCCTGATATTACCTCTTGGTTATTGCCACTAAATGCGTGGATGTAAACGTGTTGATTTTAAACCGCGTGCTGTCATTTTATGATTGCCATATTTGAGTACCATATTAATAAAGGGTACGGTACGGCATATTGCTAAATTAGGTGTTTGCCTTTTTAAAGTCATGCCTATATACAATATTGACTGACAATAAAATGTATTATTTCAAAGAGGTTATACGAGTTAGTATTTATATTGTGCGGCTTTAAGAGATGACAGAATAGGGCCATGTGTTTTGTCGTTTGTTTTATTCAGTAATAAAAAAAAAGGGCCAGGATTATTCATGCGGGTTTTTTTTATCTACGCTGAGTAGTATCTTCTTGATCTCATATTTAGGTTCTTACAAGGTAACTTAGCTGTTGCATAATATGCATTACACTAATAGCCCCCTGTCCTTTTGATGGTATTATAAGGAGTTAGGTATGTATACTCAAAACAAAGTGATGATTTTTTATTTTGGTAAATATGTTGATCTACAGTGTTCACGTAACTTAATACACATATCTTGGATTTATTTAGGTCAAGTTAGCTTTGTAACAGTTTACCACCCGGTGCATATTTACAGTTGTACAGCCCTTATCCATCCACTGCTGGATGACTGCCTCTCCACCCCATAGAGATGGTGGGGGTTATTTGACTATACTGCACTACCTTGCGCTATCTACATAGCCCCACAGCAGTCTCTTTTAGACATGATAGTCACCCATCCAAACACCACTAGGCTGAACCATGCTTAACTTTCGACATCTGATGAGTCGGTGCATTCCTGATAGTTTTGTCCAGGGAAATGCACCAATATCGCAACATTAAATAGTGATTATTTGAATATAACTTGTTAAGTGTAACAATTCCCTCCGCAAGTTCAGCTGAAGTGAGAACTGTGATTATTCACGCACAGGTGGTGTAGATGGTGAAAATACACATTATTTCCAAGTTTAAATGAATGTTGTTGTGTACTGTATTGGCTTTTGATCCCCTAATGACCCACTTTAAAAGCATGTAAATGACAGTCTGTCATGTGACATTTTCCTGGCAGAATGTGCTGAATAAATAAAAAATGTTGATAATGGCACACCTGCGATGTCAAGAGTTGACTTGCCCCGAATCCATTCCGAACGTTGTTTGTGGTTTTTATGGGCCCCTTAAAGTATGTAATGAGTCTTGTTCATGGATAAAAAATAAAAGTTCATTTGGCATTCTACCCACAGTATTGCATACATTGATTGGCCACTTTTTTTCACCATCTAAGAAAAGAGAAGCAGATGCATTACCAAAAAAATGTAAACATCGTCGTTATGCCAAGCCAGTTTTTAATTTGTAACTTTCAAATGTCCATTTCGTTAGTGGAATAAATAGTGAAAAGGAATAGTCTTCTTTCTCTTGAGAAAACCTATGATGAATATTGTAGATTGCACAATTGCATGAAATGGTTTATCTGTCGGTCCACACCACGCTCACTAGAGACAACAAAAGGAATATGCCTCTTCAAAGGGGTGCTTTCATTTTTCTCGATAAATTGAGCAAGAACAATGCAGTATAAACCCTGAATAGAACTCTCGGCTGTTTGGTATTTATACTGATTAGCACAGATTAGGTAAATTGGCTTCCAGGAGCAGCTCGGCTCAGCGAGTCGTGTTAAATCCTATTTAAAATGCCATCTGCTGTAATTAATTTTCATAATGCTGTGGTGTGATGTTTGGTTCACCATGGCTTAAGCTTTCTTGGTAAAAGCATCTACGTCCATTTGTTGTGTTGTAGATGAGCTGTGCGTGTGGGTTGGGAGAAGATGCTGCCTAATGTACCCTCCCACCTCATATTAAACCCAGTGAAACCTTAATTGCACAATACAATGTACATTTATAAACGAATACGCTGTATGTAAAAGGATGATATGCATGCTTATAAGATTGGGAAAGATTGGGAAGGAGTTTTGGGCTTTTGTTATTTTTTAATTAGATGAAAAGGTCAGGAAAATAACCAAAACCAATGTTTAGTAGAACAATATTAGGCAAAGTATAAAATCAGTAATAGGTCCAGAAGTCTTAAGCCTGGACTTTAGCATGAGTAGGCTGTGTCTACAGCCATGGGAATAGTATTATGGACAGGTAGAGCAACATAGGAGAAGGGGGTGACCTCCCAATGAGTGATTGTTGTTGCGAAAAGCTTAGATTTGGTGAAACGGAAGGTAAAAAGCTAGGGTTTATTTCGTATCATTGTCAGATGAGCATGTTTATGAACTTGTATGCGAATGGTGTTCGATGTAGAATTAAGTTCTGTTAATATGAACATAAAACCTGTACAACAGATATATTTTGGGTCATGCTGCACTGCTTAAAATATTTATTCTATTTCTAAAATCTAGCATTTTATAATAAGCACGAGGCATCAACATATTGCGAATGTTTATTACACTTGATAACACGAACGCAAACAATAAACACCATCACTGTCTTCTAAATATGCTACACAGCTCGCTGAATTATTACAACACCAATTTTCTAATAAATGTAGTAAATGTTCTGCTGGTTAACGCTCGTGCAAGACTCCCCCTTGCAATGGTGTAAACACCACCTTTGATGAAAGCCACACAAAATTCCCAGGTGAGAGGGTGGTGGTGGTGGTTTTTTTCCGTGACGAGCTTTCGACAGGCCTGCCATACCGCCTTACGGGATCGCTCGCAAAAACCAACAGAGGCAGCGGAGCGGCCAGCCTCTCAGCCACTTACCCACAATCCCCAGGGGGCCTATCTAGCAGGCGGTAATTACGGCGCTGCCGCTTGCACAGAATTTGTGGTTCTTAATTTCGCCGCGGATGTAGAGGCACGAAGAGCGGGCACCTGGCTCGCGTTTTTATTTATTTTTGAAAGCACCTTTTAAACGATATTGCCGCCGCCGCCACCACGTCGCGCCATGGAACTTGATAAGTGCGATTATGTTGACGGCGACGGAGCTGAATACAACCCTTTCCCCCGGCATCCGTGAGTCCTTATTCCAGTCTTGCCGGTTTGCGCCTATTGGTTAGGCCGCGCGGCTGTGTGCACGGAATGGCTTTGTTACCGTTAAGGTTGCCATGGGGTTCTGGCGTTACCATGGCTACAACCTACAACACGTTTAAATCATTGCTTTTTCGGAAAGGTTATGCGCTTTAAAATTTAGCGTAATTATAATGCAGTTTATTGTATAACATTCCACTAAGCATATTTGTGTAGTATGTATAAAGAAGATATTTGGTCGACGAATAAGCTATGCATAACAAGCTTCACGTTACTAATGTTGTATTCGTCCTTTGTGTTGTCATTACGAATGTCCTATCAAATGGAGACTTTCACTAAGAAGTGTAAAGGAATATATATTCAAAGTGTTAATGTTATAAGCAATATGAATGTCACTAGCATGGACATTTTAACACGTATGTTTCTGTCAATTTGAAATTTGTGAACTAATCAGGGTGTAAATTATGTTGGGAAATTATTTATTTGCACTTCAGACTTACAGTTAGCATACTTAATTTCAACAACCATTTTATTCATCAAAACATGTCATGTCTATTTACATTTATCATAATAATGAAAATTATTATAGATCAATTGCATTACACAACTGAAGTTTCTTCAGTTTCAAATGTAAATCAATGTGAACTAAGGGAAATTTTCCTTAAGTTGTTTTATATAAGCGGCCGCAGGTGTACACCTCAAACAGATGTTTCTAACGCAGCCAAAATAATACCTATTACCCATCAAATCTACACTACAAACATGAGTGAAGGTACATTTGCATTTGATGTTATCGAAAAAATGTCTTGCTGCTGAAAAATACTGATTCAGAATGCTCATAGATTTATATCGCCACATGTTTTATAGTGAAACAGACAGCTGTCTGTTTACTATTTTATCACCTCCAGTCCACTGTGACAACACATTTTGACTTTGATTTTATTGTGAGACTATTTTTAGCAATGCCTATATAGTCACCATAAATGTAATACACTTGCATGAAAACATGCAATGATTACATTTCTCCCATGCGCGATCTCGACCGCTGCCACTGAAGAGGATAGCACTCCCTCAACCTGTGCCAATCGAGCATGTTCTTGCGTTTGATAAAAGTGTCTGTAGCACGTGCACACGCTGTGATGTGACAATATTCTCAGCGATACCCCTGGTTTTGCTAAAATAAAACATATTTTTGACAATAAGGTCTTGTTTGCTCGGCTTCGTTACGGGGGTGATGACAGTGCTGCAATTAACACCAAGTCGGTAATTGGGCGCTTCGTTTTGATCTGCACGTTTGCGCGTGCTGACTGCAGCGCACGTTTTACCGCGTTTGTGCCCGCATTTTGGTCATGCCATCGAATGCTCCTCTGCTGCTGAAGTGATGCCACCGTCGCTGCTCCTTTCACATTTCTGCCCCCATCCCAAACCTTCCTTCCTCCTTACTGCCTTCCCTCCAGTGTCGTGATGGCGACGCAAACGTATGTGACCGAGCTGACGGTGTCCCAGCCGGCGCAGCAGCAGCCCCAGCAGCAGTACGTCCACGTCATCGTGTCTGGTGAGTAGCTTGAGCCTTAGGCCCGAAATACCAACCCTGGGGATGAACAGCCAGGAGTACCATTTTCTCTTTACAAAGAATACCTTCAGTGATTTTTACGTGTACGTTACACAGACCTTTTGTCAATATTTTGCTTAATGAGGGCCTGCCCGTGCTGTGTAAATCATAGAGGTTATTTGCGAATACATCACACTGGGCAGTGCAGGTTGGTGAAGGTATGCCAAATACACGTTGGAGCATGGTACAGTACAGCAAGGCGTTTCTCTTTTGCACTACCCTCTGCTGTCCACAATGTAGCCCCACCGCAGCCTACACATGTGTTATGCATAGTGGTCATCCCTTCCAATAACTGGTTGTACTTGGAAGATCTGACTATATCGGTAGAGATTTGGTTGTGTGTTTTACCTTAAAATGTACTTTAAATGTCACACTAAGGGAAATGTACACGTAAGGGGTTGTATGCAACCAGTGACGAGGCTGTAGTCATGGGCATATGTGGACATATGGCATATAATCTCATTATTGAATTATTTGCCATATATATGATATGCTTGAGCCAATTAAGCAGGCACAATATAACACCATATGTTCAATTCATAAAGAAATAATATGTTGCAATGGTAAAACTATTAGGCCGTCATGAAATGTTGACGAAAAATCCTGAACACATCATGATGTGGTAATTCGCACCTATTGGCTAAAATTAAATGTTACAAATTATGTTCCACAACACGAGACTCTTCTCCTTTGCTCTTTAATGCAGTGAGCATTGTGAGTTATGTGAGGTGGCAGCACGTGTGATGCGGTCCTGGTTTTGTTGATTTCACCCTCCATGGGTGTGCCTGTGAACAGGTAATTTAAGCGTGCATGGTTTATTCTGTGAGAACAATAGCGAGCGCCTGATCTTTGGTTACGCTTCTGTTGGTGCTGCGTGTTGTGGGATTTTTTTTCGAGCCCTGTAACCGCATCACGTTTGTCCTTTGACGAGCAGAGTATCAATCACACCTGTGGTGTCCCTAATCGAAACCTGAGCCTAAAGTTTTACAAAAATATCTGATGCTTTTAAACTCGTATAGTTACTCTATACGTATCCCTGAACAATTATGGTTAATTTAAATTGGGCCATTAATATTAATATGAAATGTTTACCGAACATTTTTCTCGCACATTCTTACCCTGGAGTGAAAAACCCATGTTTTTAAATGCTTTCACCATATCTATTCTAGCCTTGCATTACATTTTTACTCTTGGGTTCACATACATTTGGGAAACTCTTAAACATGAGCTTTGTAAACAACCAAGAGGCTTGTAAACCTGTCTGTGTATATATTTTAGTGTTATCCCATATATATGTGGATTATCTCGGAATTATGATTTCCTCCTACATGAAAAATACTTATTTACGCAACAAATCCCCATGCACAACCTTCCTGACAAGGTCTTGGTATTTAGCGGGGCTTTCCTGGGTAGTTAAATGACACGTATAATTACAGCATCCAACTGATAGTATTTACAGCCACCAGTGTTATTTGGTTTGTGCATTGTTATATTTGGCATCGGCTGAACCTACGCTTGCTTGTTTGTACGTAAGTGTAGGGTGCACAGGCGGATTTATTAAGGCACTGTTCACCTTTTTTGTATGCGAGTAAGGAGATGCCGTTAATTGGAATCCATGCAGTCTCTCCCTGCAAAGGTGATCTCAGGCACAGGTGTCATTGTATAACAGACGGGGTTATTTTGATGTAAGTGTGCACACGTGTATCTGTGAGTGCATGCTTGTGTGGGTGAGTGCGTGTTGGTGTGTGTGCGTACGTGAGTATGCCCTTGTGTTTTGCAAGTAAAAGTGCATTGGTTCCCACAGTGTGCTGTGATCCCAGTGACCTGAGTTCGATTCCTGCACAGACTCAGTGCACTGCACAGACTCAGTGCGATTCTTCGAAGCACGATCCCTGTCAGGTAATACTTGGTTTTGCCTGCGAATTCTACCAAACACTTCGAAGCCGAGCTGAAACACAACGATGTCCAGAAGCTGACCATCGTGCTTCGAAGAATCGCAAAGAAGAAGAGTGTGAAAACATTACCAATGGAGAAAAAAAAGGTGGCCAGGCATGTTGTGTTGGCCAGATGCTGCATCATGTGATGTGCAGACATTTAAGGAATATACAGCTGAGAGAAGAAATTGGTCTTATTCAACTTTTGCATACCTTGACTGTCTTTCAGGCTGTGCTATATAATGTTAGTGAGCAAAAAAATACGTATATTGACGCGTGTCATTATAGCACTTTAGCAATGTCACTGCGACTTTACCATACATTTTAATGTTTCAATGCAGTGGCATCACTTGAGCATTATGATTGAACACCTGGCAGAGCAATTCTCAGTGATTTTAAAGTCTCTTCTTTTTATTAACAAAGCCTCGAACTCACATCTGAAAGCGTCAGAAACTAGGTACGTCGCTTTGTGACCCTCGGGTGAAAGGCGCTATATAAATTGAAATTATCATTATTAAATTATTAAATTATTACAAGATAGTAGATATTTATTATTTGGCTAGAGTCATATTTCACTAGATGCTTAAAAACAGACCCCTTAAACACTTGGCCAAACGGGTCTCTAAGGCTAAAAAGTAGATCTTTGTACGAGTGTGCGTATATACGGGTGGAGTGGCACAATGGTCAGTGCATTTCTCTACGAACCTAGCAACTCGGGTTTGATTTCTGGTCTTGGATAAAGAGTGGCAAGTGCTATCTGGGCCTTATAGATTGGCTCATTTCTGCGTGTGTTTTTATGTGTCTTTCTGTTACG
>JAZEWU010000046.1:4501674-4514883 GCA_036362915.1 Geotria australis | reverse complement strand
AAATGAAACGTACAACTTGTACACTTTTGTAAGTGTTAGAATGAAAATAGCTGTTAAACATCATCAAACTCATTTAACGGAGGGATGGGAACATGCTAGCTGGCCCGTGACTTCACGTCATAGAGGCTAGAGCTACCTGAGTCCTACCACAAACTACATCCATCACTGCAAGCATCTTAGGCTGCACTAACTGGGTACAAGAGGTGAATATTTTTAATATGGGAACACTATCTTATAAACACAGTGGGCTCTAATTGTATTTTTAGATACATTTTGCATTAATGTGTGGCCTGCAAAACGTACTTGAAAGTGGCATTTGGCCCTCAGTAAGGAAGATAATTCCTCACTCCTGATTTAAGTAAGGGTGGGTGAAGTTGAAAGCCTTAAACCCTGGTGCCATGAGGCCTGGTGTTCAGGAACAGCTGCTGCAAATTCCAACTCCACCAATAGTTGTCACCTTTAGAGTAAACCTTGGCGAGAGATGATTAATGATTTTCTTGCTTTATAAAAAACGAACTGCAATGCCGCCTTTGTGTAATGCTTGAAACCACAAGGCACAATTTGTTTAGTTTTTATAACTTTGTATGTTATTGAAGAGTTTTTCCTAACCAATAATGTTTGTTATTTGAAAACAAATTTTTGGCCTCATTGCCCATGAATGTTGCAGTTTCCCAACCTCTAACGCTGTGGAGGGAACTTGCAGTTATTCCGATCCGGGGGTTCGTGATCCGCACGTGTTTTACAAGTGACTCAAATTCACTCGAGTGGCCGAAAAAGCACAGGAAATGTGCAAGTAAATAAACAGTGCCTCGAGTAGAGGGTACGGTATGCTCATTAAAAGCAAGACCAACATTTCCAGTTTAAATGCCACATCATCTGCTGTGCTTCCTGTTTCGTCGATTTTAATTCAGCTTTGTTTACTTTTCCTGGCACACATTCACTTAAGTCAGTGGTCACGTTTTAAAGCAAGGTGGAAAGAAAAAAAATTGTTCTGGCAAGTGGTTATGATAAACCACCGCAGCCTCGGCAGACGGACAGTACATTCAAAGCGGATGAGTTGCACGGGCTGTAAAAACCCCCCTTTGACCTAAGGAAAAGTTTATATTGTGCGTTTGCTGTTATCTGAATGGAGGATGTCCGTTTTCAATCGTGGAGTTGTCTAAACTTGCATGGGGCACACAGGAGGTTGGCGGTAATGTTCCTGCTGCTGTTGCAGACCAGGCAGACACAGTTCTTAGCTGGAGAGCTGAACTGGTTTGCACAGGATAATTAACCGTGGTTCATTAGCTCGTATGGTTGTTGTATCGCAGGATTCTCACTACCAGAGCTTGCACGCTCACTGGGTATTTTATGCTGTAATATAAACATCTTTCTAATAACACATCTATTATCACTTAGAAGAATATTGCGATTTATAACGTGTGCAAATTCCACGCCTGGCCAAGGACAAGCCACGGATACGGCGTCACGATGAAAGTGCAACGAGGGGGGGTCAGCCAGATGGCAAGCCACTGCCAAGCCGCCAGACACTGTTTCCTATATATTATGATGTTATCGACCAATTAATTAAGGAGTGTTTTTTGTTGTTGTGGAAGCAAACCGGAGAACCCGGAGGAAACCCACGCAGAACAGGGGGAAAACACACAAACTTCACATAGAAAGGCACCCGAGGTGGGAGTTGAACTGCCTCGGGCAGGAATTACCTTGTTGCTTGTAGACTTTCTAATCAGCTAGATGCTCCGGCATAGCTCTCAAATGAAGTCACAGCTTTAATGTTACATTAGAATGTGTGATTGGGTGGTGATGTCGCTATAGTGCTATGACGGAGTGCTTTTTACATATTTAAAAACATCATCTTTAAACTGACATGGTCAGAGATGCACTGCTCTGTACTTACAAGAAAACAGATGTTTATATGTTGGGTTGTGTCGTGTTTTATGAAAACAATGCCACGACACGCAAAAATGTTATCTGTAAAGAACTGGTTCAGGTGCCCCGCTGCTGCACTGCTGATTTGGTTGCTTGTTCCACAGATGCCCCTGTGGTGCTGCATGCTATGCTGTGCTCAGAAAATGCTGCCAGAAGCAGGAGGGTATTTTTTTCAAACGTTAAAGGAGCTTATTGGGAGCTGGTCCCGTGTGTGTATGTGTTTGTGGCTGTTGTTCACGGCGTCCAATGGCACAGGTGCAGGTGCAGCATGTGTACCCCGGCCATGTGCAGTACGTGGATGGCAGTGACCCGGTGTACACCAACGGAGCCGTGTGAGTGCTTGGCCAGTGGTCCACAGTGCCTCTGGGCCACATCTGCTCACACACATACTCACATGGGCAGGGAAAGTTTTATGGTAGGCACAACATTTTGTTTGTTATATATTGCAATGTCAAGAGGACTTGAAGCTTTGTTTTCTTTTATCATCAGCCATTGTCTGTCCACTGCTGGATGAAGGCCTTGCCCATACTGTTTTCATCCTTCATGGGTCTGTGTTGTGCCGATTAATCTCCAGCTGCACATGAACTGATCTCTTCATTCCATCTCCACAGTGGTTATCTATCCTCTTGGGCCATTCCATCACTAGGTTTTGGCTGTTGGCCACCATTCCTTCTAGGCGTGTTCTGCCGAAGCCAACTTGGTTTTGTTATATCGGTGTGTCTGCGTTTTTATTTATTTCCTAATAGACGTGTTCTGCCTCCTATCTCTTAGTGTAATTCCAAGTGTGCACCTTGATGGTTTGCACACTTGCCAGATTTTTTTCCATTATGGAGTAAATAGGTTTATTATTATTATTTATTTATCTGGTTTAGCGATGAGTGATGCAGGAATGTGTTGCATGCACTTTACACTACAAGTATGGGTTCTTTATGTGTATTATCTGTGGTCATTGAGATGCTACATTCCTTGTTTAAAAGCACCAGAAAATATACTCAAAATAAAAATCAATGTTATGATATTAAATGTTTAAATGTTCAGAGACTTCACACATACATCTTGGTTTAATAGAAATACAGGAAAACCCTATATTTACAGATATTGACTTAACACATTTATGTTTACCGTGCAGTAGTATCCATATTTTAGTTGAAATATTACAATATAAAGTATAAATTAATTATTAGAGTCGTTTGCCGCTTGTATTTTAAAGTTAGTGTTTGACCCTTTATCATTTTATAGGCTTCGTGTTTGTGTGTGTGCATGTGTGTGTACAACATTGTACAGTCAATGTACAACTATTTGGAGAAAGTAGCCCTCTTCTAACGCTTCGCATATGATGCAAGTGGTGGCCGGATGGCTCAGAGATCGGAACGCTGAGCTGCCACTTCTCAGATCCTGGGTTTGAACCCAGTTGGCCACAACTGTAACAAAACTGAGTCATTTCTCAAGAGTAGAAACTTGATAGGCTCAGCCCAGCCATCATTGATGGCACACAAAAAATCCGTCACATTAAATTTGGTTTTATACTATCTGGCTGCCAGTTCTGAGAATTAAAAATATCGGCTTTAATGTCATGTAACAACATTGCTCTCTGGCAAAGTGGATGGGTTAAGTGCTGCTCCATACTGTGTGGATCCTTCAGAACTCATAGGGCTGTACTACTCTGTAAGAGATCCAAATGCATGCTTCTTCTCATTCCACGACAACGATAGCACAATCGGGATAAGACTTGAAGGGGAAGTAAAAAGGAAAAGGTAAGAGGCAATATTAACTATTAGATTTTTGGTTTGCAGGGACAGTAAAGGCGATTTCCTTTGCTTGTGGGCGAGCAGGCGAGCAGCATCCTATCCTTACAGTGAGGCGCAGCTGTACGGCCAGGGAGAGGGCCCTGTCTACTATGACTCACAGGTACTAATGTGTGTGACGAACAAGAGGCAGCTGCCTTCATTATTGGAAAGTGACTTCATGACACGATGTGCTTTATGTTACAGTTCAGCAGTCTTGCAAAGTCAATATTAAAGTGTCATAACACTCAATATGAGCATGGAGTAGTGTTCATTTCTGTAGTGCTGATTAGTGGTGAAAATGACTGGTATAAAAATCACGAGTTCAGGATTAGCCTGAAAATATTTTCTGCAGTAGTGCAAGGATAGTTGGGGTGGAGTCATCTTATTTGCAAGGTTGTTCAAGGTTTCTTTACTTTAAAATGTTTTGCTGCGCCCCCAGGGCCGTGTGACAACACAGCTGGGCACCGTGGTTTCATCGCACGGCCTCATGAGCACGGGCACCAGCGGCACCACCGAGATGACCACCATGGGGGTTGGCGGCGGGCAGGTCCTTACAGAGGCCGGGGGTGCCTACCTCATCCAGACGATGGATGGTTCGGGACAGTCGCTGAGTCAGGCCACACGTGCCTCACCCGCCACGGTGAGTCTGATTGGACGTTCCCGCTCGCTACGGAGGGGGTCAGAAAAAATCACGCAGAAGCGCCAAAGTCTAGCGAAGTAGGTTTATTCTGGCTTTTGGAGTAATGAGGCACTGTGGTTCTGCATAGCTGCTGGACGAATAGTTCATCTGCTGTGCAAAGTGCATAAAATATATATTTTTTAAAATTAAATACCGTTTGTTGTAATTCAACAAATACATGTGAAAGTGTTTCCCTGCTTAAACAAAAACAGAGTGGTATTAGGCTGTTGCCAACCTTGAGCGAACCATTGGTGGAAATGCCACATCGCTATGACAGGTACCACTCTGTAAAAAGATGATGTCCCACAATGTTGCGTTACTTGTATTTTATTGACTTCAGGGGCTGAGTGGCTGAGTTGACACCCGTGACCACTATTTTAATGTATAGCTTTACAATTGTGATTTGAGAATCCTGTCACTGCACCACCTGGCAAGTGACTAAACAAGTAAAGAACTTGCACAATAAAGCTCCGAAAATAATCCCCTTGTGCCCAGTGTCTTTGATGATTTGTAAATTATTATTCCAAGCCGTAATGTTTTAATTCTGGTGGTTCTGTGTATTTTGTTTCTTGATCCTATTACTGGCGAGTGTCACATTAATTTTTTAAGTGAAGCCTGTTGTACACGACCACCTTTTACCCGAAACTTTCCCTCCAAATTGCTTTTCATTGTTTTATTGTTTACTTTTATAGAAAATATTACAGAAAGGTAATTTATCATTGTGAATATTGGCAAAATTCTACTTAACTCATGAACTTCTGGTGGTTGTTAAACACGTTTCACTCGCTCGTTATTTTCCCGAGTGTGTATGGTGTATGTGCAGCTGTGACTTAGTCAGCGCTAATGTGAACAACAAAAAAATCCACATCTTCATTAGCTATAAGATGGTGCCTTAACATTGAAAGCCTGCGCACACTCATGAAAATGACGTTTGTGAATTACGCATTTAATACAATATTTGCCTGCTGCTTGCTTATAAATACTATATTCAGCAAAACTGTGGTGAGCCTCTTAAGCACTTGCAATGCTATTGCCTCTTATTTTTTTCTTTTATTTTTACCTTTTGAGTTTCCAGGCAGCGATTATTTTGCTCAATAGATTGGTCTCTTTGCTGAAAAAGCTCGTAGGCCCACAGCCCCTGTCCCTGGCTTTCTGAGCTGCCTGTGTGCCATCTCGCCATCAGATTGAGTTGACGTTTGAGACCCTGCAAAGCTCTGAGGGTTTCCCGAATCAGCAAAGTTCTCTGCTAAACCACCATGTAAGTGTCCACTTTCTCTCTAACCCCTTCTCGTTTTGCTCTGAGCCTTTCTGCACTCCTGTCCTTTTTTGGTTTTGCCGATTTTTTTTTTTGCACGGCAATTTACACTACCATCTCTGCTTTAGATTGAAATGGCTTTTTTTCGCAAACATCGCATCGCGCAATATGTTAGGGGGTTTTGCCGTTGCTTTTAACATTTTTATTTGGTGGTACCTATGGCTTCGCCACCATCTCCCCCTTGGTAATCTGGTCATGATGCTCCATGCAAAGCCAGTGCTAATACGCTGTATAAGCCAGGGCAGGTGGAAATTGGCAGAAATTGGCAGCTTCGTGGCTGGGGTTGGCGGCGCACTGAGATCAACGATACTATGTTATTGTCTCACGGCGTGCGCTAATCCTTGCCCAACTTGTCACTTTAGTGGTTGTCCGTTAAGCAATTGTGCAGCGGGTGGTGGAACGGAAAAAAATGCAATGTGAAATAAGGCAGAGGTGGCTTTGTTAAACGGTAGTGGGATCACAGGTGTGAGTAAAACTGCTCCACAGTGCTCCACTGGCAAGGCCCAATTCTTATAAAATTAAACTGTAACTGGGGTTTCTCGTATGCTGTCTTGCCTGATTGTTACACCTCATTGGCCATATTCGAACATGTGGTATTGCCGTCACTAATTACTGAAATTATGAAAAAGAATCTGCCAATGTTTGCGTGTGATTCATTAATGCTGATGTCGTTCTGTTTGTGTGACATCAGCCATAGTTGACACGTGAATACAGCCTGATTAGTGAAGTATAATTTAAGGTAGAATATAGGGGCTGCATTGGCTGCAGTTGCGGAAGCAGATTGAAAATACATTCCGACTGAAAAGTGCTTTATATGTTGTAAATGGTGCCGTTGTTAAACGTGTTAGCTTGCTACAATACCTGTATATCATTCATTTAAGAGGCAGTGTTTTAATAATAGTCATGGTGGTAACGTATAGGTGGCCTGCACTCCTTTTATATGCTGACCAGTCAATGGTGCCAGAACCCAGGTAGCCATGCTAAACAAGGCACAGAACCATCAGGGAGTATTTCAAGAATGCACAGGCGGTCCCATTTGAATGGCTCTAGTAGCTTAAAGTAATCACAATAATAATAAATTATAGTCATAAAATGTACGTAAAACAGCTTCCCAAACTGTGAGTGGAGCCATGAGTAAGTTGTATTAAAATCGTTTGCTGGCTGGCAGCTTAATGTTAAAAAATTTCCCGTGATGAAATAGTGCATTCACGATTGTCATGAAATGATGTGTGGTGAAACAAACGTAAGATGATAACCATATTGCAAATAACAAAATAAATGAGAAATATACAGCCAATCATTTGTTGAGCTGGTGCTGGCATGAATCCCACGTGCCACAAGGGTCATTGCTACTGTCACAAGCTTAGTCAAAGTTGTTTTATTAGTTTGTTACCACTTGTAATTTACCTGCACAGACCAGGAGACTTGAGGATAATTGTTGGCTGTGTCGCAAGAGGCTCCACAAAAGTGTGCAAGCGCCCTCCTCAACCACAAGTGAATTGCAGCGCTTTGTGACCCTCGGGTGAAAGGCGCTATATAAATTATTATTATTATTATTATTATAGGAGGCCCCTTGTGCCATGCCCGTACAGTGAAGTAGTAGCCGTAGACCTTTATATATAACCAGGTAAGAGAATATCTCTCTCAAGGGAGGTCTCCGTATGAGTATATAAAAACAGCAAATTCCAAAAGTAAAAACGAGAAACACAGAATAAGATATCGTAAGAAACATGTTTACACACAAGAAACTATTAGAATGAAACTTGTGGGGAAAAATACAATTGCTTCATGTTTTTCATTTACAAATTAGCCAACTTTGCTATCAATTTGTTTATTGGATGCGACATAGACAAAATATGTAAGCCCGTCATATAACAAGGGCTTGTCACCTTGCCTCATAAATGACTCTTCATTGTGTGTGCTCCCCACTGCCCCCTTTCACACACGCTGGCACCGTCGGCCACAGGTGCAGTGGCTGATCGACAACTACGAGACGGCAGAGGGGGTGAGCCTGCCACGCTGTACCCTCTACAACCACTACCTGCGTCACTGCCAGGAACAGAAGCTGGATCCCGTGAATGCGGCGTCCTTCGGCAAGCTCATTCGCTCCGTGTTCCTCGGCCTCCGTACGCGACGCCTCGGCACCAGGTCTGGCACTGCGATGGGATGGGAGGTGGCGAGGGTAGGATGTAGCTTGGAGAGGGTTGCAGCAGGAAACATTAATAATAATAATATCATTTATAGAGCGCTTTTCACCCGAGGGTCACAAAGCGCTGCACAGGGCTGCGGAGAGAACGACATGTCAACAACGACAGAGAACGGAAAATCAGCAACAAATGATTTTTTTTGGGTTTTTTTTTTTATAATCCGAGCTGTGGAGGGAATGGCATGTCAGCAACGGGGAGACAGAATAACTGAGAGTCAAGTAATAGCGATAAATTATAAGACATAGGACACAAAAACAACAGAAAAATAATAATAATAATTCTACAGCAAGCAAGGAGGGAACAGATGTACCCGAGCAGACGCAGATCGGAAGAGAGAGAGCCAACATCTCGGCACGTCACCACCGACCCGCACCAACATTAGGGAGTAAAAATCTACCTGCACATATCGCTTATCGGATACGTCCTCCATAATGACTGGCCATGTAATGATTTGCACCGATTGCAATTTAGTAACTTGTTATGATTTTGGCTTGTGGGTGGAATCAATATTTAACTGTTTTACTGGCTTGCTATTGTGGCAAATGCAGCACCACCAGTGTAAGTGCAGGGTTTACGTAAACCGATTGCGTGCAACCAGGTAGCGCTTCCGCCTCACAGCAAGAAGGTCCCGGGTTCGAATCTCGGCTCGGGGTGCCTTTCTGTGTGGAGTTTGCATGTTCTCCCCGTGTCCGCGTGGGTTTTCGCCGGGCACTCCGGTTTCCTCCCACCGTCCAAAGACATGCTGCCAGGTTAATTGGCGTACTGACTAAAATTTCCCCAGTCGCCCTGCGATGGACTGGCGTCCCATCCTCGGTGTTCCCCTGCCTTGCGCCCTGTGTCTGCCGGGATAGGCTCCGGCTCACCGCGACCCTGTATAGGATTAAGTGGTTTCTGAAAATGAATGAATTAATGATTGCGTGCAACCTTTATATGAATTGAAAATAATTGACTTGTACGCACAATGTGATATTTCTATTGTGAGAGTAATAATAAATAATTCCATACATCGTAACATGTATAGTACTTTGCTGAATTATCACGATTCGGAGTTGTGGTTAATTTCAAGAAGCGATTCCCAGTTTGGCTTGCCGTTTTTTGTGAATGTAGCATGTGGAGCGTGCGCTCGTCTCACTGTTACCACTGTGTGCGTGTTGGCAGAGGTAACTCGAAGTACCACTACTATGGCATCCGCATCAAGGCATCATCTCCGCTCAACCGCATGCAAGATGACCACCAGCATGCGGCCCTGCGGCAGCAACCGCTCATCCAGAAGCAGCGGTGCGGCGACATTCACACCCACCCGCAATCACAGCCACAGCCCAGACTGGGACCCACACCGCTCGCATAGAATGGAGAACATGACCCAGTATAGTCCAAGCACAGAGCCCAGCGTGGCATCCACTAAAAGTTATAGGACATGTTATATCCTATCCTATACCTAAACCGCTTGTCCTCGCGACCCTGACCAGGACAAGCGGTTTAGAAAATGGCTGGATATATGGGCCTGTCCCACACATCCTCCACCTCTGCAACCCACTATAGAGGCCACCCTAGGTCATGTGGGAATGACAACAAGGACAAGTCTCAACATAGGTTTCACGCAACTCACAAGGAACTGGCTGCAGGTCTCAATACATGTCCTCTCAAGGTCCACACAACTCCAATGGCACTGGCTTACGAGGCCCACTGTAGTGGGTCCAGCATGGAACTTGCCACAAGGACCACCACCGGCCCCATGGGGCTGGGTAATGTTCCAACTCAAGGTGACTCAGGGCCCATACACAGGTGGTCGTACATCATATCTCACTTTAAATATCGATTTGCTGATGTAAAAAGTTGCTGATATAACAGATTGCGTGCAATCTGCCCAGTTAAAGTAAAGTATTATGTCCACAGTTCATGCATTAATTCATACATTTAAGAATCATACACCGTACATACTTTAACCATCACATTATCAAAACAATTATTCATGCATGGAATTGTCCCGGAATTGTGATGGACCATCGAGTCGTTAAGAGGGCGAATTCTAACAGGGAGTAATAGGATTGGCCTTGGGCTTGGTGTTGGGTCTTTCTTTAAAAATAATAGGGTCACCCCCCCCCCTGTTTCCCCACACACAGATTCAAGCCAACAGCGAAGGCGGATGGAGTGGGTGAGGCGCAGGGCGTGGGGCCACACGGTTCGGCTGAACAAGCGCTCGTCGCTCAAACTCAGCAGCACCAGCAGTTTCTAGGTACCAGACAATGATCGTAGAGAATTAACATTTACTGTGATAATGTTAACAGCTTCATCTAATGATGGATGCTCTTCAGAGCTGTTCTTTCGGGATAGCTGTGTCGAGTGCTCTCCCTCTTTCGCTCGCAACGCATCGCCTCCCACGTTGGAAGCATCATCAGACGTTCTGCTTCCAACATTGGAGACGAAACGTCGCGAGGGAGAGGGGGAGAGTGCTCGACACGGCTATTCCGAAATAACAGCTCTGAAGAGCAACCATCATGAATCGAGTCGTGAAAACCTACATCAGCTTCATTTAATACTCGCTATTGGTGCCACAATGCATGATTTTAGCGGTATAGTGGGGGGAAGATAAATACAAATTAGCATTTGGGTTTATGACTGCTTTCAATTTAAAATTACAGTACATGTATAACGAAATTGAGTCGCGTATGTTTAGCATTACAACAATGGCATTTATATATCTTGGCAAGCCTCACTGAAACTGAAAACTATGTATGATGGTTCTGCATTCACATGTTATGCCAAATATTATTTTAAAGGGAGTGTTTTACATGTGCAAAGAAAGTGGAGTGCCTGGAGAAATTCCACGTATACCAGGGGACAACACTCAACGGTCTACACAGAAGGGTTCAAAAACCCGCTTTCTGTACAACCATCGTCTGGCTACCTTGCAGCCTAATGGACTTTCACAAAGGATGTGATCCACAAATACTCCTCCAATATAACTGCAGACACTTCTCTGCACGGAGTAGCACTGGGTGCACACTGAAGTCTTGTGGGGTGAGGCTCAGCCTGCCTGTAGCTGTTGGGTTTGTTGTGTTTTTGGTAGTAGTTGTTGTTATTGTTACTTTAGTTGTGACTCTTTGCGGCTGGCAACCCGCCCCCACAGATGCGTCGCGGGCGCTGCCGGCGTTTGCAGACGTGGACTTGGGGGACATTGCCTTCCCGGAGGGCGTTGCCGTGGAGCACGTGCGCACGCTGCAGACACTCTATCGCGAGCACTGCGAGGTGCGTGGCAGAGACACGCTTACAGCCCTGTGTGTCTGTGTGTATACGTAGCCTGCTTGTCACTCTTCTATCGTAACCGTCATGGTTAGCGTATTGATGTAGGTTTTCACGGCTTGGCGTATGAGAATTCCTCTTAAGGTAGCTGATCTTTTGGGATAGGTGTGGTGAGTGTTTATCCTCCCTCTTTGAAGGCGTTTTCAGACCTGAAGATGTCGTTATCCTAAAAGAGCAGCTCTTAAGAGGACGTTTTAAACTATGGTTATTGATTCATAAACCCATGTTTTGGGCTCCGACTACCATATTGATGGTTTTGTCTCCTCCACGTTGTATTCATCCACGACACTGCAGATCTAAACAGACATTTTTTTAATTTTTTCCTCACATGTTCGACTTTAGAATTCCCTCCCATCATGTCTTCCCTTTTTCTTGTAACCTTG
Organism: Geotria australis; assembly: GCA_036362915.1. NCBI lineage: Eukaryota > Metazoa > Chordata > Hyperoartia > Petromyzontiformes > Geotriidae > Geotria > Geotria australis. Next base: position 4,503,280 of record JAZEWU010000046.1, on the reverse strand, counting down.
CTCAACTATCTACTATACCATCAACAGTACCGTTTGTTACTGGTCTTTTGGCATGTTGAGCCTTTGGACCTGTGCTTGGCAACCGTGATTTTTAAAAATACCGATATATTTTGTGTTGCCGTATCTTTTTTATGGTGGGATAGTGCTTAGTGCATTGTCCTATGAACCTGGCAACCTGAGTTCGATTCCTGGCCAAAGATGTGACATTGGTAGCAGAACCTGTTCTAGGGCTTCTCGTAAGTCGACTCAACTTTAAGTAAGTACTTAGTGTGGTGTGAAGAACATCAGCTCTCAGGAAACGAAGGTGGCCAGCAGCCTCACCACTCTCTCACGTGTCACGTTGCGCCTAATAATAGGTGGTCACTAACAGCCCCTGCCCCACAGCTACAAGGATTAACAAGGTGTCCTTGTGCATGTGAGTGTAGATGCTCATGCGTGCACCTGTAATTTACATTGCATTTGAGACTGCAAGCAGTGTGAGATGCGTGTTGTCTTCCTTTTGCAGGCCATCTTGGACATTGTTGTGAACCTGCAGTTTGGGTTGATTGAGACCATATGGCAGACTTTCTGGAGGTACAGTCCTCCAGACGATGATGATACTACAATGGACGTACAGCACAGGCAAGCTTTTGCACATTAGCACACAGTATATAATAGTAACATTTATACACGGAAGCCTCATTGGGTCTCAAGACTCTTTTAAGAGGGTCTGTTTATAAAATATATGGAAATCGGAGTGCCAAGAGAAAAGCTACCACACAAACAAGGGGGTATTTAACGTGTAAAGTTGTACACATACAGAGCCACTCGGCCATCCCAATCAACCAAAGTTAGTTATATTTTGTGTATGTAATGATTGGTGAATGGGTTGAGACCATCAACTCACGATGTTTCAGAAATGCTGTTTAATCAACTGGAGATTGTTGACGCATGCTGCGGACTATTATCGTCTGACGCAGACTGGATGGAAAACTGAGGGTACTAAACAATGCAAACGATGATGTGGCCTGGCTCAGCCAAGTATGCATATGCTACAAGATGAAGAAGATCAGGGGCAGCTAATACCAGGACTTGAACCTAAGATCTGAGCAGACCTGGCTTTTAATCTGTCTAACTCGAGCGCCGGTGCGTTGTTTTATTTCTGTAGAGAGAATGGCTACGAGAAGCGGCTCCCAAAGGGGGCGCTGGCGACGCTTTGCCGGTGGGAGCCGGTCATGAAGTGGATGCGGAGCTGTGACTACCTGCTGTACCAGGCACTGGTGGAGGTGCTTATCCCGGACGTGCTACGGCCCATCCCCAGTGAGTGCCACTCACCTGATTCTCCGTCATCAAAGTCCCGGCGCAGGGCCTGCCGTTGTGGCAGTTTTTGTTGTGGCTCTCGAACAGTCTGATTTCCATGTTGTCATCTTTGACATTTAATTACAAATATGTGCTATCGGTAAACAAGTGTGCAGACTGTTATCTCAGTATAGTTGTGGTCTTGTGCCAAGCTTCATAACAGGGGTCCTGGTGCAAGCCCCATTACCTCCCCAATGGATAGAGCCACAATGAGTTTACATATAATAATAATAATACTTTATTTATATAGCACCTATCATGCAAACAG
>JAZEWU010000046.1:4483708-4494672 GCA_036362915.1 Geotria australis | reverse complement strand
TGCGTGTATGCGCGCCGTTCCCTCGCGCAGATCGAGAGGCCAGCCAGAGAGACTCGTGGGACGAGGTGTCAGTGGAGTCGGGTGAGCCGGCGCCCAAGCTGACGCGCACGGAGCTTAAGTAGGCAAAGGCAAAAAAGAGAGAGAGAGAGAGAAAGGTGCTGACAAGACGGTGGCTCTGCGGACGAGAGTTTGTGCGGCTTGGCTGCCACCCAGCGCTACGTATCGTGTTCTCTGTGGAAAGGGCGGTGGGTTGAATTGCCCACTGCTGCTCCTGGTGGTGTATAAATCTAGACAGTGGCGGAATTCATTGTGGCATAAGTAACGTGGGCCGATGACTGCTGAATGCGTACAGTGCTGAATATCGCAGATGTTTATTTTGCTTGCTCTCCTAATTTTTTTAAACTCATTTATTTTTTAACACGGCCTCTTGTTATCGCGTTATTTTCTAAACAGATATTACATTTTTAGAAGGCTGGCATCCTTATAAGTCAAATGCTTAGAATCACATACACGTTTGAAGTGTGAGTTTGTGCAGAGTGAGCGATAGGGAGGCAAGGGTGGTGGTAAATGTTGTGGATTGTGTAGACAGGCCAATGTCTGCAGCATTAACACATGCACCATTCGCCATTAAATCTATAATGTTGATTCACAAAACTTATGAATGGAGACAGTTACTGTGTTTCCCCTGACACAATAATACAAAAAACATGATTATTTGTTTTACTAATTTGACTGGATTAGTTGCAGGTGTTTCACCTGCCAGTTTTGAGTCAATAATATTAGCATGTGGTGTTGTCAGTTTTCATTGACCGTGTAAATGCGAACGTGTCCTTTATGTTTGTCTCATAATTTTTTTGACCGGTGCCTGTAAAGCAGCATCGGCCACCCTGGTGAATGCTCGCTACATTTGCTTATGCAACACTTGTGTGCCAACGTGGACAACTCTTATTAATCCTCGTTTTCGTTTCACAAAGACATGATCGACACATGCCGTCATGAGTGAACGATTTATCGACAAGATGCTTGGACGCTCCGTCACATCAAAACACGCTCTGATCGACAGCACAGAATGGACACAGCTGTAATTGCCGATCAATCGCCACACAACACATCGGGCCTCCTACGTTGCATTTGGGACATTCTTAACCCTTCACAGCTGCACCATTAGGCTGTTTCCTGGAAAGTGTACTGACTGAGCCAGTGCTGGTCTCTAGTCATTTACAATCGTTTTAGGAAATTACAATCGTGTGAGCAGCAGGTTGTGTGGCAGGACCGCCAATTTTTGAGCAGGCTGGTCAAAGCTGTCAAACTGGCCACAAGCCAGTTTGACAGCTTTGTTGATGGGGCGGATCGCTCTGGTGTTTGTGGTGACAAGGTGGGGTTTGTGTGCATGCACGTGCGTGCTCGACATCACACGTACTCATAATTTGACATTTGGCTTGATGAATGATACGTTGCCCTGAAAGGCTATAAATATCAAACTGGTTTGGCATCTTTGCAGTTCAGTGAAGTTGGCATCTAACATGGAAGTTATTGCTCTTGGTGATAATGCAAATGCTGCCTTTTTTGCTGGTGCAGTGGGGAAAAATGTAATAAACAGCCACAACTTTCATCACTCCTTTTGTGTCCGTTTATTGAGACTCAAGATCTTTAAATGATAATCACCAAGATGCCGTACCAGTAGAGCATTAGGCTTAATGGGAGAAACTCGTGTAATCCGTTAGTGTGTATTCACAGCAGCCTCATTCATAGCCACCAGACTATAAAAGGCAGGTGTGGTTTTTAAAACCAGTTAAGCACACGTGGCTATTTTATAATAATTTTCATTTTTAAAGCGCATAATTATTTCACCAATATAAGGTGTCATTAGACGAATTAAAGTCCTTTATCCAGGAAAGCCTCATTATGTTTCAGCATTTTCTTGGACAGTCCTGTTTGGCATATTTAAATGGTTAAGTGTTCTTTTTTTTTTTCACATGAGAGGAAAACACACCATGAGATGACGCTTTGTTCCTGTCTGCATTCATTCATCACTACCAACTTTTCCCCCCGGGTCCACGCCGACCTTTTTCTTGTGTTTGTGAGAGCAAGTGGATTCTTGTCTTCAGAAAAAAACATGAATTGGACGTCAAATTTGTGAACAAGGGGGCTGTTGATGGGATTTATGCGATGAGACAAGCAAACTGTTTTTATCGGGCTGTGTTGACAGGGGCAGCCTTTGTGAACAGGCCACTATTTGGCATTATCGGTGGTTGTTAAAGAGGCGTTCAGATATTCGACTCTTCTGTCGGTGGTTTTTAGAGGTGACTGTTAAAATAACTTTTACTGTGGCATTGACGTCTCAACCCCCAGAAATGCGTGACCGCGGCTGCTGCTACTATGATGTTGGCCCACGCTCACGGTTGTGTTTGTCCTGCTTTGTAACTGCTCTGGCGTGTCGCTGTATTGGCATTTTTCAGGATGAAATTGCAGTTGTGGGAAGTGGAGCTTGTGCAAGCGGTGTGGCCTAATGAAGCAGATATTAGGTTGTGAGTTCGTTCATTTTGGTTTCTTGTATTTTTGTTTCTTGGCAGAAATTTAGTTTTTAAAATAATATTTAGGGTTTATTTTTTTTCTATTCAGGCGGGTGGCTGGGTTTTTGTGTCATCAAACACTCCACCCCCATAACTCTCCGTGGGTGATGGCGCATTTGTGGAGACAGTGGAGAGATTTCTATACCTGGGTAGCATGCTTACAACCAACTCCGGTTTGGCAGCAAAGGTCTCCGAGTCGGTCGACCGGCATTATATTTTCATCAGCAACGTAACATTGTCTTGGCCACAATTATGCCGGCCATTTTCTATTATTGCAGAACATGCATACCCCCTGAGCCGGTTTTTAAGCATTGAGGCTAGCCTGTCTATGATCCATTCTGGGTTTAACCAGGCTGGATTATTTGAGCTCACAAATCTTGCAAAGATCTTCTCCGGCAAGCGAGGCTACGTTGGCTGGGTCATGAAACGTGCATGCCCAACCAACGCATGCCGAATCCGCTTCTGTTTGACTGGATATAGGGGTTAAACATACGCCGCATGGGCTAGAAAGAGATGGGCTAATGTACAGGAGGATGTTAAGCTGAGTGGACTTGCCCCAGATTGATACTATTGGTCCACTAGCGATGAACGCCACCTCCTTCATGGACGTCAACCCCCGGCCCAACGACTGAAGTCAAGAAGAAGCTTCCTCAGCCATGTGCAGCCCCTAACAACATCTCGAGGGGAAACCAGACTCCAGCTCTGGACGGAAAAGCTTGAGAGTGACCCTCCTGCAACTGGCATGGGAATCCCACCTGCTGAAGACTTCCCTCCTGGCTCAGATGCACCATGGATTCAGTGGAAGACACTCAACCGCCTGAGAACTAGAACGGGACGATCAAAAGATGCTTTGGTCAGATGGGGCTACAAGACCGGCCCAACCACCTGTGAATGTGGAGAAGCAGACCATACTATGGAACACTGCCTTGTCTGTGCTCTACTACCCAACCTCTGCAGCTCAAAAGACCTTGCGGAGTTCAATGAAAATGCAAGGGGCTGTGTAAGAAAATGGGAAACTGTAATTTAACATCGCGCTTCGAAGAATCGCAAAGAAGAAGAAGATACTATTGGTGTCATGATCCCCCTCTGGAGGATGCTCGTGGAGGATGTTACTGGGCAGCTGGAGGCAGTAGCCATGGAACAACAGTGGAGGGCAGAGGAGTGACGCCGATAGTAACGAGCGGTACACCAGGTGGGCAGATAAAATGCAGCACGTTGGGTCAGTAGGGAGCACGGGTGGTGCATTTGTCAGTCATCTCGGTCAACCCATTGGCACCTGGGTCTGTCCCGTGAACTTCCAGCGCCCCTTCAACACTTCACGTGGCCTCAATGCACCTAGCCTGGCATAAGTGCGGAATTGCGACTGTTGTTAATTAATATATCTCGCTTAAACTGGTACATTTTGGCACAGAAATTGAATTAAATTACCCGCACAATGTATTTTCAATATCAATGTTTGAATGTCAAGTATGGAGGTCCATTCTTGTCATTCCTAAAAAAAAGAGGTTCCCTCCGATTTTTTAAAAGAGGGGTTTTAAAATCTAGTGACGTGATAAATATGCAGCACAGCTGCAAATGTGGATTAAACATATTTTTTCATAAATGCTTTTGCAGTGTGATTAAGCATTTTAGAGGCAGTTGTGCATGATCAGGGTTAGAAAATAGTTCGGGATGGTTAACTGTACTGTAATATACACTGGAGTCATGGTATTTTCGTATGCTTTAGTCAAACTTTATATGTCGTGTTGAAGACGCTCGTAAGTCGCGAGGGCGGTGCGCGTCTGGAAACCTTTCTTGCATCGGGAAATATAGGATTTAACAAGAACACCAAATACTGTGTCTTGACGGAAGACTTTGAGATGCATTCACAGCCAGCGGTCACGTTAATACCCTCAGCTTGATTAAACAACCTAAATGCATGGCGGTGCGGTTGGTGGAGAGCTGTAGATTTATATATTACGTGTGCGGAGATATTTTACAAACGTTTGACAAATTTTCTAAAATGTTTATTTTATGTAGTTGAAAGTAATTGCATACAACGTGTTGGAAACTGTAAATATATAAAACTCGTAAATGTGGTGTTGGCTTTGAAGTGTTTTTTGCAGGAGGGGAGTGGGCGGGTTGGGTTGTCTGTGCTAGTTTACACGTGAATTGTAAAAAAGTAGAGTTTCTGCACTTGTGTTCAGTGTACATTTTTATATAACGGATTCGATAGACTTTGGGACTGAAACATGCTTTGCTGTAGTAACGACAATAACATTTAAGATGACGACGATGATGACATTAGGAGCGTTTTATGAACGGTCACAGCCCTGCCTTTCAGTGCCTTGCAACAAGCCTAAAATAGAGAAGCGACACACCAAGTGTCTTAAACAGAAAACCAACCTCGTGCCTTGTTTAATTATCACTCCCCGCTGTTCCTGCAATTCTAATTTCGACAATATCTTAACTGTAGCTGGTGTCGCTCAAAAGAGAAAAAATTCGCCACCCGAAATACAAACGGCTCTTATGGCGTAGTGATGCATATAGCCTATGTGTCTCGGTCTGCTCCAAACAAGTTTGAAGCCTCGTTAATGGGAAAACGTAATTTGATGGCACTTTCAGATGTGCTTCAGTGATGTTTGCCGTGCTATGTACATCACTGCAATGACGAAGCGTCGAACTCGTGTGGGACACCTGGGACACAGCTGAGATGTGTGTGTCGACAAGACAAGACCTGTTTGCTTTTCAGGTTGTGTCGTCAATGAAGAGCAGTGCGGCTCTGCACCACAGGGATAAGTGTGTGGCCAGGACTGCGAGGGTTTCGTTTGCATTCATGTGTTTTCTTACAGAGGCTTCGAAGCACTGAGCTGAACTTGCAGCCTGCAGCGTGATTCCATGCTGCACGTCCCAGGAAAATAACTACGGTAGAATAGACGGGCATGCTGCAGATAGAGAAGGGGTGGCAAATCGAGGAGACTCGTGTGAATCTAAGTTGATGCGTTTCGCAACTAATTGAGCCGATCCCAGTCATAAATGCAGCCTTAATACTAATCTACAGCTTAAATTAACCCGTGATATGTAGCATGTAATAACTTAAGTGATACGTCAATTGGTTAACGAATTCGTGTATCCGGTCATTTTGTTTCAAGTTTAAATGTACTCCTCAGCTTAGACACCAGAAAAACGTGTGTGTGCAGCACAGGAAATATAGGTCTGGCGGCATATGCAGCACAGTGTTCTGATAACCATATTCTGTAAGAGCACATGGTAATAATGCAAATGGATGTTATATACATGACCATACGTATAGTTCTCAAGTTGTGTGCTTAATGTTATTTTTTGGCGCAGTCAGCTATTAAGAAGCGTATTTGCCCACCAGTGCTCGCACGTGATTGGCTGCAATCGATCTTCTGAGTTTTCGCTGGAGTATGAGTGGCTAGTAAGAACTGATTGTAAAGTGTGGTTATGACTAGAGCTGTAATGATTCACTCCACCTACAATCCATTGTAACCAGGGGTGGAATTGAGCGGGAACGCCGTTCCCAGAGTGAAAATCGCAGAGAGAACGTATTAGGCTCTCATAGGCTTACATTGGGATGGTTCTTTTACATCACAGAAATGCAGGGAATACGTTGTCATTAACGCAATATTTTATTTTTAATTCCACCCCTGATTGTAACAATTTATATTCAGTAACTGCCATTGTGTTCAAAAATATCTTGTGTAAAAAATCTTGCATTAAAAACCAGGATCGTTTATGAATCGCAAATAATAAATTCTCACGCACAATGCAATCTCCGTATTGCTGCTCAAAGCAGATTGTATTCATTACATCTTTACTCATAACGCGTTTAATGGAGCAAGCAGCCCAGCGTTTTGAACGGAATTCCAACTACTGTGCAGACTCATATCCTCAAACAAATGCAATAAAAGACGTTTCTCAGTCGCATAAGCTCCGGGCAGATGTAGCGGCTGTGAGCGCTAAAAGTGAATATTGAGCAAAAAGTGAAAAGGCTATGTTCGGCGATTGTGGGAAGGAACAGATTGGCCATTCAGAATAACCCTGCCCCTTACCATAGCCAACTAGACGCAAGCCCTGTCCCTAAATTGCAATAGCTAACCAGACCGTAACCTTAACACCGCAGCACACCTGCAGACCCTTTCCCTATTCCTGTATACAGGTGTGCCCCAATATGCGCCAAGGTTTCCAAGAATGCAACCGGTGTGTTGACATTATTCAACCAGATATATCCCTACCCCGAACTATATTAGTTGTTGTGGCGCAGGAGTCCCGTAAAGAGCTTGCAAGCTCACTGGGTATATTTATGCTGTAATAATAAACGTCTATATACCAGACACTAGACTGGCCCTCGCCCAAGCCATAACTGATTCTAAAGACTGGCCCTAACCCCTTAACGCACCCAGGCCTCCTTTTCACGTTTTGTTCACTTTTCAGTTTTGCCAATTAGAGCTCACGGTGTAATATGGTGAGATGGCTGTTTTGAAACTAAACAAAGTTGACCTCACGTTTATATTCTGTAAAGTGTGCTCCGTTGTGTGGCTGTACATGTGTTTGTCTCCAATAATAAGTCGTTTTGTATATTATCGGCATATCGCTGTGCAAGTTTGGATATAACTCTGTTATTATGAGTTGTTGTGACGACAAAGTGAGGGAAGGGGTAAGTAGGTAGTTGGGTTTGGAGGCTTTGATGGGGGGGTGATGGCGATGTGTTCGGAGCGGGGCGATGCAACGCAACATTAGGTGAAGTCACCAAAGAATTCTCACCCCGAGACCCTTCAGTGACCTATTTACCACACAGTAAACAGCAGCATTTTCCCACCCACTCTGGCTGAGAATATCAACTTGGAAACCGAGATTAATTCATAGATTCCTCAGCATTGGATTAATTGAGCATAGATGTTTTGGAGTTTAGTAGTCTAATTCTCCAGACGTTCGTCTCACTGAAATATGCATAGTCTTAATGACACAAAACTGTATTTGTTAGACGAATTCTTTATGAATGAATGAAATGTGTCAACAGGAAGTTAGATTCAGGCATTGGATTGAACAGTCCAAGGATTCTTACAGTTTATCTGAATCTTGCGTCGCAGTCCCTGTAATATGCAATAGTAATCAATACAATCAGACTCCTTAGGATTTGATAAAATGCGTATGTTAACGGTGACTTGGATTTGGTAATCTTAAGCGGGTCAGAATGTGATTCATTACTGAAGGGCTACTTAAAGTTGTATTCATAAATCACAACGTCATTGACATGCAATGGGGTTCAGTAGATTCAACTTCTTTAGCGTTGAACTCAGCCCATCTCTGTTAATGGCAAGTTCTAATTCAGTAATTATAGACCGGCTGGTTAACATTGGCCCACTCCAATTAATCCAGATTGCTGATACGAAGAATCCGTTCAACGTTCACGAACTCGTTAACATTCATTGGAATCGGTAGTCACAGTCCCATTTTAAAGACTGTAGGGTCAAGTGATGTTAGCGAGCATCTATAAAGACCAGCACCACGCCTGGCGGACACAACATACATCGATCGGTTAACGTTGTCGGTAACGCACCTGGGCTGTGTTGCAGGTTGGCCGACATCCGTTTAAATCCCACCCATTCTTAAGGCTTCAAATAAGAATTAAAATAATCCGAAAGGATACTAGTATGGATGTGACGATGCATTGATATCGATTCTCAAACTCATTGATTCGCGCCTGCGTGTCACAAGAATCGATGTTTTTCGAAACGTGTTGTTCGGTAATGGACTCGCGTCACACTGCACCCACTAGAGGCGCTACCATTCACACTGCTGAATACAAAAAAAATGTGATGACTTCTTGAATGGAAAGCTGATCGGAAATCGCGACAATTAATTTAATCCACGGTCGATGAGGCGGGAAGGGGGTTAGCTCTACCTCAAATTAACTTAAATGATACACAACTTGGCTAAATTGAGAATGTGGTGTCACTTTTAAACCAAGCACATTGCGTTGCAGCGCCCTCCAGCGGTTCCCCATTTTTTTGCCAAGAGAAAAAACGAGATTGATTGTAAGAGGATGCTTTTAGTTGCTCGGTTGTCATTAGTCACGGAATATAGCAGATTCTTAGCTCGCTGGACTGTGTAACTAATACTTTGTTACTGTTAGCGCTCACACTTGCAAAAGGTATTTTTTATATAATTAATATTGTTATTGGCGTTGAGTCGTGGTGACCTGGCGGGCCGCAACGCGTAAACTAAGTAAAAAAAAAAGAATCTCACACAAACTTGTATTTGTACTATATATTAAAAAAACATCACCACACACAGACAGTCTTAGACATATACATAACTATATATGGATAGATATATACACTGTGCTGGATTTTTTTCGTCTAATACAAGTGCACTTGCTAGCAGATCTCAAGATTTTAGTCCTGTCTTTTATTGTTAAGCTTTGCGTCCTTTGTGCGTGTATGTGTGCGTCTTATATGTTCTGTCTCCATTGAACGAAAGCAAATCACCCAAATTCTGATCCGAGTAGACGAAGGTTTGTGATTTAGGAAACACAGGTGGCTTCATGTAAAGCGTGTCGAGCTGTCAGAGTTTGTGTGCGCACCTTCTCAGATGCAACAAAATTAAGGAAGATTTTTTTTATTGGTCCCTCCAACGACACTAAGATCCCTGTACTATGGTATTATTTTAATTGTTTTTTTTTTTTAAACATTAACATGTTCGGTGCCTATGGTTGTGTTTACCTATGGGAAGGTCTTTTCGTTAGACTTTTATGTTTGATAAGAATAAGCATAGTTTTATTGTCATTATAATTGGGTTTTCTTTGCAAAGTGATGCCTTTTACTATACCAAACATGTCTGTACATATGTTTTGTATTGCAGTCCCATTGTGTCACTCACGCGTTCCGTTGGCTCGTGGATGTTATGATTATTGTTATGTTTTTGTATATTTATGAAGTCTGCGCTTCAGTAGTTCTGTGTGTGTGTGTAGCAGACTCAAGAGTTGGGGGGAATGCTTTATGTTGACGGCTCGGCGAAAACGATTAACCTTTCTACAGACGCATTCTCGTGTTGGTGGAACGGTTGTTTCCGCCGATATTTGCCGAAAGATAACCGGATCACCAATGTTTCTACCGATTTGACCGTTTTTTTCCAGTCTCGAATTGGTGTTAACACGGATTCCGCCAACACATGAATGAGGTTTCTAGTGTAGTAGAGATGCTTTTATATCACGCCCATATATGAACTTGATTTTATAAGGTATGTGTATGAATCGTGTAGTTACGTTTGCTAATATATACCAGTAAACTCTGTACAATATTAAGCGTGTTTCATTTTCGTTCCCTTAACCACATGGACTATTGCGTGGGGAAGCTATTCTCGAGCGGCGGATTGACAAAGGGCCTTGCAAATTAGATGATAAACCCGCTGATCTGTCAACAAATTCACCCCCACGCGATGTGAGTGGCGACGACCGTACCATTACGTAACTTTACTGGAGCCTGAATTCCTACACGTGGGCACAGAGGCTCCTTCAGGCTAAAATCAGACGATGATGTCATGCTTTCCGACCATTCACAATTTGTAGACTGCAGTAGATTTTTTTTAGATGTTCGACAGCTTATGCGTGGTACGAAATGTAATATTTGCACATGCGTGCTTCGTAAAAGAACAATACATAATTGGTGACGTTTCGGCCCACGTTCCTTAATCATGTATATGCTATAAAGAATGGCAATTGCCCGAAAACGTCCCTTATATATTGGTTTTTTCCCTTGCCTGCCTTGAATTCAATCCGTGGCATTAATCATGCAGCATTAATCCCCCCTCCATCTCGTCACCCCTCCCCCCCAACCCGCGACGCGGAAGATACACGCGGACCCGGATCTGTGCGTGGTGGGATCCGGTTCCGCTGAAGCTGCGTGGTGGGATCCGGTTCCACTACTGAACCCGGATGTAGCCTGAGGCGTAGAGACTGGTAATCGATTTTGGAAATCGATACTTTTGAATCGCTCGCATAGCGACTCCTGTAATAATGGAGCTTTTGCTGACATATAGATAAGTATTTTTAATAAAGAAAAAATACCCATTGAGCTTGAAACCTCTCGACGGGATTCCTGCGACACAACAAACACGCGAATTCACAAAAATACAAACTAAAAAACTATGCAAACTAAATCAAAACACCACCATTTACACCGCATTGCAGTTAAGGGAACGAGGACAAAATTTAAAAATTATATTTTTACACGTAAAAGTCAGTACGTTCGATTCAACGCTCGATTCGAATCTCTGGTGGAATCGACCGCCGCGTGGATCGATTCCTAGCAGAGCGGGGTGACCGGCGAAAACGCCGCGCGGACACGTGGTGGAGTGTGGAGAGGGGGTGAGGGGCGGGGCTGTCAG